>JAFIRS010002721.1:0-187941 GCA_018342105.1 Gonioctena quinquepunctata
TGGAATGGAAAATATTCACTAAATACATATTATATTAATTCAACGAATTTCTGTCAATTTCAGGACCAGGTACTTTTTCCGTATGTTTCTTCGAATTTCTGCCAATTTCAAGGCTAGGTATTTTTTCCGTAAGTCTCGTCGAAGTTCTGCCACTTTTAATTCGCGCATGGCTTCAACGATCCTTTCGTCTGACATCTCAACGCTAAATGCTCTTGTTGAACGTTCTTCATGTTCTGATCTGTTCTGATCTGTCACTTGAGTGCCGACCCTTTTTCGTTCTTTACTCTTCTTTGGACTCCATTTTCTCTTGGGAGGAAATAATTTGGAAATTATGTTTATGTATTTCCATGATTTATTAGAGTTGATTTTTCCATCGGACCTTTTGTGTGCATTGGTGAGCACAAGAATCAATTTGTAGTTGAGAATATCTTGTTCGGTGAAATTTATGGGTTGCTTTTTGGTAAGAAGTTCTTTCAACCCGTCGGTCAGTTCATAAGTATCTCGACCCAGTTTTAAGGTGTTATCTTCAATTGTTATAGGTTCCATGCCCATGAATAATCTCAATCCGTTCAGATAGACGCCATAACAGCTGGGATCAGGTAGCAGGAACATGTTTACGCTTCGAAGTCTCGAATGTAACTGACACTCGCTGCCGCATCAATCATATTTATAGATAAGTCTATCTATCTCAGCCCCAACCTCCGGACACCTCGGGACACCTCGTGCAACCTCGTGCAACCTCATGCAACCTCATGCAACATCGTGCAACCTCGTGCAACCTCATGCAACCTCATGCAACCTCATGCAACCTCGTGCAACCTCGTGCAACCTCGTGCAACCTCATGCAACCTCGTGCAACCTCGTGCAACCTCGTGCAACCTCGTGCAACCTCATGCAACCTCGTGCAACCTCGTGCAACCTCGTGCAACCTCGTGCAACCTCTGCAACTCGTGCAACCTCGTGCAACCTGCATGCAACCTCGTGCAACCTGTGCAACCTCGTGGAACCTCGGCACTGGGGTACCGGGGACACATGGGGACACAGCATGGGGACACACGGGACACATGGGGACACACGGGGACACATGGGGACACCTGGGGACACATGGGGACACTGGGGACACATGGGGACACATGGGGACACATAGGGACACATGGGGACACATGGGAACATGGGGACACATGGGGACACATGGGGACACATGGGGACACCTGGGGACACCTGGGTAGGGTAACCACTCGCATACATCTCTATATAGAGGGACACATGGGGATACATAGGGACACATGGGGACACATGGGGATACATGGGTACACATGGGGACACATGGGGACACATGGGGACACCTGGGGACACCTGTAGGGTAACCACTCGCATACATCTCTATATAACTAGTGATGTCATCGCTGTGACGTCAGTCTTCATGTTGTTGTACGAGGGTGAAGGTGTGCTCAACAGTCTGATAAACAAGCTCCCGTTTGAAGCTCATCTCCTTGGCGGCTATCAGTATTGTGGACGTAAGTTTCATATACCTATAGTATTTCGGTGCCATCGAATGCATTTTTTTTTTTTCGGGACTCGAATGCATTTAATTATTATTATTACAGCTGGAACGGTTAGAACGAGGCGATTCCGGTATCAATCCATTGGACGTTGCTTGCAAACATCACGACATTGCTTATTCGCCCCGGCAACACCCCTTCAACCATCCTCAATCTCAAATATGAGTATAGACCTCCACCCCATCGAACCTCAGCTGAAATCTATATAACTAGTGATGTCATCGCTGTGACGTCAGTCTTCATGTTGGTGTTCGAGGATTAGCCGTAAATAATATCGGAATCGTTCAATGTTTGAGGATCGTCCAACGTCGCCTCTCTTACGAAATTCTCCCAAAGAAATCTCATATCCATGTAAATGATGTTGGTATCCGCGAGACAGGTCGATCCAGACAAATTGAATTTTTAGAGTATTGGAGGAGAATATTAGAGGGAGTCAGTGGCAAATAATATCAGAATCGTTCAATGTTCGAGGATTGTCCAATATTTACCTATCTTTCGAATTCTCTCTCAAAAATATAATATCCATGTAAATTATGATGGTATCCCGAGACAGGTCGATCCAGACAAATTGAATTTTCAGAGTATTGGAGGAGAATAAATCTGCAGGCGAACGTTAGGCTATCCCCGAACTCTCTCTCTCTCTCACAAATGTCGTCCTTTCGAAAAGTTGATATATATTTTTGTATTTACCCTGTTTGACGTTCATTGACGTAGGATTGCATTGGTCAGATGTCAACTTCCCCAATCCAAGCTAATAGCCAATTACGGTTATATTCACTCGAGTCTGTGAAAATGGGAGGTTGCGCAAGGAGATTAATTTTTAACTATTTTTTGTTTAAATCGTCTTGGGCTGTTCTAACACTTCTTATTATTGCTCAGCTCCAGTCATGATGGTTAGGCGGGTTGATCTTTGACCCAGGTTTCGGCATCGTGAAAACATTTCACATAGTAGCCGGGGTATGCAGTTGATATTTTGATCCTTCTTGAATTTTGGTTAGAATACTCTCAATGTCGGCATATATAATAAAAGGTACTTTTTCCTTGGATTTCGGTTTTTTTTTTTTTGAAGGTGTTTAGCACACCATAGTCGGTTTTCAATGTTTGCAGAACTTATTCTTTTGTTTAATAGCATTGGACACAAAAAAATGGTTAGGTTGGGTTAATTTGAAAGAATATACTCTACAATGTTTTACTTTCTTCTATATTCCAAACAATTATTTTCATTTTTTCCCATATTGATTATTCTTCATTTATCATCCATAATGTGATACGTTGACATGTGTCACAGCGCTGCATTTTGGTTTTCCTATATCCCCATCTGAGAGAATTTTCAATGAAATAACATAACGATCGCCAACATCCTGTACATGTATAGGAAACATACATTTTGTGATATTTCTTGATCACACAGTTGCTCTGAAGTGAAACGTCTTATCTCTTTGGCGTCCGGAACAATAATGAACCAATTGAACAGGGCAAAAGACTTAAGTAATTTTTTTTCACGAGCGCTTCCATATAGTAATACAAGATGGAAAAAATGACGGTTTTCCCAAAAAACAAAATCGGTAGGGTGTAAGGTTCAATGATAGTGACGCCACCTAGTGAATAATACAAGAACTAAATTTAGATAAAATGGAAAATATCCAACCTCTTTGTCATTGGGAAAAATGAAGAAATTCGGCTGGGTAAAATGCCTGAGATTGACTGTACTATGGAAATTTCGAATGATGAACAGAAACATAAAACTACGACGCAATTAATTTCTCAGAATCAGTGGCGAGACATAATTCTCGGAATTGATTGTTTATTCAGGTGTTGGCGGATATGGATTTCTGAGAAATTCGCTGACACCATTATCCAATTCTTGGAATTTTCCAATCGTTAGCTAATTCCGAGAAGCAATAAAGATGGGAATTCTTAGAATCGGCACGCTCGAACCGTGGGAATATTTTGTACAGTCAAGGTCAAATTATGATGCAATCATTTGCCGCGAAGTATAATCAAACATATCAAACGTCAGCGTATGGAGAGAGTGGTTGCAATCGGATGAAAATTTTTTCTTTGTTAACGATGAGCGGTTATATTTTTTCTTTCTATTTATGGTTGAGTCCCAGACCCCCATGAATGCGTCAAACATCAGTGACATGCTCCAGAGACCGTTAATCGCCCCCCCTCCAGGTGGGTCAGTCTCCCAATATTGAACATTAGTGAAATTCTTAACCTCAAACCGTAATTTTTCCATGGATGATTGGTCCCCAATGCGGCTTTCTCACACGATAACCTCACATATATCAGAGCTCCGATGAGCTAGAGACTTGAAACATTGAACATAGTCCAGAACTGAATGGAAATATTAATTCGCTTTCTTGTCGAGTCGGCCCCCCATAACGGATAATGAAATTCCTAACCTAAAACCGTCATACTTTTTTCTATGAGTGACTGCGGCTGTCTCAGACCTTAGTGGCAACCTCCAGAGGCTGCTGAATATCCTACAGGCTCCTCAGCCCCCATAACATAAGTTTTTTCTCAACTTAACCTACAACCGCTATATTTTTCTACGAATTATTGGGCCCCAATACGGCTTCCACACATATCTCAGACCTCCGTAAGAGTCTCCCGATACCGATAAATACCCCAAGAGAGTCGGCCCCCATAACAGATATCTTGAAATTCTAACCTACAACCGCCATATTTTTTCCTATGAATGATTGGGTCTCCTTGACGTTCTCATACATCTCAGACCTCCGTGAGAGACTCTCGATACCGATAAATACCTCAAGAGAGTCGGCCCCACTGACGCCATCTTGAAATTCCTAACCTATAGTCGCTATATTTTTCTACACATATCTGGGCCCCATGCGGCTTCCAGTTGTCACAGGCCTCCGTGGCAGCCTCCAGATACCGCTGAAGAATCCAGTCGTTACCCCATAACGGACATCTTGAAATTCTTAACCTACAACCGACATATTATTTCTATATATGGTTGGGCCCCATAACGTTACGAGACATCTCACACCTCCATGGTAGTCTACCGATAAGTACCCCAGGCCCCATAGCAAACATCTTGAATTTCTAACCTACAGCCGCCATATTTTTTTCCCATTGATAGGCGGCCATGTTTTTTTCTCTTAGCGGCAGCCATGTTTTTTCTATATATGGCTGGGCCCCCAAAACGATCCCCCGTTCCCAACTGTCTCAGACCTCAGTGACAGGTCCCAAACCAGTAGCGGTGCCATGTGGCGGGAGTAACCGGAGAGCCTAGCATATCTACTGATACATACAAATAACTTTGACCTCATACATGTTTGTAGCGTACAATGATATCACGTTCTGTTCATTGATCTGAGTTATATATACCCAGCACTGAATGAATTATATCATTACCATCCAAACTATGGTGGTTTTCATTTCACTGACCCAATTGGGCACTACGCGAAAATTCCCTCATAGTCACACTAGGGCAATCCCATAATGCCGCTTACAATCCTACTCCCTTTAACATTGTACTTCGAGCCGGATTGCTTAAAGGGACAACAAACTCTCTTTAACATGGTCCTTCGAGCCGGCTTGTTTAAAGGGACAACAAACTCTCTTTAACATGGTCCTTCGAGCCGGATTGTTCAGAGGGACAACAAACTCCCTTTACCATGGCCCTTCGAGCACAAATCCAGGAGTACGTTCATAGCAGAGATACATCCAACCACGAGGTAGCAGATCCCCCCACAAATCCAGGAGTACGTTCATAACAGAGATACATCCAACCACGAGGAAGCAGATCCCCTCACAAGAGGTAGCAGATCCCCTCACAAATCCAGGAGTACGTCTGTTGAGAATCACCCTATATATGGAGAATGTACAGAATCACCATATGTGTGATCCACAAAAAAGAATGTTGATGTGACATATTTCAATGACATAGTTGTCTAATTTTGAATATTGGTTTTATCAAATATATTTTGCTAAAAAATACAAAGAATACCATTTATCTCGTTTTAATTGATAGGTTGTAACTAACTTCGGGTAGAAGTTATATATTTCCTCACATAATTTGGCGACCGTGACAGGACGAGAAAATAGATGGACAGATTGATAAAAACACTAGATGTTCATAGGACCTCTTTCACAAGAATCCACAATGCAGCTATCGATGAATTGCAATCTGCACAACCTGATTCGATTGCAATCCAAGCGAAACTACATATCCTTCAACAGAAAATCGACATACTTGTAGAACTGGATAAGAAATTCATAGATGCCATACTTGATGCTGATTCTGGTGATATTGATATCGATTAAGAAATGTAGAAAGCTGACCAATAAATTATGTGTTTCAACAACTTTAAACTCAGAGTACAGCAGCTATTTAGTGCTACTTCATCTGAAGTGATTACTGATCAATCCAAAGATAAGTTCGGTTCAGATTCACGAAAAATCAAACTTCCGACAATCGAACTTCATAAGTTTGGAGGAGATATCCAAGATTGGTTGAATTTTTGGGCTCAGTTCAAACGTATCCATGAACATAAACAATTATCGAATGAAGATAAATTTCAATATCTTCTACAAGCGACTATTCCCAAATCTAGAGCACGACAGCTCATTGATAGTTATCCTACTTCGGGTGATAACTACCCTAAAGCAATCGAGAGTTTGAAAACAAGATTTGGACGAGATGACTTGTTGGTGGAAGTATATGTCAGAGAACTCCTCAAACTAATATTGAATAATTTCCACGGGAAATCGAAACTTCACTTTCTTTATGACAAATTGGAAACCCAACTGCGCGCACTCGAAACTCCGGGAGTCACATCTGATAAATGTGCTGCAATGTTATATGCTCTGATCGAATCATGTCTTCCTGAGGCAATTATTCGTGTTTGGCAAAGAAGTACACATTTTTCTACTATGGACCCCTTGAAAGTACGTCTTGACAATTTGATGATGTTTCTTCGTAATGAAGTAGAGAACGAAGAAAGGATAAGGCTTGCTACTTCGAGTTTTGATCAACCAAAAGTTAAAAGACAAGAAGATTCGACAACAATTCCAACAGCATCCGGATTAGTGAGTACTCATGTACCTAAGTGTGTGTTCTGTAAAAAAAATCACCTAAGTGTAGATTGTAATGAATCTACAGACATGAGTTTCGAAGAACGTAAGAAAATCCTATCTCAGAAAGGATGTTGTCATTCATGTCTTAAATTTGGACACATAGCCCGTAAATGCAGATCTGCTGTTCAGTTGATATGTAAAAAGTGTGGAGAAAAACATGTCACCTTAATGTGTCCTAAAACCGATACTTCAAAATCTACAATTGACGAAATCATAAGACCTACAGAGAATCTTTCGAATCATACTCACACTGAAGTATTTCTGCAAACTCTGGTGGTACAGTTGCAAGGAGAAGACAAAGTGAAGAACGTTCGAGCGATTATCGATACTGGTTCCGAAAGATCATATATAAATAGATTCACAGCAATAGACATGAAGTTCAAACCTATCAGATCTGAGGATATGATTCATGCGTTGTTTGGAGGATACAAATCTGAAGCAATGAGTCACAATTGTTATAGGGTGAATTTGCAGAGTTTAGATAAAAAATACTCATGCAGTCTGGAAGTTCTTGATCAACCTATGATCTGTACTGATGTTATGTCCATACATGAGGGTCCATGGATGAAAGAACTTATCGAAAGATCACCGATAGGAAACAAAGCCCAATAGATATACTCATAGGAGCTGATGTAGCCGGAAAATTACTTTCTGATGTTCGTTATGTTCTGAAGTGTGGTCTAGTGGCCATAAAAACTTCTCTTGGATGGAGCTTAATGGGAAAAACGGAAAAGTCTTATGAAAAGTCATATTCCATGCTCACAACCACTCTATTCAGTAAAAATTTGAATACAAGCGATTTGTGGAATTTAGATGTGTTGGGTATAACGGACGTAGAAGAACAAAAATCCACAAAAGAACATGAAGAAGCGATTATGGAATATTTTCTAGCTACAGTTCATACAAATAGTGACGGAAGATACGAGGTTAATATGCCTTGGATTGAAGGACACCCTCCACTATCTAGTAATTTCCATTTGGCAAAAACTAGGTTAGATTCCCTGGTGACAAAACTGAACAAAGACGGATACTATCAAGAGTATAATAATGTTTTGCAATAATGGTTATCCGATGGAATCATAGAAAGAATACCTGATGAAGAAATTGATTTAAAAGGTTATTATCTCCCTCATAGACATGTAGTAAAATTAAGTAGCAGTACAACAAAACTTCGACCTGTCTTCGATGCTTCTGCTAAAATGAAAGATTCTCCTCCTTTGAATCAATGTTTGGAAAAGGGTTTGAATTTGATTAGTTTGATACCTGCAGCTTTTTTGAGATTTCGTTTGTCTAAAATCGGCGTCATTTCAGACATACAGAAGGCATTTCTACAAATCAGCCTCAATAAAAGTGAACGAGATTTTGTACGATTCCTTTGGTACGATGAACATAAGAAACTTACATTTTATCGACATACCAGGGTAGTTTTTGGTATCACATGTAGTCCCTTCTTGTTACGAGCAGTGATCAATTATCTTCTACAAGAAGCTATTGCGGGTAAATCTAAATAGATTCTCTGAAAGCACTATAAGACAATTAATGGAAAGTTTTTATGTGGATAATTGTATTACGAGTGTTAATAATGAGGAGGAACTACACCGGTTTATCAGAGAATCACAGGAAGTAATGGCTGATGCGAAGTTCAATCTCCGAGGATGGGAATATACTATGATAACTCTCGACAACTGAAATCTTCTGTATTGGGATTGATTTGGGAAAAGCGGACAGATATGTTGCAGTTATCCTTCGATGGTTTCGAAGATCTTAATCTAGAAAAAATCACGAAGAGGATAATTCTCTCCGCTGTGAATCGAATATTTGATCCAATAGGTTTTTCTGCACCGGTTCTTATATGTCCAAAGCTAATACTTCAGAAATCGTGGGCGATGAATTTGGGATGGAACTCAGAAGTTACAAGGGATATGCAGAATGAATTCCACAGGTGGCTCAGAGAATTGAACTCACTGACGTGTCTGAAAATCCCGAGATGGTTGATGCACGATTCCGATTATCCCATACGATTGAGTTTACATATATTCAGTGATGCGAGCCAGTATGCATATGCTTCGACGATTTTCTTGAGAACTGAGTCTCCAAGTGATATAACTCTTCAGTTAGTTCAAGCTAAATCGAGAGTTTCTCCCATAAAAAAAATGTCGATACCCCGCCTTGAATTGTTAGCTGCAACAATAAGTGCAAGATTATATGTTTCTGTACTAGAAGGTTTCAAAAACAAAGATATATCGACCTTTTTTTGGACTGATTCCTCCACTGTTCTATCTTGGATCAAAAGGAAAGACGTTTGGAAACCATTTGTTTGGAACAGAGTCCAGGAAATAAGACACTTGACGGAAGAAAATTGTTGGTTTCACGTTCCTGGTATTTTGAATCCAGCAGATTTGCCATCAAGAGGATGTACGGCAACACAGTTACTCCAATCAAGGTGGTGGGAGGGACCTTCTTGGTTACGCAAGCGTGAAAACGAATGGCCTGTCCAAAAATTTGATGTTAACGAAGACAAGGTGACTGAAGAGAAAAGGTGTAACTTCCCTTTTCTGTAAGAATAAACCTGATTTCTCCTCACTTTATCGATATTTTTCCCGTTATAAGAGTATCGTCAATACCACAACTTGTGTGAAGAGGTTCATTTTCAACTCAAGGCATTCTTGAAAGTTTTACTGGAGCAGAAGATACAATTTCTCCTTTTGTATATTATCAAGACAATGATGGACTGCTGAGATTGAAAACAAAAATAACAGAAAGAGATGATTTAGAGGAATTTCGTTATCCTATTTTATTACCAAACAAACATCCAGTAGTTACTCGATTAATTTTCGATACACATATACAATCATGTCATGTTGGAGTACATGGTCTCATCTCCATCCTCAGAGAAAATTACTGGATCATAGGTGGGAGGAAATCAATCAAAGCAGTCATATCCAAGTGCACCATTTGTCAAAGATTCCAAGCAAAGAATTTTGAAACTACCCAGAGATCGAGTTCGAGACGGAAATGTTTTTGAAATAACGGGTATCGATTTCTTTGGTCATTTATATTTAAGAAACAAAGAAAAAGTATGGGTATGTATTTTTACATGTGCCATCTATAGAGCAGTGCACTTAGAGTTGGTGTCCTCTCTATCAACAGATGCTTTCTTGCAAGCATTCAGGAGATTCGTTGCGCGTCGAGGTCGACCTTCTACAGTGTACTCAGATAATGGTCGTACTTTTGTAGGCGCTGAAAATGCATTTTCTTCATTGAATTGGATGGAAATATCTGATCAACATTCAACTGATAGGATCACATGGAAGTTCAACCCTCCTTCTGCAGCATGGTGGGGTGGATGGTGGGAGCGCCTGATCCGATTAATCAAACAACTACTGAAAAAGGTGTTGGGAATAGCAAGTTTGACTTCCGAAGAACTATCCACTATTTTATGTGACTGTGAAGCTATCGTTAACTCTAGACCCTTAACTTATATTTCGGAAGATGAATTAGACCTAGTCACTTTGAATCCTTCTATGTTCTTGAAAGATGTGACAGCATCAGGTGTTCCTGATATAGATGCTATAGATGCCAGAGCACTACGAAGGAGAATTAGATATAAGCAAAAGTTGAGAGAAGATTTGAGAAAACGATTCCGAAAAGAGTACCTAGGACAGTTGATGATTCGAAAAAAGAAAAATAGTAATCGTGATCCTAAAGTCGGAGAAGTAGTTTTTATCGGAAATGATACTTCTAAACGCATACATTGGCCACTAGCCAGAGTGGAGGAATTGATTTTTGGTAAGATGGAAAAATACGGCTAGTACGATTGAGATGTTCTACGGGTGTCATCTTACGTCCACTCCAAAGGTTGTACCCTTTAGAAATGGATATTTCAGAAAGAAATCTTTTGAAGAATACAAATGACTGCAAACCACATGAATAGAGGAAAGAAACGAGTAGTGTTTCAAATGAAAATGAAATACGGACAACTAGATATGGAAGAAGAATAGTTCCCGTTTCTAGACTGAACTTGTGATTTATTTATTTTTGATATCACCGATATATCTTTCGTGGTTGGGAGAATGTTGAGAATCACCCTATATATGGAGAATGTACATATATGTGATCCACAAAAAAGAATGTTGATGTGACATATTTTAATGACATAGTTGTCTAATTTTGAATATTGGTTTTATCAAATATATTTTGCTAAAAAATACAAAGAATACCATTTATCTCGTTTTAATTGATAGGTTGTAACTAACTTCGGGTAGAAGTTATATATTTCCTCACAACGTCCATAGCACATGTACATCCAACCACGAGGTAGCAAATCCCCTCATCAAAATAGGTACAGATCCCCTCACAAATCCAGGATACGTCCACAGCAGAGGTACATTCAACCACGAGATAGCAGATCCCCTCACAAGAGGTAGCACATCCCTTGACAAATCCAGGAGTACGTCCAAGCCGAGGTACATTTATCTACGAGGCAACAGATCCCCTCACAAATCCAGGAGTACGTTCATAGCAGAGGTACATCCAATCACGAGGTAACAGATCCTCTCACAAATCCAGGAGTACGTCCACAGCAGAGGTACATTCATCTACGAGGCAGCAGCCTCTCAAATTTCGAGGAAATCCCTCAAAAATCCAGGATTACGTCCACAGTAGAGGTACATTCAACCACGAGGTAGTACCTCAAATCCAGCATTGAACCATTCAGCATCCAAGCACCCTAAAAGATGGACAAACAAACTAGTTGCCGAACAAGAAAAATTGGGCAGCGAAATATTGCAATTCTTGCCAACAACAATAAAAAACATAGAAACGAATCCCAACTGCATAATTGATGGGATATATCAGCGGCCGAATACTCCTTCTTGCGCAGTCCGGAAGAATGCATCACATCGATGATATGGAAGCAGTTATACATACAATTACATGGCTGTACATTGTAGCCAAACCAACAAGCACTGCGCTCACTTGCAATGGAATCCGTGTAGATATCATGCTCAACAGCACCGGAATTCTGCAAGTATCCCAAGATTGAATAATAAAAACAAAGCAAAATATCTTGACACCCCGGAAACTAGACACGGTTCCTGTTTTAGCCAGCTACTCCAAGGCATCAGCGATAAGAATTGACCCCAGCTACTTATATACAACTACAACTGAGAATGTTGACGAAGAACCCATTTTTGAACTATCAGATGACTTGAATAGTCTCCAGAATGATGAAGAAGAATTGCAACAACAACTACAAGAAACAGTTTGGAGAAAACCGAAACATGATTCCTACGTGGCCAACACCATTTAAACAATCAGTACATAATTGTTGCTTGCTTGGCTAGTATACTGGTTTATTCCCGGAAAACGAAGTCACCGAAGAATCGACGACCAGAAAACAATCCAACAACTAATCCAACAACTAATCCAACCGTGTACAAGCTTCAACCTCTTGGCACCCTTCAAGCAGTCGAAACCGGGGAGAATGTTTAACCATGTTCATGATATGAAAAATTCTATTTCTCTATATTTCTGAAAGTTCACTTACACGAATTATTTTGATTCATAAGTGATAGGCATACGAGGTGATGTAAACAATAATTCAATTCAGCTTATTTTGATATCACGTAACAAATAACTTTGACCTTGTTATACATGTTTGATATCACGTTCTGTTCATTGATCTGAGGTATATATACCTATCACTGAATGAATTATATGATTATTATCCAAACTATGCTGGTTTTCATTTCACTGACCTAGCAGGGCACTATAGTCCCTCACAGTCACAATAGGGCAATCCCATATTGCCGCTCACAATCCTAAAGGGACGACACAAACTCCCTTTATGTAGAACATCTGAACATTTGGGGGGGGGGTTTAAAACTTTAATGGAACCAGGGTCAGGGAAATTGAGAGAATCGCATTTATTCGTAGTTCGAGTAGAAAGTAAACCTCATATAATACATGATCCTGAACAAATGCAACAGTTATGGTTGCTTCATACTTATAATGAAAATCGTTATAAGTTAGGAATCAATTATATTGATATCTTATTGAAAAGGGTTCCTTACCTGGTTTTCGGTACACAACTAACAAGTATAGTCCCCAGATGATAATGAATGTTATCAAAGACGACCACCAGTTTATTAAAAACATTATGACAACGCATATAATGAATCCAAAAAGGCTCAGCCATGTATTGTAATACTGTAATGAAAAGAAACATGTTATATAATAAAATGTTCATCAGTGCTAAAACGTAAGTACATATAAAGAAAAAATAATCTCGAAAAAACATAATGAAAAAAGAATGGACTCTTTGTCATGGTTGACTTATACAAAGTTTGGTAAAAGTTGATAAATAACATAGGTCCAAGTATGAAATCAAATCGTTTCACATGAATCGGAAAACAAGTAGAGTTATTATGAAGGATTATGGAAGATAATTATGAGCTGCCAATGCAACCTGAAAATGAAATTATACTCGTTTCGCATGTGAATTATGTTTACATATTACTATTTGCACAATAATTAGGTTATCAGTTTATCCATGGTGGGTTGTATTTTGTGAAAATTATGATTCTTTTCCACTGTTGGTTCGATTTTGTATGAAATATACAATTGAAAGAGGAAAATAAAAGTGAAATAAAAGTGTTCTACTTAAAAAAATTTAGTCCAACTACTTTAATATTTTCAATTTATTTATTTTCAAACGTCAGGAAATTTTTGTTACATTCTGAATGTTGTTATTGAAGAGTCAAATACGAAGTGTCTTTAAATTCTAAATGAATTTCCTAACAATTTCCTTGTGGAATATTATCAATGAAATCCAAATAATCACCAAAAAGTTGAATATTTTTTTATCGACCTGTGTATAATGAATCAATGAAATTTTCTTATTAACGAAATTTGAATACCTTACCCTGAATGTTGGCCGCCAGCCCAAAGGTTTGACCAAAGCGGCATGAAAAGTGCAGAAGTTGATCAGAGCATATGATGCCAAGTAGAAGTTTGATATTAATGGAGCTATAGCGTTGAGTTGGGCTGAAAAATGTCGATAAGTGAAAATAAACTAATTTTTCCGATGCAACGAACCTATAAGAACGAATGCTGTAGACACCACAAAAGTTAATACGTATCCGCGATAAGGTTCTCCATGTTTTCCATATCCTTTTGAAAAATAGATGAGTCCTGGATATATTTTGTCGATACCCAATGCTTGAATCAGTCTTGGAACTGAGAGGAGATTTGTGAGAGCCGTGCTGAGAGTTGCTGCGAAGCACCCAGCATAGATCAAAGGCCACCAACTAGACATTATTTGCATCATCTAAAAAAAAAAAAGAGTAAATTCGAGTTGAAAATGTTTGTCAATTTCTCATAGGTGAAAAGAATTATATTTCCTAAGGATAATCATTTACTCGAGTCCAACCCAATGGTTGAACCTGGTTGTTGTGCTGATCCATTCAGTGGCTCAACCTTAGTCAGAAAACTTTTTACTATAAGCTAGACCTTTACTGAATTTCCCCCGTGCAATCGGTGTCTTGGATATTTGTGGATTTCAAGACTTTATTTCCTGCTAGCTATCTAATCTAATGTGAGAAAGGCGGGTTACCACGACTGAGTTCAAGCGGCAAAAGTTCCATGGTACCAATATGGTTCCATTAGAAAAACTCCACAATAGGTATAAAAAATTTAATAAGGATTGTTTTCAAAATAAAACTATTATTAATTTAAATTCAATTAATTCTTGAGATGTGTTGATCTTCCAATCATTCAGCATTTGTATCACAATATTTACTCTAATTATTTGTATTTTATTTTGACATATTCGAATGAAAAACCAATGAACCTACCTAGGGAGAAAAAATTAGCACGTACCCAAATTTTTTTGTCGAAGGGGGGTCCAAGTACAGGAAAATTATTAAAGTATCGCGTAAATGAACATGTAAAAGTTTTTCGGAAACAAAAAGCAAATTAATTTTCCCAAATAATTCGAAGATTCGGCGGCGCCGGCGGTTGTGGTGGAGGGGGTTGGGGCGCCGCACAGTGACGTGAAGTATTGGAGACAAAAACCTGGCCAAAAGTGTGAAAGTTATAAATTGCTCATCAATTGAAAAACGTGTATTTCATCATTACTGACTCACTAGTGGATCACATCATTTCCAGGAGCACAAGTAATATCCAGGAGCTCCTAGCCTCAGGCAAAGAACAGGTTTCTTCGTGAGTAGACGTGCTATTTGATTATGTTTCAGCACTATATTTCAACTGGCACATTACAGGTTTTGTTTTTCAACTTCTGGAGATGGAAAAAGAATTAAATAGAGTAGCTTTGTGTGAATTGATTAAGCAGTCTCCTGAAAAAACAATTACAATATGGAAAGCTCTTTGAAGAAAATGACGGAGATCAATATATTTTGGCTAGGGTTTTGCCACAAATGCTCCACTATGCGCTGCTGCGATGACAGAAAGGCATTTTTGGCGCTGTATTTAGGGATTTTGTGTCTTGTATCTAATATCTATAACATTTTCGGTGAGGGGTCTAGACCTTGGTACATAACTGAAGTTTCATGCACAATTTAAATTGTTATGCAATTTATATTATTTGAATTTTCAACAGTGAAATGCATATATTATCATGCATGGAAAACAAGTCATTTTAGTTTGTGTAGTTATATCCGATATATTGTTGTGATAAGGTGATACCAACGAAGCTAAAAATTCGCGTTCCAACGGTTTGCTCTACTTTCATCCTGTAGTAATAATATAGCAGTAAACAAATTTCAAAATTTGGGTAACATTGTTACTGCGTTTTATTTCACGGAAATCATTTATGAATTGAGTACAATTTGGTGGTTATACTAGCCGTATACAATGAGTTTCAAAAAACACGCATGTCCCAACTTCATCCGATTTATAGTTCTTATGGTCTGTGGAACAGGCAAGTTTGGTTATAATTCATACAACTTATTTGGGATATCGAGATAGTAGTGTTAATATAATTATCAACGAAATAATCGTGTATGAAGTAAGGTTAGGTTCAGAAACTAAACATTGTTATGGAAATATTTTAATGTTTGAATTTATCTGACTTTTTAAATTTATTTGCAGCAAAAATGAGAAGAAAGAACAAATAACAAAAAATCAATGTTTACTTTTTAAAGTAATGATTGCAAGATTCACAATAAGCATCAACTTTAATCAACAATAAATAATGGAGTTTTACATTTTCTGCAAACATTTTGGACACACAGAGTGTAACTCCTCACTCATTTTATCAATGTCCTATCGACCTCCAATAATACTGAAATATGAAATAGTCACCTGATAGCTATTGAAGAGTCCATATTCACAGGTGTGGTTGAGAGCACATGCAGACAACGTTCCATTGCCCAGGTCATCAACATTACCACTTGCATCCCTCAGAGCAGCGCCCCCAGCAAAAATAACGAAAATGGCATATGAAGCCATGGAAATCATAAGTGATAAAAACGTACCCTTAGGGATTGCCGAGGCTGGATCCTGCAAAAATCATTGAACAAGCTTAGTGCATTTTATATTCGACATATTTTTGAAGAAATGATGATTGAGAATCTTATAGATTACCGCATGTTCGATATTGATTTCGAAATATCCGAATTCCTTGAGAACAGAAAAAAATTGAGAGATTTGGAATTGAGCTATTAGGATTGCTGAGATTAGAGTGGATGTTTACTGGATTGAAAGAATCTGGAAATTGGTTTTGTGAAAAACTGTAAACATTCCGGAAACGTATAAGTAGTATGGTATATGTCACTCCTGATCGTGATTCTGCGCGCCTAGCTTCCTGTATAACCAGAAGAACTTCGTGTATATCCATATTGATAATAATGTTTATTTATTTTAATTAATTTTAACAATCCATCAGATAAAAATTCAATAAACATGGGTGCGTATAACAACTAATAATTGGAAAAACGCACTGAAGTCTCTCCACAAAAGTCCATATAAATTGAAACAAGTGGTAGACTACAAGCAGAAAACAACTACTTTCCTGGCAAATACCACGCAGAACATTGAATGATATGCGCCTGAAAATCTATGCAAACTTCCATTATCAATGCAAATGTTTCTTTCTGATAAACTTGATTATGTTCAAATTGTGTAGGGTCCACCTAACAATCAGGTTTCAGGATTTTGGCCCTCGTCAGTACGGATTAGTCACCAGTCAGATATCCGAAGACCTCTGGCTGAAGCGGAACCCAACAAAAATGTAAACATAATAAAGGTTAATCACCTGTAGGTATGCATTTAAAATGGTGGTACCTAGTGACAGAAAGAAACACTCCGAAAACTGTTCTCCTATGAGTGGCTGTATGCCGGACCAGGCGTATTAAACAAGAAAACCAAAAATGTGAAGTGTGATATTAGAAAAACGGACTTAAATTGAAAGTAGTGGTAGAGTACAAGCAGAAAACAACTACTTTCCTGGCAAACACTTCACATGTTTGGCTTATATACTACTCGTGCGTGACTGTATAAGCTGCTATACATGAAATATTACTACAAAAAAATTGATGAAGGTTATTGTTAGTTCGGGGAAAACATAATATATACATGAACAAAATAAATATATTGAAATCAACGAACAATATAGATAACAGTTAAAACTGGAAATAAAAATATCCATAAACATTGAATTAAAAAAATTGATGGGAAAATATATAAAATAATCAAAAAATAAACGTACCATTCTAAAAACGATTCAAGTTGAAATTATTTTCACTAGAGTTTTGTTAAAAAAATAATAAAAACCAAACTAGCATAATTGATGAGTAACTGATACATATACATCATGATGAGACAAATATATAATGTTATCAAGGATATGAATGTGATATTTCAAACATGAAAATATTTTTTAATTCACAAGTTCACTTCTCCCACAATCTACATTTTTACCTCTTGTTGAAATTTGACTTATTATTTATGTAATCCAGAAACATATTATATAACCTATGCCTACAGCACGGTATTAAGCTCTTATTTTTATTTTTTGTGTTATGGTTTGACTCTTGTATAGATAATATTTCCATTCATACTTCAAAATATTCCAACAGAAGAGTTGTCTGACATCAAGGATAATGGATTCCCTGAACAAGTTATGACTTTGGTAACTGTGAGCCTTATGATGAATAATTTTTATAATATATTTTTGTAGGACATTAATTTTTTTCGAATAATGATCACACCCCATCGAACTACATCGTATTATAATTGTGATTCAATTAGTGCATAATATGATATTAAATACAATTTCGAGTATCCAGAAAATCTCTTATATATCTGAATTTATGAAGCATTCCCTTCAATCTAACTACATTTTCAATTTGTAGGTTGCTTCTCAAATGCCGATTTATTATGATGCCGAGATATTTCATTGACTTCTTTTCTGGTATTTCATAACTTTCTCCTATTTTTGGTAAAATTGAATGTTAATTTATAACCTCTGAACCAATTTTCTATTTAAAAAAAATCAGTTTTTTCAGTTCCGGCCATGTATTCGATTCGTATAATGTCTGTATCGTTTCCTCGTGCTTTCATTTAGAGTAGATCGTTCATATAGTTAGTAAATAATAAGGGGTCCCCCAGTGCGGTTCCTAGTGGGATTCCATATGAAACAGTCTTGTATTGGCTGGTTGAACCATTGATGCTCACCCTCTGTTTTCTATTAGACAAATAAGTTTTAATGATCCTATAAATATTTCCTCTCAGCCCATATGAGTAGGTTTTCAATAATTCATTGTGGCAAACACTGTCGAATGTTTTCGAAAGATCAACGAATATACATAAAATATCCTTTTTTTATCTAATGCATAATAAATATAGGATGACAAAACGAGTATTGCATCTTCCGTCGATTTGCCTTCTGTAAATCCAAAGGGATTTTCCGAAATAACTTAATGTTTATGATAGATAATTGTTGCCGTACCTCCATTCTGATTGAGTTGCTGTAATGTTGTTGGAATTTTTTGGCTGTATTTAGACTTTGTGGATTCTTTAATTGTTCCTGAATATATGTTCAAAATCGTCTATCTCTAGAATTATTGGAGTGTGCTGACATTAGTACGTGTTGAAACAGTGAAGATGTGGATTTTTTATTTCTTCTAGGTTTACGAGTATCATCATTCGCAGAGAAAAACACAAACTTTAAAGGAGAAACAAAGAATCCACTGTTTCAACACGTATTAATGTCAGACACACCATTTTGGAGATACACGACCATTAATGTGTAACAAGAACTTCTATTCAAGAACAACTAGAGAAGACATAGGAAATGGGAAGCGACCACACAATCTAAATAGAAGAGATGACAGCTGAAAACTATCGAAGATACTACACCAACGATTTTATCAAGGAGTTCTTCCGGCTATACAAGAAGCGAAGCGCGCAGAAGAGCCATCAGGTGTGACGTATGTTTCTTCGTAGATTTTTCGCGGGTATAATGTGTCGAGATAGTTTCTCGGGTTTCCGTCCGCGTTCTGTGTTCTTGGTCCTCAAAAGGTCCGATTTCACGACGTTTCGGCAAATTCACATTTGCCATCTTTGGGTGATGTCTAATTCATTCGATTGTTTCGAACTCGACTGATGTTCACGTGTTGTGCTCCTCAATTCGTGTTCTGCTTTGTATGGGACCAGAAGAGGTCGCTGTTGTACGCGCCGTTGTCAGGTCGCCATGGATGTTGCTGAGTAAACTCTCTGCTGAAAGCGTTGATATTCCATCTCCGTTGATGTTTTGCTATCGATTAATTTGTCGGTGGGTCAAGATTGATTGCCATGTGGTTGGTAGTCTTTGACTGTCATCCCTTTTGTTCATATTATGTGATCGTTTTTCGATTTCGATGGCTTCTCTCGTTGTTCTTGAGTGGAAATTCTCATCATTCGCCAATGTCCGAGTGTCATTAAAGCTTATGCTGTGCCCTGTTGTTAGTACATGTTGGAATAGTGACGATCTGGCCTCCTTGTTTCGTATAGAAATCTCTGTTTCTCTTTGCGGATGTTGATTCGTCTGTTAGTTTGGCACTCTAGTGGTTAACGGTTCTTGGTATTTCTGAGCGTAGATTTTATTATACGGTCTGTTGTGAACGTTGTAAGGATATTGTGTCGGTGAAGAATTCTACTGATCCTATCTGTTGTACCCTTTATGTTTGGTAAGAATGTTTTGCCAATCGGTGGTTCCTGAACCTCTCGTTGTTTCTTTTCACTCTAGATGCTGCTTTGATAGTTCTCTTGGAGTATCCATTCATCTGGAGAGTCGTTTGATATTATCCAACTCCTTTTTTATGTGGTCGTTGTCCGCCAATCTTCTTGATCGAGTTATTAGTGTCTTCGCCACTGAGTGGATTTGTTGTGGATGGTGATGGGAATTTGCGTTCAAGTATCGATTGGTGTGAGTTTTCTGTGTGTACTGTGTGACCCAAGGTGCCGTCGAGCTTTTTCATGATCATAATGTCTAGAAAGGCCAGTTTGTTTTCTTCTACTGCTTCCATAGTGAATTTTATTTGCGGATGAATTTCATTAAGGTGGTTGAAAATGCGTTTTTTGGTTAGCCAAAGTTTGCGTTTCAAGCTCGTGAGTGCTTTTGTTTCTACTTCTTCCATGAAAAGGTTTGCGATGACCAGTGATAGTGGTGATCCCATTGGTGCTCCCTCTACTTGATATCGTTGGTTATCATAAATGAAATAGGTGTTTTTGATGCAGTGAGTCGCCAAAGTGATTATGTGTTCCTCGGGATTGTACTTGTTTATGATTATTTCCAGAGCTTCTTGAGTAGGTACCTGTGTGAATAATGATGTAACGTCGAAGATTACTAGGATGTCATGTGGTTGGATGGTTTGTGAAAATTTCTATCAAGTGATCGCACGTATGATTTGACTTTCTCTGCATGAGGTTGCAATGCTTTAGCAAGAAATCTCGCAAGTTCATGTACTGGTGATCCTATAGAACTGACAATCGGCCTGAGAGGTGTCCCTGGCTCAAGTATCTTAGGAAGGCCATATCGTTTGGGACATTTTGATGATTTCTTTCTTGGGAAACCCGAGAAACTATCTCAACATACATATATATATATAATATATATATATATATATATATATATATATATATATATATATATATATATATATATATATATATATATATATATATACAGGGTGTCCCACGACGATTAAGACAAGGAATATCTCGGAACTCGAGAGTAGTAGAGAATTGTTATTTTGGGGTTGTGAATTAAAGCAATTGGTGCAGCTGTTTTTGATATTATGTTACCCAATGAGCTTTTTATTTTCGGATTCACAATTATAAATGGGACAACCTGTATATTTTGGCATTTCTATGTTCCTTCCGATGAAACGATTCCAACAAACTACCACACTTGTGGTCTAAAACGATTAATTCAAAAACTACAGGTACTTCAATATCCTTGGGCCCACGACGATTTGTTAATAAAATATGAATGATTATTATAATTTCGCCTTGTTTTACTCATCACAAAAAGTATAGGACTGCCCAAAAATACAGGGTGACCCTAAACTTAAATAATTTGGCAATTGCTCGTTTCAGACGTTTGTCGTAATCGTGGGCCCAAGGATATTGAAGTACCTGTAGTTCTTAAATTAATCGTTTTAGACCACAAGTAAGATCGTTTGTTGGAATCGTTTCATTGGGAGGAACATAGAAATGCCAAAATATACAGGTTGTCCCATTAATAATTGTGAATCTGATGTCACGTGACCGAAAACAAAAAGCTCATTGGGTAACATAATATCAAAAACAGCTGCACCAATTGCTTTGATTTATAACCCCAAAATGACAATTATCTACTATTCTCGAGTTCCGAGATATTCCCTGTCTTAATCGCCGTGGGACACCCTGTATATACAGGGTGTAATTTAACCTCTTGCGCACCCGTGAATGACTAGTGTATAATGCCATTTTATAACGAATAACAGTGGTTAAAAACCCAAAAAAAAATATTGAAAACATGTTTTGTTCTTTGTGAAAATCGACAAAATTTTGGGAAGCGCCGCTCGCCTAACCTCAGCTGTCTTGATCGGGGCTGTAAGATAACGCAATTGCCGATATAATACACATTCAAATAATGTAGAATGTTTAATTGGTTGTGTGGTAAATACAAGCGTTTACTCATTCAGAAACCAACCAGAATGATTTCTCTTGTCTTCCACTTCTCAAAATACGCATGGAACAGTTCGGTGTGTAGTTGTAAGAACCAGAGAATCTTGGAAACAGTAGTTGGCAACAATGTTCATATGTTATTCTCAATCACACTAGGACACAATGATAGCCGATACTATTAGAAAAACAATTCAATACTATATCTTTTGTGTGTGTTTTTGTGATAATTGAGATTTGATTAGTGCCTCAGAGCTGTATTGACCTCATCTACTAGGTCTGACCTTATCTGCCAGTTTGGATATAACGAGGTTCGTTTGTTTCCATCACTTTGAATTTGAATATTTATCTATTGAATATCTATCGCATGCAATGTACTATTTCTGTACATTTACTGCACAATTAATTCAACATTCCACATTGTTTAAATGTTTATTGCATCGGCAATTGCGTTTACTTATACAGCTCTGATCAAGACAGCTGAGGTTAGGCGAGCGACGCTTCCCAAAATTTTGTCGAATTTTACAAAGAACAAAACATGTTTTCAATTTTTTTTTCGGATTTTTAACCGCTGTAATTTGTTATAATATGAAAAAATATAGGGTAAAATCGAGATCATTTTTCAGTTGAATTTAATTTGAGGCAACAAAATTCAATTTATTGAATTCGGAATGATTAATTGAAAAGCTCTTCAGGGGGTAGCTCTCGCAACTCCCAAGAATAGATAATAATAAATAAATACCCACCTTCAAGTCACCTGATATATTCGCACCGGCTTGAATTCCTGTTACAGATGGAAAGAATATTGCAAATACTTGGAAAAAGTCGTAGTCCATGCCTTCTTGAGGTCTGTACATAGGTCCCCAATTGTTAGCAAATACCGTAGCTGAAACAATGTGATAGATTTAGTCGAATACCAACAAACTTTTGTTAATTATCATAACATCGCTTAGGTTGGTGGCCAATTAGAAAATGTAGAAATCATGATATTCTGCTTGAAAAGTTGAAGGATGAATAAGTGAAAGTGCTGAATCATATATTTTCATATTATCACTATAATACCTACTACAATTAGGGGTTAGAAACAGAGGAAGGTGAACGTTCTCCCTATATTTCAATCTACAACCCATACAGTGGAGGAAGATGGATGCATATAGGTACCTCCAGTAGTAATTCTTGTAGTACTCTTTTTGAGTTAATTTAGATTTGTGTTAAACAACTAAGTGCAACAAAATATTGAATTTGTGGAAAAGAAAGTATCAATTTTGGCAACAGCATATAAAGTTGACGTGTACTCATTAGGATATGGTCGTTTTAAGGAAATTATCTATCTGTGGGTTGAACTGAGAATATCCACCGGGTGAGTCCTGCCTGCCGTAGGAGGCGACTAAGAGGATAACTGCAAGTGGTAGATATAATTCCACATCGCACGACATAATACCACCGCATTAACCATGGCAACTGTTAAATGGGTCATATTCAATTATTCATCGAAATACTTGAAACTACTTCTTAAATCCACTATAAGATTATACATAACTTATAAAATGGACAGGTAACTAGCCCAGTGGAATGAAAAATCACGTATCCTCTATAATTTATGAAAACTGGAAAAGGGACATGAGTGGCGACATCTTGTGTCTGTAATTTCAAACAATCCAGTTTGTATAATGCGCATACGCAGAAGCAGTAGGGTAGGGGGTGACATAACGGGGACGCGAGGCACGACGGGGCCACCCACACATACAAGTAACTACGCACACTAGCCATGTTTTGTTTTCGCCAATAAGAGGGCATTTCGCATCGGCCTTCAGTCACGCGTGTATTTTTGACGACCAATTCTTTTTTCCGGCGACATTTCATCTAATTTTGAGTGGTTACCAAAACGCGTCTAAAAAGGTCAGTGTTTAGATTACTACTATAGTTTTTTTTAATGTCTATTACTACTGACATCAACTATTGATATGTTTTGAGCAAAATCACTCTGACCTTGAATTAATTTTTTTGTTCGTTATTTAAAATTCTGTTAGAAATGGGGGCATAACGGGGTCATGGCTATGGGGCACAATGGGGTACCCCGTTGTGTGGGAAAATGCGAACAACTTTAACGGAGGAAGAAGTGTTCGAATCCGAATGATCCCCGGTTGAAAAAAAAACTCAAAAAAACTGAAGACTCAAAAAGCTCGCTATGATGGAGAAAATGTTAGGGAGGATGTCTTATGCATCTATTGTGTTGACTCGAACCACACTTATTTGAAGTCTTCGGAGCGTTGGGTGGCCAACCAGCTATGTGGACCGTGAGCCCATACAGCCTGTGCAGGAGTTGATGACGCAGATTTAGAAGAAATCCACATCTGCTTATTCTGTGACAAATCAAATAGTGTACCGCGTACTGCCCTGCACTGGGTACCCCATACTGCCCCTACCCCGGGGCACGATAGAGTTTTCATGAAGGTTTTGTGAAATTAAAATTAAAAATATTATTTGATTTCTTACCTCACCAAATTCGGTGCCAAATGATGAATTAATAAGTAACCAAAGAGTTGTCATTAGTGTTCATTAAAAAATATTTTATGTTTATTTTTTTATTGTTCATTTCCCTTAACGCCCCCGTTATGCCCCTCTAGGTATTCATTCTTGCAAAATTTGGCGTTGTAATCCTTTACAAATTGAGCAACAGATGGTGATCAGACGTACCCAAAGATCATTGCATGCAACACATAAATATTTGGAACTTTCTCTCTGTCCATCCCTGACATACACTATCCTCTTTTCGAATAGGCACCTGGTAAACATGTCCTGAATATTTCTACAAAATGCATAGCGGCACTTTCGGAATCTGCGAAGTGATGGATTGAAATCAGAACCTGTCAGAAGATAGTCATTCACTCCAGATATTTTTGCAGTGCCATCAAACACAAGCCTGAATTTCCCGGGTTTCTACAAAATAACATATTTGGTTCTCTATTTCTCCTTCCTCGCTTTTTTCTCCTCTTTCTCTTTCTCTTTTTTTTATTTTTTATGTTTTTTACGACATTGCAAAAAAAAATACAATAACATATTTCTGAGTGTCCCACTTTCTTATCCAAAATATCTTTCGGGAACATTTTTGCCCAAAAATATCTTGAAATACAAGTAAGAGTATAAATTCTATTTTTCTACGTTCATGCAAAAAATAAAACTTTATTGAATCATATTTAGGGAAAAAACTAGTTCTTTATTGAACACAATCAATCAATATTGATTTCTATGTTATAAATATTAAATAAATGAATGCCCAAGTTTTTTTTCGCGTTTTTCTCTGAAATATTCTGAAATATGAAATGCGATGTTAGAAACTCTTCATTTCATTCCTATTTCAAATTCGTTATTGTGAAGGGCGGTAAATTATCAATTTGACCATCACAAAAATAACCTAGATCAGGCACTGTTACCAATTTTCGCAACAAATGATGAAAACAAGCTATTCAGCACAGTGCATTTTGTTCACAACAGAAAAAAAGAATCTGCTTTTTAAGAAACGAAATATGCGGATGATGATTTTTCAAATCTCCTTCAGAGAAAAATAAAGATGATTCATTGTGAGGTCACATTTGAAATTCACATTTTTCACTTGAAAATCAGTTAGGCATAAATATGTGCTGCTGTACAAAATATCATTAAAATATTCACTTCTTTTATGATGATTTTCGTATTCGTATTTTACATAATTTTTTTCGAAAACAGATGAAAAATGGTAATTAGGTAAGGTGATTTTTTGTAATGTAAACAAAACTACTCATTTGGTACTAAGCGAACTACAAATATATTTATAGATTCCACCGATCTCTGAAGATGTAGATTGTTTATAATATTCATCAGATGTAGTTCAATGTCCAGTATCTGGGAAAGTAATTATTTTCTGTGACAAAGTACAGAAAATAATAATTTCTATTATACCTATTATTACATATCTTCCGATTCTTTCTCAATTTCCAGTTTTAGTTATAAATGATTTCATTTTGAGACGTTTGCATCATTAAAGTATATATCAATCAATGTCTGAAACATTATTCTATTCTTACTCGATTTGTTTACCAAGACCCTATCGATTTTCATGAAAAAAGTATTACCAAGGACAGTGAAACGCACCTATGTGATTATATTTATAGATCGTTTGTGAGTTTGTCATCCATATATTCATTGCATTGAAATCTGAGAACTGATACCCGAGACTGGGTAATTCTCGTGTCACTTTCATCCAGAAAGCTCCGGTGAGGAGGTATGAATCTTAAAAAGTTCGACATAAATAAATTATGTTTGCGAATATATCAAAAACTATCTGCATTAAGAATAAGAAAAGATAAAAAAAAATCAGGACAAGATTTTATAAAATGCAGTAAAAAGGAAAAAATAATTTCTCTAATTGTTTGACCTAGGTTATTCTGTTAGCAGCAGATTCAAAATCTGCCGCGCAAGAATACCTATTTTATATTTGCGGCAAGCTTTTGAATCTGCTACTCACAGAATAACCTAGTCAAACAAAAAAATATTTTTTTCATTTTTGATGCATTTATTTTTTAAAATCTTTTTTATTCAATTCTTTTTAGTCATTCATGGAATCCGTCATGTTATTGAATTCTGACAAAAATTGATATTCCGACAAAAATTTCAAAAAAAAAATCCAATTTTTAATGGAATCGGGTCAAAATAACAGAACACGTAGCCATCTTGGAGCCGCCATCTTGAATTCATTAATTTTGACAAAAAAACATCATGATGTCCGACCACAAAATCCCCCACACACCAATTCTGAATGGAATCGAGCTATAATAAAAAAACTTGTCGCCATCTTGGAGCCGCCATCATGAATTTGTGGATTTTTTACAAAAAAATCTTGTTTTCCGGCAAAAATTACATAATGCATTGTCACCGGAATTATGAACGCCTGCCAAATTTCAGCTCAATCGAACAACGGGAAGTGGGTCAAATTTAACTTGTAAGATTTGATTAAAAAGCCACAGTCAGACATTGGGACTAGTGAAACTAAATAAAAGCTTGTAAAAAAGACGATCAGTCAATTGAAACAAATAATCATTGAGCTCATTCTCAGCTCTTATTTTCAATGAGCAAATGAAGAATATGAGTTACTGACAAAAAGAACCATTTTCATAAACACAATTGATAAACGTAGAAATTTATAGACAAAACTATTCTGTTTGCCCTTCCACTTTTGTATTGATTTTCGTTTTTTTCAAACAAATGTCGGGAGACAAAAACTACAGATGCCGCTGATCCCGTCTACAAAAAATTCAAATAGGGACGTGATAAATCGTTGAAGTTATAATTCAATTCACTTTTCAAATATGTATATTTTTTTTAATTTATCAAATAATTTTTGCGTCGAAAAATAATTCTAATATAATATTACCATAAATAGTAGTTTATGTAACAAGTACTCATCTTCATATTACTAGCGCCTCGTCCGTAAGCATTACAATTCGTCCGCGAAAGCCATTTGCGTGCGTGTTGCATACAATATATTTTTATATAAGCTTTCCAAAGAATGTTTCATGTAGGAACTATGATTTCATTTCTGCTATCAATACGCAAATATATTCGTAGGCAGCATCGGCAGAAGGCCGTGTGAAATATCGAATCAGATTTTTTATTACTGACGTGTCGAATGTCAAATATGTCAACTAGCCAATAACATTTGCGTTATTTGTTATGTTCTCTAATTGTGTTTTCAGTCATTTTCTCCAGGATCCAACAATACTAACGTTTTATGGGGATATAGATAGTTGAATATAATAAACTTGTAAGTAAATATGACAACCATTCAGAAAGATACTACAAATTTGAAAGAAAATTGTAAATGTATTCAGTATACATCAAAAACCTGTTTTCCCCTAGTTTGACATTCGAATCGTGAATTGTGATGTGTCGCCCACTTCGTGGTAATCCTGAATAGTAAGTGACATTTGGAATAAATGAAATATAAATTGTTATCATCCAATAAATGTATGTAGGTTTAGGTGTGAAAATCGAAACTTGATTTGAACCCAAACTGAGCCATTATTCGTATATTCTTGTTTGAATTCAGTATCATTTTATTTGCGAAAAGTCATCATGTTTGTACCTACCGCAACAATAACCATTGACAATTTTATTCTGAAAAAATAAAAATTCTCAGCTTTTCTGAGCCAAAATGTTATCGGTTCATAGTTTTTATAGTGTTTATAAACACCCGTTAATTTTCAGTTATGTTTTATGAATGAATAAAATTCAGTTCGTGAAGTGTTGCTATGACTACACTTTTCGGACAAGTCCGTAAAAATAACATGTTACGGATTTTTTAAATTCGCAAAGTTGCCGTTTTGGGAAGCGTAAAAAAAAGGATTTTAATATAATGTTGTAATTTATTCAATCAGTACAATAAAAATCAGTTAAGTGGAAATGTGACTCGCGCACTATTGGTTCCGCCCCATCAATATAAAAAGGTGTATTTCTCATATAATGGTTTTGATATTTCCTGTCACATGTTTGGTCTCATTATCAGAGTGTTAGTATTAACATATACCCCATATACCCTCTAGTTGGAATTTTTTTAATTACATATCACTTGTGTTTTTCATCTTGTGTTTTTCATCGGTGATAAAATTTTCTTTTATCAACTAGCTTGCACAAGTTATAATTCAAATTACTTTCCATGGATTTCAATTCATCTGATTCCGACTGAAAATGACTAATTAGCTTTTATAAATATTAATATATATATATATTGTTATGGTTTGATGATTTGATAAATATAATTTTTTTTTTATATAGCTTTGCTTTCGAATATTATTTTTGCCCCACGTTTTTGGGTGCCAATTGATATGGTTTGATATTTTGAAAATTCTATAAATTGTTAACTTAAAATGAAGATAGCTAATTATTTTTGGTATTCTTTGAGAGCCAAATTTATATGATATAAATGATATTTCTGACCCTGTAATAATAATTGTCAGCGAACGTCACTGTTCTCTCGTCACGCTACCAACAATTATTATTTTCTTCGCCACAGCTAACAACAGTCGGTACGCCCTTGTCTCATATAGTCGGTTCAAAAGGAATTTGGCTACTGGTGGCTAACTTCAGTTTACTGAATGATCTTAGTTATGTTAGTTGATCATTGTGAGAAAATAAACAAACCAAATATCAAAAACAATTATCTCCTTTATTCAGGAAGACTTAAAAATACCTGGCCTACGAGAAATAACTTATGCTAGAGTGAATCAAACAATTATTCACGGATACTCATAAAATGCATATCATGGATAGATAAACAGAACCTCACTTTCTCTGTGAGAGTAATTTTCTGTTATTGTTCATAAGAAGGTGACGTAGAGTTTATCGATTGTGAAAAATGTTATTTGTGAAATAGTTCAGGACCGGGAAAGCACTATTAAAAGTTTTATACCCGGTTGGAACTGTTGGTGTTCACAACTATACCATAAAAACAGGAAGTCTCCTCGCTCCAGCCTTCGTTAGGACTGCAAAAACCATGTGTCAGGAACGTATCGATGCGGGACTCAGCTTTTGGAATCGTGGGTATATGATATCATTAAGGTAATCTTGTTTTGTTAAGCAAATTATGGAATTATTCCATTTTTCTTTTAGTGAAATTTTGTGCGTGCTTCCGCTTTGGAAAATATTTTCGATCTTCAAAATAATGAACTTATGCATAATATGAATGTGAAAAATAAAAAGGTTTTATTGCAAAAGGGAAAAATAAATAATAAAGTAAAAATAATGAAAATATATGACAGGAACGTGGTGAAAATGAATTTTGAGTTGAAAAAAGTTGACAAAAATGATGAAATAATTATAATAAAAATAAATGACTTGAACGTGGCTAACAAAAAGTTTAAGTTGAAAAAAGAAAAATAGTGATGCAAATCAATGACATCTACAGGGCGAATAAAATTTTCGAAATAAAGCAAAGCTAAATAAATAAAATAATATTTTTCAATTCATCAAACCATATCAATATATATATATATATATATATATATACAGTGTGTTTCAATTCTTATGGAAGCACCCCCGTATCTTTCGTAATTATTGCAGTAGAATTCTGTCATTTCCACGATCGGTAGATATACTGGGGGTGAGTCTAAATTCTTTCATGAGTGATATACACTGCGGACCAGAAGCGATGAAAATACCGATTTTTGCGAAAAAGTTATATTAGGGGGCAAGATAGGCTCAAAATTCTTAGGGATTCGTGATCGGGGCATCAACTTTAGTACCTATCCATATTTTCGTTGAAACATTTTCGGTTCTGAAAAATCCCAATTTGTCGCTCTTCCTATGGAAACGCCACCGTAACTTCCGATCGTTGAATATACCGAGGATGAGTCCAAAACTTTTCTGAGGTTAATTATGGCAAAATAGGCTCAACATTCTCACGGATTCGTGATCAGGACGTCAATTTTAGTACCAATCCCTATTTTTTCTGAAAAATTTTCAGTTTTGAAAAATCCGAGTTTGTCTCACTTCCCATGGAGACACCTCCGTATATTCCGTTATTATTGTAGTAGAATTCTGTAATTGTCACGATCGTTAGATATACCGAGGATAAGACTAAATCTCCTCTTGGATCAATCTTAGTGACATACACTGCGCGCCAGGGCCGATGGATATATTGATTTTTGCTAAAAATAGTATAAGGGAGCAAGATAGGCTCAAAATTCTTACAGATTCGTGATCGGGACAACAATTTCAGTGAAACTCCATATTTTTGCTAGAAAAATTTTAAGTTTTGAAAAATCCGAATTTGTCTTACGTCCCATGGAAACGCCCCCGTACCTTCGAATTTGAATCTCTCGTGAGGTTAATCTGAGTTTGTAACTGTAGAACGTGATATCGAGTGATAATTATAACTGATAATGCAGTATTATTAAGAAATATTTGTTCTTTGAGTTTCTCTAACCGTTGTTTCTTTAATAAATATTAATGAACAGTAAAAGAAAGTTTTTTTCTAGTTATGCTCCAAACATGGTCTGATTTTGAACACTTTTCTCGATTTTGTGATGTTTTCGAAAATAAAGTTCAATACTTCCTTAAGAAAATCCATATTTTTGTACTCCCGTCTGGAAGCTCAGCAAATTTCACTCCAGATATTATTGAGACTCATCCCCTGAATATCTACTATCGTGGAAATTTCAGAGCTCTACTCCACTAATTACGATAGATACGGAGGTGTTTCCATAGAAGGGGGAAAATTCGAATTTTTCTGAACTGAAAATTGATGTCCTAATCACGAATCAGTAAAATTCCGCTTATCTGGCCTCCTACTATTATTTTTCGCAAAAATCAGCATTTTAATCGCCCCTAGCGCGCATTATATCACTCAGGTCAATCGCAGAAAATATTCAGCATTATCTCCGGTATACCTAATGATGGTGAGAATTTCAGATTTCTACTCCAATCATTATGGAAGATACGGGGGTGTGTCTATGAGAAGTGGGACAAATTAGGTTTTTTTGGAACTGAAATTTTTTCAGCGAAAATATGGATTGGTACTACATTCGATGTCCTGATCACGAATCCGTAAGAATTTTGAGCGTATCTTGTCCCCTTATATTATTTTTAGCAAAAATCAATATATCCATCGCCCCTGGCGCGCAGTGTATGTCACTCAGATCAACCCCAGGAGAGATTTAGACTTATACTTGGTATATCTAACGATCGTGAAAATTACAGAATCATACTAGAATAAATACGGAAGATACGGGGGCGTTTCCATGGGAAGTGAGAAAATTCAGATTTTTCAGAACTGAAAATTTTTCAGCAAAAATAGGAACTGGTACTGAAGTTGATGTCCTGATCACGAATCCGTGAGAATTTTGAGCCTATCTTGCTTCCCAATATTATTTTTCGCAAAAATCGGTATATTTATCGCTCCTGGCGCGCAGTGTATTTCACTTGGGTCAACCCCATGAGAAAATTCAGGCTCTACCGATTCAATAATTACGGAAGATACGGGGGTGTTTCCACGAGAAGTGAGACACACTGTATATATATATATATATATATATATATATATATATATATATATACGTAGAAATTAGTGGGAAGCAGTCAATGGGAGACCAATTAATACAATTTCTTTGCTTTTATGTCGAGCTTTCGAAAAATTGTATTTTCTTCTTCAAGACGTAACTAAAAGTTAATACATAAATATGTGATGGTATTACATAATTGGAGGATACTTACTAAAAAAAAATTATACACAAAAAGAAACATTTTACAATTTAAAAGGACAAGATGACAACAAATTATGATTACTCAGTCACATTTCTAAGAAGAAAATATTTTTTTTTGAAAGCTCGACATAAAAACCAAGAAATTGTATTAATTGGTCACATTGACTGCTTCCCACTAATTTCTACATAAATTATCGAACAGTCACAAAATATCCCCTTATAAATATATAATATATATATATATATATATATATATATATATATATATATATATATATATATATATATATATATGTTGATGATTCTTGGGGTTTTGGTTCGTAATGAACATCGCTATGTATTTAGAACATTTTTAATTATTTTTTTTCCTTTATTTTTATAGTGAAATACTGGCTAACGTTTCGACGGCGGTTCCCTCGTCTCCTTCAGAGCATATATATATATATATATATATATATATATATAAACTGTTTTTGAATGATCAATGCGCAATTAATAATATTAAATACTTCTGAAACAACCATTCGTATTACCCTACTTCTCTCGGCTTTGACATTATCGAGTGAAATGTTAATTTCCATATACACGCTATTTAATCTGTAACCAATATGTCGAAAAGTGTCTTGGAATTCCGTTGAGAATTTAATTTACATTTGGAGCTGTTTCAAGTTGAATTTTACATATTGACAATCGGAATGAACTGAAATTAATATTGGTTTATTGCTGTCAACAAATCTCATATAGTTCATCAGGGACTTAAATCATTGACAATTGAATGGAATTCAGTAATATTCAATTACCCAATTGGGAATTAATGAGGAATGCATTTGTGTAAATAACATTGTCCGACCTCATTTGAAAGATATTGTAAATGATTATATTTCCCTTATTCATTACTGATTATCTTGGTAATAGCTGTCTGAATATACATGATTATTTCATTCTCACATGGCTCCATCTACAAAAAGTCATGAATTTAGTCACATGATATGCATTATGATCGAATATTCAGGTAAATAAAGAAATATGAGCGGCTAGTTTGGTCGATTGTATAAGAGTACTAAGGTGAATGTGAAAATTTGACTTAACATTCACTCAAAATTGAAAATGTCTCGTTTTGGTTTATGTTCCACTACGGAAATTAGTGAACATATAAGCCAATCCATCCCACAAAATACCAAAAAGAGTAAAGAGTCTGTCTGGAGACAATTTATGTCTTTCTTTCGTCAGAAGAATTATGAATTTTGTGCGACTACGTGATAGCCGAAATACTCAATGATTGGGCATGGAATATGCGTAAAGAAAATGGCGAAGAATATAAAGAGTATACAATTACATTGAGGTGGAACCCCACAGCGAAAACTCTACAGGAATTATACTTCACTAAACATAAACGAAAGGTAAATTCATTTGGAGATATTGAATTCCAAATTGCCAGGCATTCGCGTAATGCAAAAAGGCGAAACCTGCGAAGTTTTCCTCAAAAGAGGAAGGAACGTTCAGACTTACTTTAGATGAATTGAATGCTATTATAGATAGCTATGATGAAATTACTCCAGACGGCTTCAGAAGAAATTTTTCAAATAGTATCTGTAGAGTTGGCCTGGCGAGGAGGAGAAGGTATCTATTGTGAAATCGATTATTTCAAGAGAGAAATGAAAAACCATGGAACCTATTCTGGCGGGATCGAATATAATCCTGTATTCACAAAAAATTGCCAAGAAGGAAATCGAAAGTGTGCAGATTGTAAATGGCTCACAGCTAACAGTCAAAATATAACTCGTTGTCCTGTACGTATTTTCTTCAAAATTCTCAGTCATCGAGCTACACACATAACCACCGACCGTTTTTTCTTGACTCCAAATCCGTACTCGAACAAACAGGGATCTGCATGGTAGAAAAATTGTCCTATCGAAAAAAAAATATATTCGAAATGGATGAAAACAGGTGCAGAACGTATTGGTTTGGAAGTAAAGAAAAAAAAAATCACGAATCATTCAAGTCGCTCTACAGCCGTTTCACAACTAGCAATGGTTGGCGTGCAGGAACAGGAACTGATGAAAATAACGGGCCACAGCAATGCATCATCCATCAAACCTTACCTCGAGCTCGATGGGGAGCACCACAACAAAATTATGAAAAGGATGCGACAGTTAGAAGAAACACATGCTTCAACTTAAGCAGCGCAGGTCATACAAGAAAAGATAGAAAAGGCGACACCAACCAGGAGTTAAGTATGGTGCTGGTGCAAATGCGTTTCTAATTTCAAATAATCAATTATTTATATATTTGAGTTCTTGTTGTTTATGAGTAATTCCAAAAGTGAGTTGAATGAAATGTTGATAAACGTATATGAATGATTGGCTTATTTTCACATTAGCGAAAGTGACAAATATGACCGGAATCTTACCGAGTGATTTTGTGGTGTTCCGAAATAATCTTCCTGAATATCACTCGCTATGACAAAAAGAGACTATTATTTTCTTTAATTTATTTCGAGCAACCTGTATTTCGAAACAATTCAATTCGACATATGAACTTATTAATCAAAGATAACTCCTTGAGCTAAAGCTTCGGCGTTATCCTTGAATAATCAATAATAAATAAATGTTCATATGGTCTCATCAAATTGTCTCGAAATACAAGGTACTTTCGATAGAATTATGACAAAATCAATAGTCGACTATTTGTCATAGACTTGGGACCTGCGATTATATACCTCGAAATGAATTCAGCTAATCAAATGCATTTATCACCATATTGCTAGTATATTCGAGAATATATACGCTACTTGCTGAAAAATAAGTAGGCATTTACCATTGTTTATACCAAACCTGTCAAAATAATTCAGTCACTGTCAGATGACGTCCAAGTCACTGTCAAATTAAAAAATTATGTCCGACCGCTTCGGAAACACTTCCTTAGAAGAAATGCGAAAAAACCTAGAAAGATATTTTTCAAGTGTAGGTGTGTTTGTAATCAAGTGTAGGTGTGATATATAATCTGGTCATATACCACTCGTTAGATATTTTTGGTAGAGTATACTTTGATATTTTTCCGCCAATATTGTTGCAGAAATACCACTTGACCAAATTTACTTTTAAAGAAATATTGATAGTCACATTCAGTATTAGGATTATAAAACCAATTCAATTTAATTACATATGCTTCATTTCCTATTCTGGATACGTCTAAACTTAACCCCATAATATAATCTGCAGTAAATTATACGAATTTCAAAACTCTTAATTGACACCTTATTCAAAATTTCAGAAAATACTGGAAAATGTATATCCACATAGCCTTATTATATCAATATGCAATTCGAAAATTATATTCATCTCGAAGATAATTTGTGATTACGAGCTACTGATCAAAGTATCAATAATTCCGAATAAATCAATAAAAAACTGCCTGTACCTATTTGCTGCAAACCCACGGAAAGAAATCTTCTATATCCTATCAATGCAAATAATGAGAACGGAAAGGATACGAAATGCAAACACAAATAAGTACAAATCAGATTTTTGTGGCTTCCACCAAATTTCCATTCAAGCCAATGAATTTATTGTATCCTTTCCGTAATTATTGCGGAGCAACTCCCGCCCAATCCTACTGTATTATTGTAAACAATTCCTCTTGATTCCTTGGATGTGATTGGTAAACCTTTTGGTGAGAAAATCCAATGTGAAAAAATCGAGTGAAATTAGATCAGGGGAACTAGGTGGCCATCCAATTAATCTACTCCCCGACCTATCCAACAATTAGGATTTTGAAGCACACTTTTTAAAATGGCTGATTATGAAAAGAACAACCAGCTAACTGAAAATTCATATTTCTTGTTTTTGCAACGGAAATTTCATCGATTACATCCGACAATTCATTTCTCTCATTAAGTGTTCCGCAGTAAACGTTAACTCATTCTGAATACCGCCTTCCACAGTTATTCGTCCTGTTGGAGTTCTCAGTGACCCAGATAGCAGATATTTTGTGAGGAAACTACTGCATTTGTTGTGGAAGTAGCTTCATCACTGAATATAATATTTTCAAAATGTGTCCTTCATCAAGGAATTCAGTTTGTTTTTCTTCAGACATCACCGAATATGCTTCCTAGGTGAGTTTAAATCAATGCCTGCCAACCTCAAACTTGCATTCGCATTATTTCTGGAGTAATTTGATATATTCTGATTATTTTCATTCCTTTTTCGTACATTATTCTTCAAAATGTGTTTGGTTACTGCTTCAGTCCGATTGAATTTGAATACTTCGTTAATTTAATGAACCGTGTTATAAGTGTTGGCAGGACGATTCGTGCGTCTTTCTTTGATTATTCTTGTTACTTCTCTACCACTCCGGTAATTAATTTCATGAACCTTATTATTAGTGTTGGTAGGACGATTTGTCTGTCTTTCTTCAATTATTCTTGTTACTTCTTTTCCACTCCGGTAATTATTACCAGAAAGACGTATAATTTAGACGGCATTGCAATATATCACTCCCAGTAACTGTTTCATTGATGAACACATTTTCATGAAGTTTAAATCAATTCCGCTGCAAAAATCCATCATTGATCGGTGGGATCATAAAACGACATATTTTCAAATTTATTTCCTTATAACTTTTTTATTGATGACCATATTTCAACAAAATTATGTCAGAAACATTTTAATTCTCTTATTCGAAGTCGAGGCATTCCTTAACAGGATGTAAAACTCATGAAAATATGTGATTTTACTAAATATATATATATATATATATATATATATATATAATGGACATAACCCTCAGAGAAAAGTGCTAACCGTAGACACGTGTTTCGGGCTCTCGGCCCTCATCAGTACGGTGGAGAACTGCAAGGATGAACAACACTTGGTAGAAAACGATAAATCAACGGAATTCAGGGTCTGCTGACCGAAATCACAAATGAGCGGCTGGCTTCTGTTTGTTGACTCCGTTGATTTGTCGTTTTCTACCAAGTGTTGTTCATCCTTGCACTTCTCCACCGTACTGATGAGGGCCGAGAGCCCGAAACACGTGTCTACGGTTAGCACTTTCTCTGAGGGTTATGTCCATAAATTCCTACCGTTTTGTTTTCAACAGTCCCCTCGATATTACTCTCTTTCATATATATATATATATATATATATATAGGAATTTAATGGACATAGCCCTCAGAGGAAGGTGCTAACCGTAGACACGTGTTCGGCTCTCGGCCTCATCAGTACGGTGGAGAAGTGCAGGATGAATAACACTTGGTAGAAACGACAAATCAACGGAGTCAACAAACAGAAGCCAGCCGCTCATTTGTGATTTCGGTGGGTAGACCCTGAATTCCAGGGCAACAACCAACGTCACCACGGAGGCAGCTATAGCTACCTGCGTGACATCCGAGTCCAGGAATATAAATATGAAAGAGAGTAATATCGAGGGGACTGTTAAAAACAAAATGATGAGGGCCGAGAGCCCGAAACACGTGTCTAGGGTTAGCACCTTTCTCTGAGGGCTATGTCCATTAAATTCCTTCCATTTTGTTTTTAACAGTCCCCTCGATATTACTCTCTTTCATATTTATATTCTTGGACTCGGATGTCAGGCAGGTAGCTATAGCTGCCTCCGTGGTGACGTTGGTTGTTGCCCTGGAATTCAGGGTCTGCTGACCGAAATCACAAATGAGCGGCTGGCTTCTGTTTGTTGACTCCGTTGATTTGTCGTTTTCTACCAAGTGTTGTTCATCCTTGCACTTCTCCACCGTACAGATGAGGGCCGAGAGCCCGAAACACGTGTCTACGGTTAGCACCTTTCTCTGAGGGCTATGTCCATTAAATTCCTTCCATTTTGTTTTTAACAGTCCCCTCGATATTACTCTCTTTCATTTATATATATATATATATATATATATATATATATATAATATTCATGTACGGTTCAAGTCGGTTTCTCGAGTTTGAGCTTATATCGTACTGTTTTCTGATATGCCTTTAAATGACACATAATGAGAAATTCCATCAGCTGTCATGTATTCTTCTTCGAAATCAGCAAGAGTTCGTGGTTATGTTAAGTTGAAACAGAAAGCTGGAGGAAACAATGTATCTACACCATTATCAGTACAGCCACAAGATGGTCCAGCGTGACTTGAATATTGGCAGTGGCTTCGAAATCGACATCATACACACGAAATAAAGTGGATTGTTCTTATAATGCATTTGTTTGGCATTATGAAATCCCGATGCTGTACAAAGAACATATTTTTGGTGACGAAAATGAAAGAAAACATGTTCGTCGACAGATATTTTCGTTTTAGAGATCAGAACGATATGAATAAAGACTACAATAGGATCAGAATAATACGAAGACAAAATCTATGAGGCAAATTAAGAGGTACAAATCTCCTTATTTCAATAGTGTTATCTAGTAGATTCACTTTATTGACATTTGAATGAACTTTTTCCAAATTCGATATATAAAATAGTAACAACAATGATAAAAATAATAAAGGTAAACTAAAGGTGTGATTAGGTGTCCTCTTGCTCATAGAAGAGGACACCACTTCCACTTATAAGGGATTTTTGTTATATCGGTGATATTCTGGAGTCATTGTACTCGTGCCATGTGCCTGCATAAGGGTGCTTACAGTGAGCCGTATAGTGTCCGCTATAAGTTGTTACACTATGGTTGGATACAGCATACAAGTTGTATTGACATGGAGCTACATCTGCTACATAATTACTCATATCTAATCCTTCGAGAGGAAAGTCAATGGTGACATTCAAATTTCCCCTAAATATCTTCATCGGCGAAAATCGTTTCGAGTGAATTACATTTACAAGTTGGTTTCTCTTTCTTTCTTCTCTAATCAAACAGTCTGAACATTGTGACAGTCTCAGCTGGCCAGTTCTCAGTGGAATATCCCAGAAAGGGTAAAAAAAAGACAGAACAATGGCCACAAGAAGTACAGCTCAACGAAGATTTTAGTTGACCAACAAAGTTATCAACCATTTTTGAGTTGTCGATTCTTAGATATCTTGACCAAGACTGCTTTGCCTTTTCATGGTCGCTCAATTTCTATCAAGATAGGTTTTGTCTTTTCTATCACTCTGTTTGTATCTTCATGGAGACCTTCCAAGCCAAATCATGTTTTTTTATTATTCTACTATAAAATATGGATTCAATTTGCACAAAATTGGTTGGAATATCTGAGAAATGGAGAGAGATAGGCATATGATATTTTCAATAGAAATCATAATTTTGGGGTAGAATTCAAACGGGAAATGATATACACATTCCATTGAAAATTGCTTTATGGCCGTTTCTTCAAATTGTCATCCCGGTTATATTTATAAGAAATATGGCCCAATTATTATATAAACCAGGACTACTTTACATTCCATATGAGAGTGAAATATGAGCTGGTAGTTATGTGATTTTAAGTAGGTCTCAGTATGATGGCAGAAGGTTTGCTTTTCTTGAGTTTTTTATATGCTAATAAAACATAACATTTTATCCGTAGCTGGTATGTTATAAACACAAACGCTTTTCCAAAATTGAGGGCTTATATGATGTTTATGACAGTTGCTGAAAATTCATAAAATGTGTTGTTCGAGAAGGTTATGATATGGTTTTTATGACACGTTTGTTTATTATGTGAGTTTATTTTGTCTTAGACTGTGTCTTATGATTATAAGATACTAGTGTTTTGTTGACACGCAGTATTCTATTGACTCCATAACAGAAGCATTTTGATTAAAAAAAAGTCAATATTCAAAGAACGGTAAGATATATATTATTGGGAATGATCAGAAAAGTATATCCTCATTTACAAGTGTAATGGAATATTATATAGGATATTTGAAACCTTAAGTTGATGTCACTCAGGTGCAGTTGTGGCAACACTTGAAATATTTCTTGCATGATCAGAGGATCCTATGGCGACATCCATAATTCCGAATCATAATTTTTTTTATTACACAGATATGTCTAATGGCGATCGGATCACCCGGAGAGTGACTTGAAAACTGGTGTGGTAATGAAGCATGAAATCCCGTGAATACTAGATCCCAAGATATTGCTGAAAATGTGAGTCAAAACATATTTGATATCTTTGTCACATAAACTATCAAAACTCAAATTGTGAAAATACAGATTTGGGGTTATATTATGTGGTCCGATTGACGTTAGTACACGGTTTTACTCGTGTGAGGGAATAAATACACGTTTTACAAACATTAGAAACAATACACTACTTGTTTCGAAGTCATCTAAATAAAATAGTATATACAAGGTACTTAATTGAATACTTTGTTCGTATACTCACAGTTGAATCCAGTGAAACCTCGGGCTTGCTGTTCCTGGTTTAAGGGACCTATAATTGCTCCAACCATGAAGTCTATCATAGCGCCTACTATGGCAGCTATCAGAAAATTTTGTGCTTTCGATTCCCACTCCATTCCGACAGCACATATAAGAATCATAACCAAAATTGCCACAGTTCCTGAAATCGAATTTAATTCAGTTTCATACACAAAAAATCCGATGCATAACAAACTACTCAAACTAACTGAGAATTATTATTTCTCTTATTGACTCATAACTTTTTCGATGCGATTATAAAATTGTTCAAACTAGTCGAACACATTTTCGTGACACTACAGTTGAAACACAACAACGAGGACCGGATGTTCAAGAAAAATTATAATTATCGCAGTGTTAAACAGCTATTTCCATTTGATATTGTGTATGAACTGTATTAGTCAAAATGCAGTTTTCAAATTGAAAATATTCTTAAAATGACTTTACAAGGAAAGTGACAGGTGATGTCAACTTTTTCATTTCAAACTGCTCCCTGTACAATGTTATCACTATTTGAAAGCTTTTTGAAAGCAAATTATTCATAGTTTGATACGATCTGCCCAATGAATATTATTGAAAATAGGAAAATAGTTCAATCTAGTTGAATAGTTCCTAAATTAATAAAAATGATTGAAATAATTTTCAAGACAAGCTTTTATACAAATGTACTAGAAATCAAAAAAATCTTTTTTTTGATTGTTCGACATGGATTATTCTGTGAGTAGCAGATTCAAAATCTTGCCGCGCAAGAATATCTATGTTATATTCGCGGCAATCTTTTGAAGCTGCTACTGACAGAATAACCTAGGTCAAACAATTAAAGACATTATTTTTACCTTTTTAGTGCATTTGTATAAAAGCTTGTCTTGTTTTTTTATGATGTTTATTCAATTCCTTTCCGTCATTCAGAAAATCCGTCATCTTATTGAATTCTGACAAAAATTTATAATCTCCGACCCCAAAAGAACCACAAACCACATATCAATTTTGAATGGAATTGGGCCATAATAACAAAACACGTCTCCATCTTCACCAAAATTTAATTGGGGATTTTGACAAAAACCCCCCAAAAAAATTCGTTAACATTTTCGTGATCTCTGTATCCGAAAATCCCCACAAACCAATTTTGAATAGAATCGAACCATAATTACAAAACTGGTCCGCCATATTGGAGCAGCCATTTTGTAATTTCTCTAGTGTTACCGGAATTATGACCATCTGCCAAATTTCACGTTAATCGGACAACTGGAAGTGTTTCATAATTTACTTGCAAGATTTGAACTAAACATACATACATACAAATGTGAAGTTAAATAAAAGCTTGTAATAAAAGTGACTAAGTCCGCATTAAGGTAAGTAGAACTTGTTTTTACCATTTTTACAGGCTTTAATTGCAAGCTTTCATTTAACTTCACATTTGTATGTATGTATGTTAATTTCAAATCATGCAAATGAATTTTGACCCTCTTCTTGTTGTCCATTTAACGTAAAATTTGGCAGATGTTCATAATTCCGGTGATAATGCATTATGGAATTTTTGCTAGTGGAAAAACATAATATGTGGGGGGTTTCGGGGACAGAGATCACGATTTTTTTTTCAAAATTCATAAATTGAAGATGGCGGTGCCAATATGGCGACGAGTTTTGTGGTTATAGCCCAATTACATAAAAATTGTTACGTGGGGGTTTTTGGGGTCGCAGATCAGGATTTTTTGTCAAAATCCACAAATTCAAGATGGCGGCTCGAAGATGGCGACGAGTTCTGTGATTATGGCCCGATTCCATTCAAAATTGGTATGTGTTTTTTTTGGGGTCGGAGATTATCAATTTTTGTCAGAATACAATAAGATGTCGAATTTCATAAATTACTAAATATAATTGAATTTGTTTGATTTTTTATTCGTAATATCCCATTCATTCTATATAGATACTTATCGCAAATAAGGCTCACAACTCACAATTTCCATATATAGGCTCAAAATTTCGAATTATTCTTTTTGGCACTGGAAATATGTAAGAGATAAGAGCCATTAAATCATGGAAAAAGTCTGCCCTATAAACATCAAAATGACAGGAGAATGAAGGGAAGATGATATTGAAGAGGAAATATACCTCATGAGGCCTAATTAGGTGAACATCACACACATTGGAAGGATGAAAGGAGAAGCACCTCTTTTGCCATATGCGATATCAGAGTTATTTTTGCAGTGAAGATACCCGTGAAGAAAATAATGTCGTTCCTTCTATTCGATGATCCAGGGCAAAGTGACATCGATGGCAACTAAACGAATAGTTCTTTCTAAATAGAATCCGACAACTTCAGTCTTTTTCGTACTCCACATATTGAAGGAATTTTTATGAAGCTGTTTTTGAGATATGTCAGGACATATTTTTGCCACGAAAAGATATTGATATTGTGTCCCGATAGTTCTACCAAAGATCATATTATTGGAAATACAGGCTTGGATATTTGTTACATCAAAGTCCACCAGTTTAGCGGATCCGCATTGTAGCTCTTTTTCAAGATCCTACCGTGCAATCATGGAATTAGAGTTTTCTGAGATGTCATGTTATGTTTTTGAGGTAAGGATTGCATGGAGAGTACTATCATCTGCCAAAAATTCAACAGTGTGTGGTCGTGAATGTGAAGAAAAATAGTGGAGCCCTGTAAAATGCCTACTATCATGAGGTGTCAGATGATACTTCATCCAGTACATTTATTGATGTATTTGTTAGAAAACTTCACAGCAAGAGACATACTTAGGTGGTGAAGCAATGAGCTTGTATTGATTGGGAAATATTAGTTGATAAGATTTGATCAGGCGAAATCCGACAAAAAATTAGACTACATATTTTAAACCACAATAAATTTTTGGCGAAATACTGCTGGTGCCTATTATTTTGAACATTTGCTACAATCTTCAATACTGACTTTTATGATGGAATTATTGAATGATATGGTTTTAATTTCGATTTCAATCAGTGAGGAAATTATATCGAAGCGTATATGCTTGTGATGACTATGTTGAAGAGCTTCCAAAAATGATGGAAATATTGAGAATGACACATGAACATATATAACTGACGTTAATTTCACTTTTTAATGCACCTATGAGATTACACGAATTTTGGCCAGTAACTCAATATTTTGATCAAATGGTGGCCTATTTATTCCCTCATATGTCACCCAATGAACATTTTGATAACCAAAATTAATGATAAATGGATTGGGTGATGGCTACACTACTAGAACTAGATATGTTTGCCTACAGTTTTTATTTCTTCTAGATTTTTTTTTCATACAATCAACATTTGAGATTGAAAATAAAAACGCACAATTTGTCTCGCCTGAAAAAAATAAATGCATTTTTTCATGCGATTACAAATATATATATATATATATGTACATACACATATATATATATATATATATATATGTAAAATATATGCTATTTTCATCTCAGCTCATATCATTTTTGTTTCAGATTTTGAAATGAAAAACAGATTACAACCCACCTATTATTCTGGTGTCTTGCACGTCACCATCGATGATTTTGAGGTCATAGATTTTCAGTAAGTCACTCAGAGAATTACAGAATCCTATAGTATTCATGGAAGCAGATACGGCGTTGGCAAAGGCGAATACAATTCCCACCGAAGCACCAAACTCCGGACCAAGGGATCTTGAGATGATATAGTAAATTCCACCTGAAATCAAGTACATGTTTTACCTAGAATTTTAACTTTTTATTACTTTTGAAAAATCTAAACTATAATTTCAAGTCATTTTATATTCTGAAACCATTTGGAAATGGAAACTCCTCCATTTTGGGGAAAAACGAAAACGATCCAAATGCAAGATGGTTCATGGTTAGTTCAGATGTCGATTTTCTTTCACAAATGTGTCTATATATATACAGAGACAGAAAAATGTATATCCTATATTATACAAATAGAAAAATGTATACCCTATTTTTATATTACGGAATGTGAAAAAGCACATTTTTGAAATACAATTCGGTAATAATTCACTTAGCGTTAGTTTAGCTTAGATAAAAATGGAATAAGAATAACGATTCTGCAAATTGTGTACCGTTAGCTACCTGACAGTAGCCTTAGCGACAGATAATATATTTTTTAACCGACGAAATAAAAATGGAGGAGGTTCTCAAGTCGACGCGTATATCTATATTTTTTTTTATGTATGATCACGCATAACTTTTTACAGAGCAGTTCGATTTCGATGATTTTTCTTTTATTGGATAGTGTATACTTTGAAGTTGGTCACATCTGAATTCTTTTCAAAATGTCACCCTTAAGGAAAGAAAAATAGGGAATATTTATCATTCATCCACTGAATTTTTACCCGTTAACCGATTCTACCACTCATAACTTTGTACTGGGTTATCCGATTTAGATGATTCTTTTTTAGTGGACAGGGTTATACTTCAGAGTTGATCATTTTGGGAAAGGAATAATCAACCCTCGAGGGTAGAAAATAGGGGATTACTAATTTTTTATCTGTGAACCAATCCTATTGGAACTTGGCACACATATAGGTAGTTCTGATGACCCTACAATATCATGGATATCTGGAGTCAATTGAGTAGATAGTTATTAGTTGATTTTAGCCACAAAAAAGTTAAAAATGAATACTTTTGAACAAAAAAGTAAACCGACAAAAAATCAACTGAAAAGCAAAAAATAAAATGATAATTGAGCTCCTAAACTAATGTGAGTAACTAAATTCGAGTCGGCGCCAAACAAACAATTAACGAAGATCATTATATTACTTTGAAGAAGTAATCAAAACGCCGCCGTGCATCCCGCTGCCATCATTTTACGCTTTACCTAATTCAATTGCTAGTCTGTTTGGCGCTGACTCTAAATTAGTTTCTCACATTAGTTTAGGAGCTCGATTATCATAATAGACCAGGGTCGATAATTTTTGAAACCAAAAAAAAATAATAGTAGGATGAAACCCATTGAAAAAGGAAGAGAATGTAACAAAAATGAAAGGAAAAATAATTTACGGGCGATCTGAGGTCGGGAAGTGGAAGGGGGTGAGTTTTTAGGGGTAAAAAACGGTTTATCTCGATTTCCGGCAAAACTACAAGTCCTATGGAAAAAAGTTTTTTATCCACACTTTGTATCCACACTTTTTTCACATAATCTCAAAATTCATGTAAAAAATTCAAATAACCAAGTTTTTGGTTTTTTATTTTTATCTTTTACAAAAACAAATATTTTTTTTCACGAAATTTGGTGAAAACTTACCTTTTTATGTCCCAAACACACTGTGAATTTTTTAATTTGAAATATTTATATTTTCACCTTATTTTGACTTAATATCGAAAAAGCACCCTAATTTTCAATCAAAAATTCTCCCGTCAAAATATCAGCTTTTTTAAAAAAGTCGGTGGGCTTTTTGTTCGTTGAAATCTCTACTTTCTGATGGTGTAAAAAAAAATACATTACTATGGTAAATGTTCTCAGGAAATGCAAAGAAATAACAGGTAGTAAGGCCCAGACCCTCCTAGCCCCTTCCCCACTTCTTTATGAAATACTTTTTGATGGGCTAAAATTTTCCGTAGGTCACTCAGGTATATCAGTTATCTCAAAATAGCAATAAATAGGCATCTACCATATAATTTAAAGAAGATTCTACAACTTTCTCAAAATATTGTAGATTTTTATTAAATTTTCGGATTCGAGTTTTTTTCGTTTTTTGCATTTTCTGAGAACATTTACCATAGTAATGTATATTTTTTTCGCACCATCAGAAAGTAGAGATTTCAACGAATGAAAAGCCCACCGACTTTTTTAAAAAAGCTGATATTTTGTCGGGAGAATTTTCGATTGAAAATTAGGGTGTTTTTTCGATATTAGGTCAAAATAAGGTGGAAAAATAAATATTTTAAATCAAAAATATTACAGTGTATTTGGGACATAAAAAAATAAGTTTTCACCAAATTTCGTGAAACAATTTTTTTTTGTAAAAGAAAAATAAAAAACCAAAAACTTCGTTATTTGAATTTCTCACATAAATTTTGGGGTTATGTGAAAAATGTGTGAAAACAAAAGTTGTAGATCTTTTCATTACCTACAACTATGCCATTCAACTTTTTTCCATAGGACTCGTAGTTTTGCCGGAAATCGAGATAAACCGTTTCTTACCCTTAAAAACTCACCCCCTTCCACTTCCCGACCTCAGATCGCCCGTAAATTATTTTTCCTTTCATTTTTGTTATATTCTCTTCGTTTTCCAATGGGTTTCATCCTACTATTATTTTTTTTCACTTTTTACCATTTTCAAAGGCTTCAGCCCTGGTCTACAAGTACTAAGAAAGTTTATTTTATTTTTGGCTTTTCACTTGATTTTTTCGTCGGTTTAATTTTTTGTTCACAGGTTTTTATTATTGTTGTCAGATAAGAATTCGGAATCGTACTTGTTGAATAGGTTTTGGTTTTTGGAGTTATTTCTACAAAGAATGCATTTCTTATGTGTCGTTTGCCAAAAGCAGTGTGTTTGATGTGCTTATTGAGTAGTAACTTTGTCTTTCTCTAAAAAATGGTTTGAATAACTAAACGAGAAAGTCGACTTTGGAAACAGGTTGTACACCCAAAGAAAAGTAGTTGAATCGTTCAATGCAACTCCAGCTAATCGGCAACCCATTAGCCAGAATGTATGCAATGTTGAGTCTAAAAACCACAAATTTGGATATGTCTAAATTTGGCTAAGGTCGACCCAAACCATCAGAAGACGATCGGAAATGTAAGAAAATTATCTCGAAACACCTAACCGATTGTCTCTTCAATATGACAGCGTCTACAGTCCACGGAACTCTGAAAAAAGCAAAGCACCATCTTCATAAGGTGCGCCTTGTACATGAGCTGCCTGAAGACGATTTCGATAGGCGACATCAATTCTGCGATTTCGTTATAAACATAATATTTCCTGGCGAAGCTACCTTTGTGTTGAACGCACAATTCAATATCAGGCTAACGTGATTCCTCGATGGTTGATGGAGTATCACACTCAAAATCCACAGAAAGTTAATGTGTGGCGCGGTTTTTTCTTTCAAGATGGTGCACCTCCACATTATGCAGCACCTTTCTACGCTTATCGTTGGATAAGGAGAAGAGTTTCGATCAAGTGGCCAGTCAGATCGCCAGATTTGACACTCCTGGACTAGTCTCCAGAGATATCTGAAGGGCAAAATGAACATTTTTCAAACAAGAATTCGTCACAAGATTTAACGTATCCCTCCTGAAGATATTGACAATGTTCAAAAATTATGTATTTAGCGTCTTGGCTACTGTAAGGCAGCTAACAATGCACAATTTTTCAAATAATCTTTGCCATCTAATTCAGTGGTATGAAATTGAAAAATAGTTTTCCTTCATTTTTTATCTAACTCACGCTAACGTAATTATTACAGTATCTCAAAAAAATTTGCTCTGTCATATTCCATAATAAAAAGGCTATAAATAAAAACTTTTTAACATAAAATTAAACCGACGAAAAATGATAATTGAGCTCCTAAACTAATGTAAGTAACTGATTTTGAGTCGGCGCCAAACAAACAATTATCGAAGATCATTATCTATGAAAGGAGTCATCAAAACGCAGCCGTGCATCTCGCTGCCATCATTTTACGCTGCACCTAATTCAATTGCTAGTTTGTTCGGCGCCGACTCAAAATCAGTTACTTACATTAGTTTAGGAGCTCAATTATCATTTAGACTAAGAAGGTTTATTTTATTTTTTGCTTTCCAGTTGATTTTTTCGTCGGTTTAATTTTTTGTTAAAAAGTTTTTATTTTTTACTTTTCAGTTCCGTATTTCGTCGGTTTAATTTTTTGTTAAAAAGTTTTTTATTTTCAATTTTTTGTGGCTAAAATCTACCAATCACTACCTACTTATTTTTTTATTACTTCCAAAATACTTACTTACCCACCTTACTTCAACTATTACCAGTTAAATAATATGATTATCTACTTTTACTATTTGTTGTAATATAAATTATTTTCGTTGTTCTGGTTGTTTATTTCATCACTTTGTATATCATTCCATCCTCTCATAAAATATACTGATTTTGACGGAACAAGAATAATGTCAGTAGCGATCTGTCATTGTCAACTACGTATGTGTGTGCTAATGTTCACTAGTGAAAAATCAATTATCCCCTATTTTTCTACCAGTAAGGGTGGCTAATTCCTTTCGAAATCCAAATATAAGGTATACCCTATCTACTAAAAAAAGAATCATCCATATCGAAGAACCCAGTACAAAGTTATGCCTGATAGAATCGGTTAACGGACCAGAATTCAGAGGGTGAGTGATCAATATCCTTCATTTCGCTACCCTTAGGGGTGGATTTCATCTTTTAAATTCAAATGGGACCAAAGTCAAAGTGCACCCTATTCACTGAAAAAAGAATTATCGGAATCGGACGCCTCAGTAAAAAGTTATGCGCGATCATACATAAAAAAATATGATGGAAAGACATAAAATATACGGGTCGAATAGAGAACCTCCTCCTTTTTGGTTTCGTCGGTTAAAAATAGCGATCATGTCATACCTCTTACACAAATCACCATGTACGTATGAATTACATTTAAAAAATTCACACTGAGAAATAAAATTTGTCGAGTCAGAGAGTTTTTCCCACAATTTATTTCTTGACTTTTATCAAATTAATTCATTACTTCACGAAAGCAATGCATTATGTAATAATTTGTACTATGAAGTGTAAAACATGTTTAAGGTTAATACAAACCCATCCTCAGTCTAATGAATCCACAAACAATATGTTTCAGATCAAGAAAATTAAAAAGCACACCTTAAACTATGCTAGTTATAACCATTTAGTTCGAAGAGATAGTTAAGGTAGGTCTTTCCACTCTTTCGCTGCCCCCTGGAAGGAGTGGAAATATCCACCTTACGATTCTTTTGACCTAAATAGTTATAACTAACATATTTCAAGATGTAATTTTTCTGATTTATCTTAGAAATATTGGTTGTGAATTCATAAGACTTTACAATCCCGAAACATGTTTCAAATTTCATACTACTAATTATTCCATTATACAGGATGTCCCTGAAAATAGTGTGTTCCTATGAGCAAGACGATAACACGATGACAGTATCGACAAACGGAGGTTAATAATCATATGGCGTTTAGGGTTGCCAGTTATAATTTTTTGACATAAATTTTCATGTTCCATTATTGGGATATCGGGGGACTTTAGATGAAACTTGTTAGGAACTTTTTTGTTCTAAAAAGTGTGTTCTAGATACTCTCCTCAAGAAACACATTATTTTCTGGAATATCCTGTTCATGTGGATATTAATCTGAATCTTATTTTTCTGCTATATTTACCGGGTGGCCAATTATAGGGCAAAGTAAGATATCTCCTTTATTACGCAAAGCTGAGAAAATTGGGAGGTCATGAGGGAACTCAGGCATATATTTTAAAATGATTTCGAATAATTCGTGGAACAAGGTTCACCAATCATTTCGTTTTCAATGGAAATTCCCAATATATTGTATTTTCTGATTCTACGTGTCATTTTTGATCAATCTATATCAGGTTTCCCTATTCATAAAATAAACCGTATTTGAGTTATTCCAATTGTTTTCCAATTTTTTAAATTTGCAGTCATAATTTTCAAAATACACTACGATTAAAATTTCAGAGCAGAAACGTTCAAATTCATATCATAGTGAGTGTATGTAATAAAAATGACAAAATGTATTCTTTTATCAAGACATCTGTGGACAAAAGTTTACCATTACAAATAATTCTTGTGTAATATTTAATTACTTGAGATTAAACGAATTGAAAATAGAAAATATACACTTCACGGAGAAAAAAATCAATGTTGAACATTAAACACAAATTTCAAGTTTATAGCCCAGGTTGAGATGAGCCTCCCTAGACGGAGACAGAAATCTGTGAGCTGTTGAATATTTCTAATCTGCTTATGTGTTATTCGAATAATATAAATGAGATTTTACTTATACATTATTGCACAGGAATTAATTTGATAAAAAAATGGTTTATGTTTTATATTATTATGGTTTGCATTTTTTTAAGGGTTTGAGTTCCAATTCCGACCAATTTAGGAAAGGGTGGTTTTGAACCCTTTTTAGCATAGCTCAAAATGGAAAAATTAATAAATACTTTCTCATGCCATTACTGATAATATGTTCTGATAGGTCCAATTTCTTTTGGATGTGGTAATTTTGAAAGGTTCATAACCTCCACGGTTAAGATGGGAGCTAAATACATAATTAATCAAATGTTTCCGTTCACCTTACAACTGGTCACTCACATTCACCCTGAGGTTTTTCAACAACAAATGTATTATTATCTACTATTATCTTTTTTCTGCAGAGATAACTATTTGTGTAATACATTGATCGCGGGACCTTGGCAAGTTCTCCAGTGGTCTGTTTTATATTGTTCTGATTTCCATATACCTTTATTTTATATTTGATTAGAATTGTTTATGCTGTTTGCTCTCTAGATAACGTTAAGATTTATATTTTAAAATAAAAAAAATGCATTTTTATAAGTTCATCAAGGTAGTTAGGTATAGGTATCATGCAAAATTATTTCAATCAGCAAACATTTGAATTTTTAGAGAACAATCGATATTCCTAATGTAGATTGAAGTGTTCAACTTATTTTTTCTGAAATGGATGAATCATCTATTCAAAAATAACCGGTATTGGAAGTTTTCTGTCCATGCTATCTGCGAAATTTATTCAAATAGCGATTGAAAATTATTTGTGTAACTCACCTCCTTTCACTTCTCCATTTGTACATATGGCGGACAAAGAGAGCGTTGTAATAATACAAACTACTGCAGATATTCCGATTATCAGTAGAGACAAACCTGAAATGAAAAATTAAATTAAAATCATCATTAGCTAAATAACTATTATTGACAAGTGCGAATATTGATAAGTTCAACCATAAAATATGATGGAATCTAGTACTGAATATATAGATTTGTCCCTGCCAAGTGAATGAGTCAGAAAATAATATTTCAAAAATAAATTACAATAGTATTTCTAACTAAAATACAAAACATTCATTTTTCAAAACGTTCCATATTTCAAATTGAAATTTATGAAAGAAAGAAATGGAAAGGAATGGGAATCGTACATTATATAATAAAATATATACAATGCACAACCCTCTCCGACTAGTCAGTTCACAAAAAAATAGGACAGATAAAATAAAACATTTTAAAATTTGAAAAATTTCTCGATACTAAGATATATGGTCTGCCAAAAATAACAGGGATTTTTGCATAAAGTTTTAAATGGTATTTGGTTGTATAGTTATTCTAATCCCAATTGGAACGGCAATAAAAATAAAAGCACTACGAGGAGTGTTCATATGCACTGCTCGGCAAATGGGAAATTTATTTATACACCCACCTCTACATCCATTATCTTACTGAACTTATTGAAGCATATAATGCCAATGTGCCTCAGGGAATTTGGCCCATTGTTAACCTTGAAAACGGGTGACGAACATTTGCTTTATGTTTTCATGAATGTATGTCCTAATTTTTGTATGCACGATCATCCTGCTTTATATACAATATTAATTGGAAGACTAGGTAATGCAGAATCTCAGCTTCTTATAAAGTGGTTTACATGATGTGACTGGTGATACATTCATTATATATAGCATTTTTTTCTGGGCTATGGAACCTCCATCAGAGTGAGCTGATGCACCCCAGAATATTAAACCATATTGAAGAGTTGACGTACCAATCCATAACAAAGAAGCTTTGATATATGAAGCGCAAGGCCGTACCCAGAGAAAAATTTCGGGGGGAAGGGGGGTTGGTAGAAACTTTTATTCGGAAATACTTCTCAGGGTCATTAGTTGGAATATTACGAATAGTTTATATTTAGAAAAACTAAGGGTATTTGAACAAAATTGAAAAATGTTAATTAGTGTATAGTATGTACATAAAACTACCTGATTTTCACCTTATTCCAGATATATTTTACAGATCTAACATTTATGACCGATTTGATAAATATGACTCTGTTCAGTGACAGGGCTTTCCACGTATTCCCATTCCATTCTTCTCTACAACAAATGTTTGTTATCCACTGTGACAAATGCATATTCTTACATGCGTTATAAATGAAATCCAAACAGATTGCAATGACAGTGCTGTGTGTAATCCATTCTGAATAGTTGACAACGAATTAAAATATTCAAGGTATTTCATAAGTCTTGTAGAGTAGCTGACTCAAACATGTTTGCTCTTTGGCCAGGTATGAATATTGGACGATAGTTTTTGATAGAGCTCATCCAGTATTGAAACGACCACTTTGGCCCCCCCCCCCCCCCCCCTTACAACCAATTTTTATCGAAGATACCCGAACCATTGTCTAACTATGGCTATAAATAGAAATTCCATAGGCGAACCGAATTTCGGAAAGAACATAAATTATGAATTCATTCTCAAATTTCACGACGAACAAAAAATAAGTCAGTTCTTGTCACCCCAAAATCGTACCCTTTTTGGAGGAGATATTCTGATAAAAAAATATTACTTAACATTTGCCTCAAAATTTGATTGTCTCATTTTGAAAATGATTTTTATTTTTATTGAATTTTTGAGAATGATACTATTTTTCAATAAATGTCATTGTACACGTGATTTGTTTCGTTCTGAAATAACTTTCGATGTGGCATGTTTCATACATTATTTTTCCATTTCAAGAACATGTTCTTCACGAATATATAGATATATTTTGGATGCTTTCCCATTTCCTAAAAAAATAATAAAAAAAATTGCGAATAAAGGCTCTTTAGATGGTCTGTTCTACGACCTTATTCTTATTAATTTTTTTGAATTCATAATTATACAAACGATATTTTTCTAACAAATTGAAAACTCCTCATGTATAGTGTTACTGAGAAAATCATGGAATTTTTTTTAATTATCGATTTGAGTGAAATTTGACTTTGCAGATAGGCAGTCGAAGTATGTTGACAGCGCCACCGTTCGGTGATATTTTTTAATTTCGGGGTACCTTGTTGTGTAGCCAGCATGGATTTCAGTGCAGTTTTTGTGAAAAAAATGGATCAAAAAGCATTTGTAGCGTCGTTGATTGCTCGAATTCTGAGAATAAAAATCCTGAGATCAGTTTTTATCGTTTTCCGGGGCTATGGTATTGATGTTCAGTAACAATAATCATTAAATTGAAAAATATATTCTAATTTTGAAATAATGGAAACCAGGAATAATGATTCCATGATTGTTGGGTGGATTTTGTTCGTGAAATGTGAGTTATCCAAAGTAGGCACAGAAATATTTGTAGGTTATATTACATTCTGTGTGTGGAATGTATATATATATAATCCGATCGCATATCGATAAGTATGTTGAGTGATAATATAATTATCATTATTATCAATTTCAAAGGAAATTTGTTCATTTGTTTTTTATTTGAAAGTTTTGTGAAAATATATGGAATCAAGAAAGTTGATCTTAGAAATGGATAAGAAAACTTGGATTTTGAGTAATTAATTAATTATTGTCAACTCGAGATTCACATACTTCTTATTTTGTGTTCATTTTTAATGCTTAGTAAATGGTTCTCCATAAAATTATTTGGAAATTTGTCAAGAGCAGGCCGAAATATGTTAACAATCAATTTTCAATACAGTTTTTTTCTTTAATTGGAAGGATTAAGATCTTATATTCATTCGAAATGTTTGTAGAAGCCTTTTCCACCTTTGCAGTTGCAATTGATCTCACGTACTGATCGATCGATATTCAGCTAAAAATGATATATTATTTAATTAGAATTGTACTGATTGAAATTGATTAAGATCAATTTTTTGGAATATTAATAATTGAATTCTTGAATCGTAATGCAGTCTAATTCAATAGATCAGTCCCTTTATTCAAATCCAAATGAAATTCAGAAATAGTCAATTATCGATTTAGCAATCATTGTTATTTATGTTCTTCCATTATGAGCAAATGTTATAAGGCGTATCCGAATTATTTCATGCATAGAATCTGTCATAATATATATTTCTATTCATCAATCAATTTACGTGTTTTTTATTCTGGTATAATTAGAAATAAAATAAAAAGCACTGACAATTTTTTAGGGATATATGCACCATAACCTAAGATAATTTTTATTCAATATATCCAATACTTATTTGAACTTACCTCAACTGTGACTTCATAAAAATTCGTATTAGTTTTTGAACTTCTATCTCCGGGAGTTTCCCGCAGAACTCTTCCACATATTATCACAAAATTGCCATCAGCTCATTCGTAGACGTTGTCTAGGTGGCAACTTTTCAATAAACCTGCCCCATTTTGGAAAAATATCCGTATTCACTTCTTGTAATCCGCTCCGGATTATTATTGCTTTTTTGAAAGATGTAAATAACAATAGAGATTCACATCATTCATAGGTTAGGCTACCTCAACGTTAAAAAAAAATCGCTAGGAGCGCTGTGTGTTTCCCGGTCGAGTAACTTCGACTCCCTATAGTTTTATATGAAATGAATCGCGAGATTTTGTAGACCTGCCATATTTAACATATTGTCCAAAAAAAAATCGAAATTTCGGAATTTCGAAAAACTTTGAGAGATACAGTAGTTTATATTTCGATAACCTCATCCAAACTTTCAACTCTCTAGTCATATTTATTTTATTGTATTTTTTTTCCTGATTTAGATTTGAATTGGAATAATTGACAGCAACCCGTCAAAAACTTTGTATTTTCTATACATTTATCCTATTACATAACGTTCTATGTCACAAGTTATCTCAAATACATTTTTTTGCTAGATTTCAATATAATTACTTCCTATTGGTCCCGTCATCACAAGACTTTCAATAAATTTCGATATATCTTCACCGATCGTGGTCCCCATAACCCAAAAATACCATCAGTACAGATGTTTATTTATCTATATATATATATATATATATATATATATATATATATATACAGTTTGTCTCACTAAGTTGGAACCATATGGAAAACTTTTTTATTATTGATTTTAGGAGAAAAAGTTATTCCTTATAAAAAATTCTGCATATTCTAAAATCTGAAATACAATCATCAGATATTAATTTTTTCCAGTCGTATACGCGGTATGTCAAAATATATTAATTTTACTCAGGAGTAAAGTACCTTTATATTTGAAAATATCGAAAATTGTTAATGAAAACAGTTGTTTAGAACTGAAAACTACGTTCAAATATGCAATTACATCCATTTCCATGGAAAAATATTTTTTTCTTATTTTGTCTACAATAACAATGCAAATTTAACTGTAGTTACGTGTAATCTAGGATGCACCGACAAAGAAATGATTTGTTGATTTGTTAATAGCAAGATATGTTTGACAGTGAATGTCAAAACGCGTTAGAATTAATAAGACACATAAAAATGGTAACTTGTAAAGAGAAAATAGAAATTGTTTTGATTGTGGGATGAAACTATAAAACGCATAGAGAAGCAGCAACTATTTTTAATAACAAACATCGCAAAATATCAATTATTCAACTGTTACGGAAATAGTAAATAAATTCAAGAATACTGGAAGTATTAACAATCATTTTAATGGAAAACGCCGAAAACTGGTTGCCGATGAGAATACGCAGTTTGAAGTAATGCTGTCAGTTGTAGAAAATCCAAAAATGTCATTTCGCAAAAGGAAGTCGTCGATGCAACAAAATGTGAGTAAAGATACAGTGACAAGAATTTTAAAACTGAATAAATTCAGACCATTCAAACCAAAAATCGTTCACACATTGAAAAACAGGGATTATGATAGGCGCTTTGATTTTTGCCATCTCATCCAAGGAAAATTAGAAGAGGACCCTTATTTTACGAGGTGTATAATTTTTTCCGATGAGTCAACATTTTCATCAACTGGAACTGTCTCGTCACAACATTGTCGCTGGTGGTCTGATGAAAATCCCAATTTTGTAATAAAGTCTCATGACCAATATTCATTTAAGACGAACGTGTGGTGTGGCATTTATAAGAACAGATTAATAGGACCTTTTTTTTTCGCCAATCTATAAATGCCGAACATTTTCTACAGTTTTTACAAACTCACATCAATGACTTCTTGAACGAACTTCCCTTACAAGAACGTGAATGTATTTGGTTCCAACAAGATGGTGCCGCATGCCACAGTATATCAAATGTTAGGGAATATCAAACATACATTCCATGGAAAAGTTATTCACAGATATTCTGATCTTTTTTGGCCTGCTAGATCCCCTGACTCAACCCCCCTTGATTACTTCTTATGGGGTTGTTTGAAACAAGAAGTTTATCAGAAAGGACCGTTTCAAGATGTTGACCATTTGGAGAGGACAATTTTAGAAACATGCCAGGAAACTTCTCCAGAAATGATAAGGAATGTATTACGTGAATTTGCCAAAAGAACGATTATATGCATCGAACGAGAAGGTGGATATGTCGAGGCATCAGTGGAATGAGGGGAACATTGAATTTCTTCTCATTTCCAGAATTAATATGATGTTAGTTACACAACTTAGTATTTGTATGTATTTTCTTATTTGCACAATATATGCATATGCATTCATTATGTGTTTAAATTGCAAAATTGATAGGAAACATTAAGAAACGAAAAGGTGATCATGTGTTTCATAATCAAAAGAGATAAATGTTCATTCAAAATATGAAAAACAGTAAAAAGTAACATAACCTAATTTTTCAATGTCTATGAATTTAATTGCATATTTGAACGTTGTTTTCAGTTTTGAACAACTTTTTTCATTAACAATTTTCGATATTGTCGAATAAAAAGGTACTTCACTCTTGAGTACAATTCATATTTTTTGACAAACCGCGTATACGACTGAAAAATTTGATATCTGATGATTGAATTTAAGATTTTAGAACATGCAAATTTTTTTATGAGAATAACTTTTTTTCCTAAAATGAATAATACAAAAGTTTTCCATATGGTTCCAACTTAGTGAGACATAGATACTGTATATATATGGGATATAACGAAATTTGTCAACAAAATGGAGGCCACATCATTCAACCGGAAGGAACGAAATTCTATGAATGCGTCGGATAACTTCGAAGATGGGCCAAATCGGTTCGGTAGTTTCAAAATGGCGGCTATTGAAAGATTTAAAAAATTCTCAATCTTTAATTTTAATACCAATATTGGCAAATTATAGGTCTTTTGGCAGAGCTTTAACAGCTCTACAACTTTTGATCTCTTTTACTTGTTCTCTAACATGTACATACAAATAATAAAAAATCGCTGTAAATTACCATTCATGAGAATTAATCATTTTGTTCACCCTGTATGCTCCTTTCGTTTGAAGTTCATTCTCTCATATCAATCAGTATTTTGAAATTCCTGTATTATAAAGAGTTTAATATCAGATATTATTTCTCTTAGTGATATTGAGATTGAAACCCAAGTAAGTACTGTCTATATCCTTGTGTGCTGGTTAGACTTTTTCCTTTTGGTTTAGTCAGATTACATAAAAATATAAGGAAAATTTAGGGAAATTTGGATTCTTCACCAACTTTTGATTGAAAACTTGGATTTTGAGTAAAAAAGCTTTTACAGAGATTTGAACTCATCTCCTATTTTTGATTGTAGAGTTTGATGTTTATAGAAAAATAGTAATGCTGTTTATGTTTTCGAGTGAATAAATGTCCTATTTTTCCTGACACATGATTCGTTAGCTTGATTGGTGGCTTTTTCAGAATCAATAATTGAATTCGGAAATCTACCTTTCCAAATGGCCGCGCCATCGTTTTTTTTTCGAATGAACACATGAATGCACCCCAAAAAATCGACAGCTTTGTTGTAAAATATCTTTATTTTCAACAGTCCATACTCAGTTTTACTGTAAACAATTTCTGAGCGGTTTTTTCACCACTGCGTATTTCAACTGATGGGACTAGTAGTAGTAATAACTTCGAAACTCCCTTAAGTTCCTTTTCATCAATCTACAATCAGTTTTAACTGAAGGTCAGTTGATCAAAATCTATTTTGCTCAAGTAGAATCCAGATTTAAATATAATATCTGTTTTTGGGGTGGTTCAATCTCTACTCAAAATGTATTTGTATTTGTTGTACAAAAGCGCATACTGAGATGAATTGCAAATATTTTTCATCTAGAGAAACTTGTAGAAAACTATTCAAAAAATACAAAAGTTAAACAATAACATATATTTATATATTTGAACTATGTGTATATGTATTTAAAAACAGATCATCCTTTCCAATGAAAGATAGTTTTTATCACTATGACACAAGAATCAAACATCACTTTCATTTGCCTTTAGCAAGACCGATAGTAACTTCGTGTGCACCAGAATACATTGGTCTACATCAGTAAACTGCCGGAATATCTAAGGGATATAGAACAGCTGTCTGTGTTTAAAGAAATATTGAAAGAACACTTATTGGAAAAAAAAATATTATACGCTGATAGAATACTTTAACTCACTTGAATATTTTAATTGTGTTTTAAGTAGTCTTAATCTCTGATATTTATTTATTTTCCTTTCCTCTAATTATATTATCTTTATTCTAATGTATTGACAATTCCCAGTCAATTGTAAATTTGTAAGTGGAAAGAAAGTATTATTATTATTATTTAGTTTCATCGGACAACTTTTGAGGTGCTCCCATAGTCCATAGTAGCACACTCTTATTTATGATTATCACCAATTTCTCGCGCTGAAGTCATTAATATTAATCGAATTCCGAGGCGCTGTTATGTCTGGCACCACTGCCGGATGTACAGAAGTTGATGCGATGAACGTATTACCCAAAATCGGACGCAAAGTTGCAAACATGATGAATATTTGTTGTTGTTGATGCAGAAATGTAGTTAATATGTGCGGATGCAGAAATGTATGAATGATGGGTGACGAATTTTGAAGACAAAAATTTTAGTTCAAAGAAATAAATTTGTATTTCGTGCAGAATAATTTATTTAAAATTCATAGCAGAGCGCTTTCGACTGTTTAGTCATCATCAGTACTACCTGAAAGTAAGTAACCATTGAAAATGTGAAATAGAAAAATATTTGATTTAAATTGAAATTATTAAAGAAAAAGTGAGGTTACTTACTCGTCAAGTTTACAGGCTTCAACTTCACTTCATCAATGAATATTGGTTAGAAGTATCAATTTCCAATAATTTGCAATCCATAATAATCCTGGACCAAGAAGAATGTTAATATGTTTTTATTGTTGTTTTATGGAGCAGATATACTTTTTATGATTTTCCTGTAGACTTGGCGAGTAGCACTGATGATGACTCAACAGTCGAAAGCGCTGCCATGAATTTTAAATGAATTATTCTGCACGAAATACAAATTTATTTTTTTGAATATATCGATACGTGCACATAGCTAGACCTTTCAAAAAAAAATTGTGTTGGAATAGTATATACAAATTTTAAAATATGTACCTGTTTGTTTCAATAAGGACATTGAAAATAAATCCTTGGTTTGTGGGAGACGCCGAAAAGTCGTTAAAATGAAAAGACGCACAAACGATAGTTATGTTTATACTTACATATCGTGGTTTAGATCGCCAAAGAAGTTTCACTTCGATTAAGTGTACTGTGTTGCACGCGCTCTTTTCTTATTTATTCTAGAGCTTTTTTCCTGGTTTCACTAATTTGACGGAGCCTGTTGCCTGCTGTTGAAGCAAGTTTCACTATCCAAAATATAAAGGGGATCCATCAATAAATAATTATGTATAAATTTTGATGCCATTGGACTAATATTTTTACTATCACTTCAAGATTCAAATTTCAATATCCAATTCAATGGTTGAAAGCAGAAAACCGTTTTAAAATATTCACCTTTTTCTTTTTACAAACACTATTTCTATTTAGCTTGTGAACTAGCCATTTGTGTGGAATTATAAGTAGATAATAGATCATGGCAAAATTGTGGATACAAATTCACCAATCTGTTTTGTGGTTCGAGAGCAGGAAAACCATAGAATTGAGATTTCCTTATTTATGTCACAAACTCTACTATACTCCAGCTCTCCAGGGTCATATTTTTATGATCAGTGGGTTAGTGAGTGAGCGAGTCAGTAACGAAATAATTTTTATTCCTAGTCTCCTAATGTGGACAGTATAAACACTTAATACTCGTAACTCAGGGCCAGAGAAATGAAATGTAGTCCCCTTATGTCTTCAGTATGAAGTTTGTCAAGGGGTTGACAAAAGTGGCCTAGTTGTTTTCAGAAAAGGGTAAGTACGGTCATTCCTCAGAACTCAATACTTCCAACTTGAATTAAACAACCCTAATATGATAAAAGACCAAACAAAAATTGGAAATAACATAATATTCATGATTTTTTTGGTAGAAAATATAATGACAGGTAATGAAATCAAATTCTTACCATCAGAAACATTTAGATCGCCCCAAGTGTGTGGATTTTTCATATTTTTCAATTATGTGGAATTATCAAGAATCAAATAGGAATTTGTAGTACTTTGATTGATTCTGAAAATTTTTTATAATGTGTTATTTTTTTGCGAGATTTTCATGCTCGGAAAAAAACCTGTGCATAATTTTCTATTGTTCGTTAATATTTTTCTAACAGTACACACTCAATAATGAACTTTTACAGGAAATTCATGCTATAAGCACAAATATCATGGACATTCAACATCTCAATTATGCATTAATCATCACAATTGAAATGGATATTGTAGAGATACAGATTCTCTGCACGGGAAATGGACACAATTTTCATTTTCTCAATTTCCAGAATTTAATATTAATACCATAATAGGAGATTCTGTTTGTTGACTCCGTTGATTTGTCGTTTACTACCAAGTGTTGTTCATCCTTGCACTTCTTCACCGTACTGATGAGGGCCGCAAGCCCGAAACACGTGTCTACTGTTAACACTATTCTTTGAGGGCTACGTCCATTAAGTTCCTTCCATCATTTTGTTTTTAACAGTCCCCACGATATTCTTCCCTTTCATCTTAATATTCCTGGACTCGGATGTCACACAGGTAGCTATAGCTGCCTCCGTGGTGATGTTGGTTGTTGCCCTGGAATGCAGGGTCTGCTAACTGAAACCACAAATGTGAGACTGGCTTCTGTTTGTTGACTCCGTTGATTTGTCGTTTACTACCAAGTGTTGTTCATCTTCGCACTTCTTCACCGTACTGATGAGGGCTGCAAGCCCGAAACACGTGTCTTCGGTAAACACTTTTCTTTGAGGGCTATGTCCTCTTGGAGAGGAAACGGAATGAGATCGGAAAAAGGTTGTCCCCTTGGCGGAGTTCTATCGCCTTTGCTGTGGTCATCGACCGTAGATAATCTGATAGAAAAGCTACATGAATCTGGAATTACTACTCAAGGTTACACCGATAATCTGGTCATTACTATAATGTGCAAACATTACGGGATCATATTCAATCGCATGCAAACATAATCCGAAGCTGATGCGTAAATGAAGGACTAAATGTAAATCCTAGCAAAACAGGGCTGGTTCCATTCACAAAGAGGCAAAAATACGAACTGAAAGCTCCGACCCTGAATGGAATTCGGCTAACTTTGTGCGTTAGTAAATATTTGGGCGTTATAATCGACCAAAGACTAATATTGAACAGTCATATCAATCTCATTCTTTCCAAGTGGACGTACCGCAGAGTATTTGTGGTTTGAAGCTGGAAATGATATATTGGTCATATCAAACGAACATCAAACCCTTGGTCACCAATGCATCATTAGTATGGTGGCCAAAAAGTCCACAGTACTCTGCCCAAATCAAGCTGCAAAGAGTGCAGCGGTTAGCATGTCTTGGAATCACAGGGTGTTTACATACTCCGATGCAACCTTCCGCCAGTGCACTTGTGTGCAATGAGGAAAGCGGCAATGAGTGCCTTGAAACCTGGAAGTCTGACTGGACCCCTGGAAATTCTGGAAAATATTGCCTTAGCATTCAGGTACAAACCATCAGATATTATGCCAGCTACGACTTAAATATATTTTGGAATAGATATAAACAACCACCAAATATGCACAACGAACGGGCCTCAACAAGAAAGATGTGCATCAGTTTGGTATACTGATGGATCCAAGATGGACAAAAGGGCTGAGAGTGGGAGTAACTGGTCCTAGTTTTAGGCTCTTAAAACTCCTTGGCAAAGCCCCAACAATTTTTCAAGCAAAAATCCATGCCATAGAAATTTGCGCCCAAGAATGCCTTGCTAGAGGCTCCAGGAGGGCAAAAATCAATATCCTATCAGATAGCCAAGCAGCACTAAATGCTCCAAGTTACACACTTGTGAGTCTAGACTGACTTGGGACTACAAATTCTCCCTAAGAAAACTGGCCACGAACAATCAGGCCACTAGAACAAATCCATACGTATATATTTTTAGGAAACAATTTCAATTGCAATTTATACATGTTTTCGAACGATAATTAACTTCGACGTAGTTTGTCCCTACCCATTTTTAAAGTACATATTACTTAACGCAACTCTGCAAAATAGTTTATGCAATTTAATACAAGATAGCATGGCTCGGGTCTTTTATCTTTTGTTTCCCCATTTAAAAATATTAACCTGATTTATAATAATTAGAAATTTCATTAAAATTAAAATAAATAAATATGAATCAACAAAAATATTACTCTCTTTAAAATAATTAACTGTAAAATAAGAAAAGTTGCAACGGCCGGGATTCAAACCCGAAACGCCCGTGTGGTAGGCGAGCCCTTTACCACAGAACCACCGATGTTTATTATCTTTCATGTAGCTGACAGCGACTAATCAAAAACAAGGACAGCACTGTATAGATCATAGTTCTCTCTTCTTCTCTCTCTGGCCAAGTACCTATTTTCCGTCCTTTTTGAGCCAGAGGTGTTTCGTTCAAAACCTTACATGAAAATATTGTATTTAAATACGACCTTGAAATTTTACTCTCATCGCAACCAAAGAAGTATGGACTATTTCTTATAAATTTATTGAATTCATCCAAGTTGTGCTAATGCAAACAAATCAGAAACAATTTTAAGGATTCCAAAATATGCATGATGACAAATAAACGAACAAGATGATTCGAAACTATTAACAGATATGTTGGAAATCTGAATTTATGTGAAATTTGTTTCTGATATCAGAAATGTACCAACCAATTATTTGATAGATCCGGCGAATACATGTTCTTTACACATATTGTTGTTACTGTGTTGCTAATGAATAAATTATTCCTAATGAGTAAAATGTCCACTATTTTCTATATATTGAAACGGCTATTTCACATCATTAACACAAAAATGAGTTTTGGTGTTTGTATAAAATAACACAAAGTACGGATCTTTGCAAAATGCTCAAATCACAAATAATCTTCTTATTTATAGATAATACATGGAGCAATGACGAGAAGGTATATAAATTCGTTATTTGTGCGCGTCTCACCCACCAATATAAATTTTCTAAGGACGATTGAATGCCATAAAACACAAAATTTCCGACAATGAAAATTCAGGAATACAAATCCATTTCTTATCAAATTTCTTGCGCAATTACTCGAAAAAGTTAAGTGGTTTGTTGTTTGAGGGAGATTTTCTATTATAAGCTTTCAATGAATATTTTTTTATTTTCTAGGGAATTGCATTTTCCGTAAAAGTTGGGGTATCAACTTGAGCTAATTGTCTATGGAATCTAGAATCCCTGCTATAGGAGAACAGACAAAAATTTGAAAAAGCAAACTACCCTAAAATTGTCCAGAATGACAACTGCAGAACTTCTGCAGCGTTAAAGTATCTACCCTACTTTTGCCGGGATGAAAAGCGCTATATTCGATATCAACACTCTTTAAAATGTCAAGAAATAATTATCCAAATATATCTTTCTCAAAACCTTATGGATATAACATTTACTATCATGCATAATATGAATGTATAATTGGTTAAATATATTTGAGTTCGACCCTGTACTTCACACCTTCATTAATACATTGATTATACGGTTATATATAATTCCGTCAGTAAAGGTTTTTTACATCGTATAAGGAAATATCCGGATTTTACCAGATCCAACCAAAACTTACCGATACCAGCCTCGGCGACTACCCATGATAAACGTAGGAATAACATGACCCCCCATATGTTGAGGAGACATGGTATAAGAACACCCTGGATCCATCCCAATTTGATGCCAACGTGAGGAGTGTCGTCGTCCTCGTCTTTTGGAGAACCATATCCCAATTCCTGTAACAAAATTAATGCAATTTTATTTCAGAAGATTTATTTCAACTTGAATGTCTGTTAAAAAATCTTGTAATTATAAAGTAAAGTAGTCCAAATATACCACTTCCACGTTTGCAATCTATGTTGAATTTGGCATCTGTACATGGTTTCCATAGCAATATACCTTGCAGTTCTATAAAATGGAAATTAATTATATAATGGAAATTAATGATCGCTAATGAGTTTCCTGATTTATTGTTCCTTTCTATTGCAAATCTGTATCTGGGGATTTCCTATTTCTGTTTAAAAAAATTAAATTGATGAGAGCTTCATAGTGACGAATGAGTTTTTTAATAGGTAGGATCCAATGCAAAATCGGTAACAAACTCATTAGAGTTGTGACAGATGCATTGAGTGATAGAGAGATTATATAGAAAACTCTATGGCGCGGTCAGTCAAAAAGGTAGATTTCATAATTTATTTATTGATTCTGGAATTAATTGTCGGTCGATATGTCATTCGACATATTTTTCATTGGAAAACACGAATAGCCTTTCTATTTTTGTAAAAAACCTCAAACTTAATCTTGCGATCAAAACTCATAGGTTTCAAATATCCCTAAACCCACCTAATATTTCTATGTAATCTAACTCAAATCAAAAGTAAAAAATAGTTTCCTTCTGGTTTGGTTCAACTCTAAAATTTCATAACGATATCAAAAAGTTGAAAATCAGATCAACAACACTTCTTGAACTACAGAAGTTCATCTATTGAACAAAAGCATACTCTATGTAGGCAGTACAGAATAATTTTGAATAAAGTTTAATAATAATAATAGCTTTATTTACATAGGAAAATACATTGATAATATTAACATGAACAAAGCAGCAGAAGCCGATAAGTGCGAGAACACTTGTTTCAGCATTGAAATAATGCGATTGAATATTGATTGATTTTAATATATTAACTACTTAATTCAACTTTTAATTCGAGAAATGTCAGAATGCGATGGCATGTTTAGTCAAAACTACTACAGGCAAATGGATGACATATATAGATTGTTCGTTTTTCATAGATAAGCTGTTTTATAATATTCAATTTCAGAAAGAGAAAGACTGATGTGTTAGTTTTGTCAAAGAAAGATAAATTATTTTCAAATGGCACCTAATTATTACAAAAAAAAATTCTTATGAAAGGAGCATATAGGGAAAACAAAAATTGTTAATTCATTAAAAAACATTAATTAATTTTTTTTCAACGAATGTTGTGTGTGTTTGTTAATATTGATAGGGAAATAATAAATTGAGAAATTTTTCCAATCTTCCAACAGCCGACATTTTGAAACTACCCGACCGACATTGCCATGGAAAGGAACATTATCTCCGCTAGTTGAATAATATTCAAGAAAATCCTACTATAATAGATCATTAAAAATATTTTATTCCCCAAGGCTGCTCACTTCTACTACCTATACAAAAGGTGTATGTTGGATCGTTTATCCATCAGAGAACAACTAGAGGATAAGTCGAGTTACACATTTTTTTGTACAGAATCAAAGAAGGAATAATTTTGGTGTTAAAATATGTCTTTCTATAAGCTTTTATTTAGTTTCACCTGTCCCGGTGTCTGTCTGTAATCAAATCTTGCAAGTTAAATTTGACCCACTTCTAATCGTCTGATTGATTTGAAATTTGGCAGGTGTACATGATTCCGGAGACAATGCATCATGAAATTTTTGTTAGAAAAAGAAAACAAAATGGCGGCTCCAATATGGCGGACAATTTTTGTGATTATGGTCCGATCCTATTCAAAATGGCGGACGAGTTTTGTGATTATGGTTCAATTCTATTTAAAATTGGTATGTGGGGGTTTTTGGGGTCGAAGATTTTTTTCACAAGTTTTCATTTAGTTTTACCTGTCCTGGTGTCTGTCTGTCGGTAATCAAATCTTGCAAGTTAAATTTGACCCACTTCTAATCGTCCGATTGATTTGAAATTTGGCTGCAGGTATACATAATTCCGATGACAATGCATTATGAAATTTTTGTTAGGAAAAAAAAAATGGCGGCTCCAATATGGCGGATAATTTTTGTGATTATGGTCTGATTCTTTTCAAAATTGGTATCTAGGGGTTTTCGAGGTCGGAGATCATTCAATGATCAAAATTCAAAAATAAATCAGATAGAAATTACCTAACTAGTTGACATCATAAATACTGAAAAATATAAAATAAACAAAGGAAAAAAAACAAGCTTTTATTAGTTCTTAATAAGCAAAACAGAACCAAAAAGTTCAAAATAAAAATTATAAAAAAAAAATTAAAGATAAGCGTTAAGTTATACAAATGCAATAAAAAGGAAAAAATAATTTCTTTTCAGATTCAAAAGCTTGCCGTGGATACAAAATAGGTAATCTCGCGCGGCAATATTTTGAATCTGTTACTCACAGAGTAACCTAGATCAAACAATGAAAGTAATTATTTTTTCCTTTTTAGTGCATTTGTATAGGTAAATGAAAAAAGAAAATTTTTATATAACTTGATTTTTTAGATTTCCACTTTTATTCATCGAAGGATATGGAAAATGATTCAGTATATCTTCTTGGTATTACAAACATATAAAAAAATTACCATTCATCTGGTAGAATTGATTATTTAGTTTTTTCAGTGTATCGTATTGAAAACAAAATCAAATCTAACCACTTCCAGGAAGTGTTGTTCAGTGCTTGTAACAACTTTTTGAAATGTCAGTATATATAGATTCTGGACAAGGAAGTGTACAACCTTCAAATACTTAGGAGGATAATCCAAGAGTTGCATGAATACCTATTACTGCGCATTTTTTTGGGTTTTTTCCCCACTGGAAATGGAAAATATCATTTTTTGTACACGCTTCACACTAGGTGAAGTCATGGCAACACTTCACCGGACTATCTTTGTTTATTCAGAAAACTCATAATTAATTCGCTAAAAACGTTTCAGGAGACGCAATAAACTATAGATTATTTGAGCTTTGTAGTACGTTTTCTTCGAAATATTCTTTTTGAATGCTTATTTCATGAGAAGTGAACACTAATATTTGACAAATGTGTCATTGATAAACAATCGCTTGCTAGATTTTTGCACAACATCCTTACTCTACCGTATGGAGGGATAGTTATTGAAAATGTATGCACGGCGAGGAAATATGTGTAGTATTTATGTTCTGTTTATTTGGAAAGCTAATACAAAAAGGTATATGCAACACGTACGCAGGCTTTAGCGGACATCATCTTCATATTCCGGACTCGGCTGGCGCCTCGCCCGTAAACATTCCGATTCGTCCGCTAAAGCCTCACTTTACGAACTTGTTACATAAACTACTATTATCTGTTTGAGGAAGACAAATAAATTTATTGCACTTCTATGAGAGAAACACGAACTACATAATTCTCGTAAAAACGACACAATCATTAATAATCCCACAATAAATATTTCTGAAAAGTTAGGAATGAAAGAGGAAAATTGGTGTTTATCAAAGGTATTTAATTTATATGTAATACCTAATAATGGTTCAACAATATAATTACAGCTGAATTCAGAATTATAAATGGACTTATATTATATAAACTACTCCAAATTACCTCTAACAACTTTAACTACATAAAGTACACCAAAATAAAGAATGACCCTCCTAAGAAACCGATTAATAAATAGAATATTAATAGAAAACTTTTCAAAATTTGTCCACATGGCAGACAAGAATTGCATACAATCTTTTAGTCATATCAATGAAAAGGAACCCACAATGAAATTTGTCAAAGAAATAGAAAAAATAATCAATTTTCGTTTCTATAGTATATCTAAATCCAAGAATCCATATGTAAACATCGTGATCGCACGACTCCAAAAAATTTAAGAAATGAGATTGTTTCCATTGTATCCAAAAAGTTTCGTTAATAGAACAATCCAACAAATTGAAAACAAAGAATAACAACACGAAGATCCTCATATTAAGTGCCAAACATAATGCCATACAATCCTGGTCTCTCCGAAAAATGAAAAATGTTTGGATGCTTGAAAATATCCACGTTATGGGGATTCTTGTATCAGAACGAAAAATGAATGTCAAAATATGGAACAATTGAAAAGCCGAAATATAAAAAAATACGTAAACAGAGAGTCGGCAATATATACACATAGGCTGATCGATATTTTGAACCGTAACCGTAAGTCTCAAAACAATGGTCCACTGATCAATCTTCCATAGTTGATTTGTCAAAGGCAAAACCACATGTTACGTATATGGCAACATAACAAGGCAACTAAAAAAATTAACCGATTATTCTATAGTATAATTTTTTGCTCTCTCATTTCATAAATTATAGGATGCGGAAAACGTGGAAAACCTAATTCTATACGTTGTTTGCTAATTTATTTCAGAAAATATCGGTATTCGGAAATTTGAAAAAGCGATTATTCCATCTTTCGTTGCTAATTTGTAACTAACTTGTTGGCAAAGAAAAAATATCGCTCTCGCATTAGGGGAAATATGGAATACTTAACTATCTTCATATGAACAACTTCGGAAATAAAAAAAACATCAATTGTGTGATTCAATAACCATCGAAATTTTTCAGATTGTGATGTACTAGAATTTGGTTTCTCATTATTACTAGAGAGAAAAAAATGCCCTATTTTTGAAAATATTGAAAGCGTCTCCAACATCATATAAAGTTTTCAGCAGCTACCAAAAATATTCCATATGCAAAAACCGAATTGATATTTCAAATAGATAGGAAATATTGCAGAATTTAAACATTCAGAATATATCCTTCACCTTTGTCTCATCCTTTCTTGGTGGGCACTAACACAACAATGGGCATAAGTATTTTCCCAACGTTCAAGTTTATGTTCACTTGTAATGTCAACTAACGGTTTCATCAAAATAATATATATAGTCGTAACAATCAACTGGAATTACAGCTCATACATAAAACCGTTCGTGTCCGGCGTGCCCCTTCAGGATGAGAACAACAAATAGATACTGATATATTCTGCCTCGTGGGGATTCTATTATTTTTTATTGAAGAAATAATCACAAAATAACCTAAAGACCAAACTGTTAAAAGTTTCCAGAAGTTTGGCAGCAGTTTTAGTTCACGTTGTAAACTGAGAGACCAGTCCTGACTGGTTATATCTGGTGCCTGTTTACCCACCCACTGATAGGAAGATCATATAAACAATCAAGTTTTCTTTGTGCGGAAAATATCAAACATAAATGCTCAAATGCATTAATAACATTTGAAAATCGTGGATCTAGATCAACTTCAGATAGTGATACAAAGAAGATTAAATGAAAATAAAAGCATTGTCGAAGTTGATGATTATTCATATTTTTATTTATGTTATTAGGTATTGCCAGGTTGTTATATAGTACAAAGTGATAAAAAATGTATCGCATCACCTCTCGAATTTAATTTTCAAGAAAATAATCTCCTTTATATGTCATATAAAAAAAATCAACAAACAAGAGTATATTCATAAGGAACTTAATTTCGATTAAGAAAAATATAATGAAGGAACAACCTTCTTTTGTTCAATATCAGTATGCTAAATCACAATAAATAATACTAATATGCGGACCATTACGTTCGAAAAGTTACAATCATATTAGGAATCAATTACCTCTTTGTATTTAGTGTTAATTCAATATGTTAATAATGTAACAAGTCTCTTTTTGCATTATATACTTGATAATAATGATTTTTAGATGTCCCTAACAATCGAAAATCATTGATACTCCTTCAATATATTTGTTATTCATATTGTTAGTCGATGAAGAATATTGAGAAATATTGAAATGATACTGTGCATTCTATAATATCGTCAGTGTTTTTATTGGTAGAACAATATCTGAAAATTTACTGAATCTTCAATCACAGAATTCTAAAATTCCAAATGTTTTAGAACAGACAATTTCAGCCAAAAATATTTCAACTATAGGCACCAAGCATTCCGGAGAAAAATCTGCCAGATTTTTGTTATATGTTACAAAAATATTATGAAATTTTTCCGCTTGTGATTGGTGGTTGAGTGGGGAAAAATTATTATTTATATACGATTACCTTCCGAATGTTTTTTTCTTGTTGATTTTCCAAGGTTTTAAGGAGGACGACTGTCTTGAACTAGATATGACATGGATGAAAATTGAAGTGATTCAGGAGTCAATTGACATATTTAAATATTCTATCCTGTAGGTCGAACCGGTAAAATTCGGGAGAGCAGTCAATTGGGACATAGATAGATGAACTCTTCTTTCTGTCCAAACTTTTGAGTGTTTATTGGCTCTTCATCAGGGAATCCATAATGGAATGTTATTCTCATAATTAAAATGGTTTGATTGTTTATGAAAGTGAGGTTAGTTATAAACTAAAAATGCCGACATTGGTGCACTAATCATAACCACAAACCCGAAACATATTTGAAGTGTAAAACTTTGAATTCGACATCAATATTCAAACTATTAAACAAATATTTCAAATAATAATGACTCATTTGATGTTTTCTACTTCAAATATTTACCCTAAAGTTTCGTGTTTGTGGTTAAGATTAGGGCACTTTTTTTATCTTATAACTAAACTCACTTTTGTAAGTGATCAAACAATTTCAATTGTAATAAGATTATTGTTAAAAAAAACTAAAAAACACGCTTATATAGCAATTAGGTCCTAAAAGTTGAAAATAATAAGAATAGTCATTAAGCAAAAAATTTCCTCTTATGTAAAAAATCGTGAGGTGCTTGATACCAGTTATCTTAATATCATTATGAGAAGTTAATAAAGAGCATCCCACGCTTTTCTTCGGTCAATGACTTTATTCTTATTTTTTTTAACTTTTTAGCTATTGCGTGTTTTTTAAGTATTTTCAAACTATAATTTTATTTCAAACTCTTTAGTCCATATAGCTACAGAAGATTAAATAATGCTACGGGAGAGAAACTCTTCGAGGTTTTCAGTAAATTTTGGTGAGTCCATTCGCGCATTCACCATATTTTAAATATTTTTTTCTGATGAGTTTGGTTTAGATCATATGAAATTATTTTATTGTCATCGGTTCTCAATACGTGTGCAAAATTTCAATTGATTCAGACGTCTGGAAGTGGGTTGAAATTAATTTCAAAGATTCCGTTAGATACACACACATACATACAGGTGAAGCTAATAAAGCGTGTATAATATAATAAAAATAAAATTCCCCATAGGTAATCATATCATCAATATATATTTCCTGATAAAGACAATAAAGACTCGAAAGTTCGATCAGCCCCTAAACCTGTCACCCCACACTATGTAATTGAACAGATGTTCCGAAAAACAAGATATTTCTACAGATTCGCCAAAAGTCACAATTCACAGAAATGTGGATTTGTTTTGTTCAAATGGTCCCAAATGGACGATCTTTCAGTTATTGTATGGGTTATTTAAAGCCATCTTTCCGGACGATCTTTCAGTTATTGTATGGGTTATTTATGGCCATGTTTTCGGACAGGAATGCTGGAATTATGGCATTCGATATAAGTGGCTTGGTGAGTCCAGTAAAACATGGTAGAAATTTCAAGTTGAGAATGATGATAATACGAAATAAAGAGAATACAATGTTAATTTGCATGAAATGCATATAAGGTGTTGAAATGAAAGCTTACATAAGATCTTCTTGAGAAAATAGTTAGGTAACAGAAAATATTGTTAACACTGAGAAAATTAGATGGTTGAGAATTGATTTTCATCGAGTTTTGCGATTCCTTACTCGCTTGGTGTGAAACACTATGAGTTCATTTTTTATTTTGTAGACTGAATATGATTTTTGTACAAATATAAGTGGAATTATACCACAATTATGTAATTTAAGTGAGAAAAAAATTGTGTTTCACTTGGGTTGAAATGTCATAGTGATCCTGAAGCCAATTAGAGTTAATGAGCTCAACATCTATGAACTCGGGACCGCCATTTTAACGTCACCTCCGAAGGACGGTATATCTATCGTCTTATCTCGTGCTCATTGATAAGACACCTGCAGCTGCGAATATGCTACTACGCTACAGTTGTTAGGGAATTTTACTCACACCTTCCTTGTCAGGTGGTCACCCATTCAAGTACTAAACTGGCCCGACGTTGCTTTGCTCAGATATCGATAAGACTCTCGTCAACCTGATCAGCCCCCGGTGCAGATTTCTCATGTCCGTAGGGGACTGGATGACATTGAGCACCCGAATATCAAATACACAAATCATTAAAGGTAATTCATCCACAAATGCACAGCTCTCGGACGCCGCAGCCGGGGGTAGGAACGGATTGCCAACAAACACAAATTTTACTCGCATCAAATACACATCAACACAAACATACATACAAAGACACGGTAGTCTAACTAGTTACGCGTGAGCTTCAAGTGACAGAGGTCCGACCGCAACCGCACAAACTTTTTTCATTTTATCAAACACACCACACAAATACAGAAATACGCAAATTCCACTGAAATATTAAAATTATCATATAACACCACAAAACGCCATAAATATTTTCCTTAAAAATCACTCAAATGCAAGAAAACAAAAATGGCACGCTCAATTTTTTACTCAAAAAAATACTCAAATTTTTCCACAAACACAAAACTTTCCCAAAATACATTACCCTGAACCCCAAATCTCACTCAAACATGCAACCCAAACCACCCCACAAATACAAACTCACCTAGCATTTTCATTTGCTGGTTTTTTTCTTCGGTGTTGCATAGAGCGTCAGAGCACTGAGCCACCGCTTTTTCCAGTAATAAGAGCATAGTAAATATAAAGGAAAATATTAAATAATTTTGAATTGTCGTAAACATATTGAAAGCGATTGCTCTCATAAGCATCTGCAGGAGGGGAGCTATTAAACGGAATTATCAAAATAGCATTAGCCAAATATGAACCATGCCAACACCATCGGGAACGCAGCCTTTGCCCTCTGAGCTGAGAGGGCAAGCCCAGTGTTCTTTTACACCCTATACTTGTATATATAGTAAGATCCAAATGTAGTAGGTTGAGCTAAAATAAAGTGTGAATAGTTACAAATAAATATTTTTGGATTGGATTGGTGCCCATTTCTCCAGATTTCTTTCTCAAACTTATTGGCATTTGGCAACAAGTTTTTGAAAATCTGTCGAAATATTTCCACTTTATTCTGACTCTCTTGTGATATTACAACTGATAAAACCCCTAGCACTTAAAATGAACGTCAAATGTATCATGAATAAAGTAATACATTCTGGTTGACTGGAGAGTAATATAAAAGTATATTTATATATATATATATATATATATATATATATATATATATATATATATATATATATATATATATATATATATATATAGATAGCGGATTGCTTTCACAATAAAGTTTACAACATGTTGAAATTCATAGAAAAGAATTATCTAATAAGTATAATGTGTGAAAACCTACATGTAAAGTTCAACGATACAACTTTATCAAATGGTCTGATTTATTTGAAAATATGAACAGGATGTTCATAAAATCAGATGTGGAATCATCTTGAACGATGGAAGATAGTGACTAAAGTTTATCTTTTAGTCGCAGATTATTCCACATCTGATTTAGTGAACATCCTGTTCATATTTTCAAATAAATCAATCTATCATACTCTATGACAGGTTTCAATGCCAGAAAAAACACGAATTTCAAAGTGTCACTCCAAAAAAAATTTTTCTAACATTTTTCCATATTTGCAAAGTGAGATAGCTTCCAGAAAGCGTGTTTCCCAATTCTTCGGGTCTTCCTGATGATTGTGGAAGCGTGAAATATATTTTCGTCGCCAAAATGTTTTTGAAGACCTAGTGAATTCGATGCCTCTTTTGCATTAATGTTATAAATTATTTGTGATGAGTACTCTCCTTCGGAAAAGATTCTTCTTTGCCTCATTTATCTATATGAGTTCTTAATCAAGACTGGAATAGAAAATCAAATAACTATCTGGATAAAAATGCAAATTTTTGAGTTAGAGTCTTTTTTCAATTTCTATCAGATGTAGTTTAATGTCCAGCGTGGCTTTAGCCAGGGAAGTAGTTGTTCTCTGTTTGATATTGACAATTATTACTTCAATTTTATCGTGGATTTTTTCAATTCACTGGAAAATCTTTCTACTCAATATTCAATCGAGAATGTTTACCTTTTCAACTTCAAATAGTCGTTATAAAAATATTTTAAAATTATTTTCGAAGAAACAAATTTAAAAGGAATTCAAATATTCGCGACCTAGTTTAAAAAGAAAAGGAAGAAGGACTAGTTCAAGTTTCATTTACTTTATGGAAAAAGGTTACATGTGAGAAAGTTTTTCCTCTGAAATTGTATCATTCAAGGATGAAAATTCTGAACTCAATTTATTGAAAAGTTTAAATTCAAGGAATTCCATATATTCATGGATATGTCAAGCTAGATATGGAAAACATCAAGTTGATAATATAAACGAGGCACATTTTTATTATGGAGTATTATGGAGTTTTTTTGCTGCGGGAAATATCAAACATAAATGAGCAAATAGCATTTTTAAATCGGATCCAGATCTACTTGAGATACTGATGCAAAGAAGCTCATCGAATGAAAATAAAAGCCTTCTCGAAGTTGATGATGATTATATTTTTATCTAAGTTAAATAACTTATTGCCAGATTGTTACATAGTACAAAGTGATAAAAATATCTACATATTATCTTACAAAATTAATATCCTTCCTACGATTCGAAACTTTTAGGTACTTGGAAATATCAGACGAAAAAAAATCAACAAACATAACAAGAGTATATCCATAAAAAAGTAACATTTAATCACTACGCTAAATGGCAATGAAAAATACTAATATTTGCGGATCCTCACATTCGAAAAGTTACAATCCTATTAGGAATTAATTACCTCTTTATATTGGGTGTTAATTCAATATGTTAATAGATAACAACAAATCGATTTTAGCATTTATACTTGACATTAACGATTTTTTTTATGTACCTACAATCGAATGCATTTATCATTCCAATATATTTTTGTATTCCTTACTGTGAGACGATGAGGAAAATTGTGTGCCTTCCACAATATCCAGTATCTGAAATGCAATCGTTTTATGCAAACTAGCTGGTGCCCGCGACTTCGTCCGCGTAGAATTTGTATTTTTCCTGGCTTTCTTTATGTGATTCCATCTAGCTTCGAACATTAATTTGACAGTTTGTCAGATTTAATGATTTAAAAATGACGGATTTCCATAGAAACTTTCATCCCCTTTTTCACCATCTTAGGAGTTAAATTTCCAAAAATCCTTTCTTAGTGCTCACCTACAGTGTCAAAGAAACCCACATGCAAATTTTCACGGTCCTAGCCCCAGGAGTTTGAGCTGTGCATTGATGCCTCAGTCAGTCAGTTATTCTTTTATATATTTAGATATATCATCAGTGTTTCTGTTTGAAGAACAATATGTAACTTACTGAGACTTCAATGGCATTATTCTAAAAATCCAAATGTCCTAAGGTTTTGAACTAGTGAACGCAAAGATCTTTTGAATGATAGGCGCCAAGCATTTCGGAAAAAAATCTGGCAGAATATTTTTTATAGAAAATAATTTGATACCAAGGAATTTGTCCCCTTTTCACGGGTGGTTGAGAGGGGGCAAAAATTAGTATTTTTTGTGGTTGCCCCCCATACATACACGAAAAAAAAAGATTTGTTAATTCAAGTAAATTTATTTGGCCACTTTTATTGGCTTGACCCGACTAAATAAAATTCATCCCAAAACACAGGTATATTCGATTGATGGAATCATTATATTGCGGTGACAAAATGGATTTCTCAATGCATTGCTAACATTTCTTTGATTTGAATATATTGAAACAAGCTCCAACTCATATTGAATGAAAATTTGTTTCAACACAAATATAATATTTATTTGAATCAAACAACGGAAATAGATTGATTCAAGTAGAAGAATATTATATTGGTTGAGTAATAGGCGTTAGATAGCGAAGCGTCCGCAGAACTGACCCTGACTTAGATAATGTTACCGAATAGCAAAGCCAACTTATCATCGTTGCGACGTCTGGACTTGAATATCTGGTGTAGGCTCTCATGCTCAGTTGCCATATTTGTCAATTCAGTCGATTAACAAAATGATTACTCATTTGAAAAATTATTTTTGAATTAATCAATTTGACATAAATACTTGTTTGAAGAAATATTTTTGTTAAAGCAATCAGAATTTTGTAGATCTGATTATTCGATTCAACAGAATTGATTACATGGTTGAAACAACATTTCTGCCAGGATGGGTTATGAATAGACTTGGTCGAATAAGATATTTGGTTCATGCAAATTAGTTTCAGTTTATGAAAACTTTAAATCTGATCCAAAACCAAGAAATAATGTTACTCATTTCGAGATTACATTTTATTTGATTCAACAATTGGTTTTCTTCTGTGTATACTGGCAAATTTGAAAGAACGAAGATATATTATTTTTTACGAATATTTTTTTCTCATCCATTTCATGGAACATAAATGAGGGAAAACAAAATACATGATCGATTATAGTGAAGAGAAAGCAATGATTGATTTTAAATGCCGAAAACACATTTAAGGAAGTGAAAACTCTTGAATATCTAGTCATATTAATAAAAATAAATTATGAAAATTAAGATATATTGGAGATAACACAGAAATGATGGGGGTATGGGCATATCTATACGGAAATAGTACTAAGAACCTTAACTGGAACCCAATGAACCAATTAAACGAAGTTTATTTGAATAATGAACAATCGTGAAATATATAAAATGATGTATGAAATAACTGGATGACAACTAATAATCGTTCACTTGATCTGTATTTATGTTATACAGGGTATCTCCCGAGTAGTTGAGTCGAGATCATATTCAAAATGTAACATCTTCAGCTCTAACATTTTAGAAGGCTGTAAAATATTGATTTTTTGAGCTAAAAGATCGAATAAAGAAAAATTGTAGTGTTTTTCGTTAAATTTTATGCTGTTGAATAAAATTTAAACAAATTAGTATAAATATGATTATAATTGTAATTTTTCAACATCAAAATCCAGCGTTTATTATTCACTTTCCAAGAATTGTCATAGTTTCGTTCGAATTATCAAATATCATACGTGAATATTGATTCCTAACAGTTTGTTGGCCAAGAAAAAAAAGAGTAATTCCATAGAAAAAACATGTTTTATGTTCGATATCTGAAAAAATGTTTTATAGACTATAGAAAAAGTTTTTTGAAATAGACTGAATAAAAAAAAAACTGTTACTCCAAAAACGGTTTCGACAGAAGAAACATAAATTGATATTCTAGCATATCTTAGAGCCAATTCACAAAATTCATTAAACGATGTAGTTGAAGAATGGCCAGTGTGATTGGATCAGCCAACGAGTGACTAAGAAATACAAATTTCACCCATACAAGCTAAAAAGGGCGCAAAAGTTGACACCAGCACAAAAGGAAATCATACTGTAATTTTTCAGAGATATCTTAAAAATCATTCAAAGTAATTCCACATTTCTGGATAAAATATTGTGAACCGATGAGTTGTCGTTTTCCACTAGCAGAAATTGCCATCGCCAAAATAGACACTATTGGTCTGATTCAAATCCTTATTAAATACAGAAAATTCAGTATCAAGGTGGGCAGTCCGTTAGTATTTGGTGCGGATCAACTGGTGAACGTGTTTTGGATCCTATAATTTTTCATGGTTCGTTGACTGATCAGGTTTATTTAAATTCTCTAGGAGCAGAAAATGAAGAACGTATTGACGATGTACCTCTAGTCACATCAAGATATCTAATTTGGCAACAGGATAGGACACCGTCACACGATGTTGTTTCAGTAACAATGTTCTTGAATAGAAAATATCCTCAGTGGTTTGGAAAATCCGGTACTATTAGATGGCCTCCTAATAGTCCCGATCTAACACCGTGTGACTTTTTCTTATGGGGTCACGTTGAAAATATTATCTAGTCGCCGTGCTATTCTTTGGATGATCTAAAAATAAGAATTAGGAATGCCATTCGATAGTTGCAAAACAATGGAGCTATTTTGTTAAAAATTAGAGGACATACCGAAAAAGTAGATATTACGCGCATTGAAATTGGAGGAGGTCAAGTGGAGAAGCACTTATAAGTGCAAAACATAATTTTAATTTTTCAAATTGTTTGCTATTTGGAAATTACAATTTTAATCATATTTACACCAATTTGCGCTAAACCAATGAAAAGAAAGGGCAAGTGTGGCATTTTTTCATAATCAGAAAAGAGAAATCATTTCAAATATTCAATTTTATTTAAAAAAAGTCAATAATTTTGACATTCGACAGTTTATGAAATTTTTGACTCAACAACACAACAAACACTATAATATCGTTTTTTATTGGACCTTTTAGCTCAAAAAATCAATATTTTACAGCCTTTTGGAAGTGGGACAAATTGGAATGAAAGCACTGTACATGTATAACAAAAAGTAGATAGAAAGACTAGGTGAAAGAAGATATCAAAGAATTGGAGGTAGAAGAGTAGAGGAAATTAATAAGGAATAGGAAAAAAAGAAGAAAAATGACACGCCTAGCGAAAACGGACTAGACACTATGAGGGAGCTACAAGAACCAACCCACTTTGATAATTTTTTTTTTATTTTCAATGGAAGCTACAACAGCTATAATACAAATGAAATGTACTAGTACATAATAAATAATGAAAATAAATAAATCCGACTAATTATATTACATAACTGTTATCTTAGAGCTCTGTAAAATTTTAAAGCCGGTGAAAAAACTCAACATATCATACCGTTTCAGCAGCTATTCAATTTGATTTGTTTTGAACATTTGAGTAAGAATTTTTCAATGTTTGGATTCTCTTCCTGGAGTCCTTATGAATGCAGTCATTTCGTGGAGAAATGTCTCCCATTCTTCAAATGAAGAATCTATAATTTTTTCTCGGTTTTAGATAGCAGGAATTCATACAGGCCAGGTTTGTCCAACATTCGAATTTCAAGTGGATAAAACTACCCCCTGAATATTTGAATAATTTTTATCAATAAAAATGTTGGTTAAAGAAATGGCAAAACACGCCATTTTTATTTTATATTTTTGATGCGAATTGAAAAAAACTTGTATCAGGTTATATCTCGAAGAGTATCCGTAGCAGGAGAACGAAATTTTGAATGCGGATTACATTCTAGACTCAGGTACGCACTGAAGAAGGCTTTTCCAAAATTCAAATCCAAAGGAGTGGAAACGAACCCCTGAATACTTGAATCATTTGTATCTATCAAACCATTAATTGAATGAAATTATAGTTTAAAAAAACTAAAAAAACACGCTTATGTAGCAATAAGGACTAAAAAGTTGAAAATAATAAGAATAAAGTCATTCCTTTTATGTGGAAAAGCGTGAGGTGCTTGATATCAGTTATCTTAATATCATTATGAAAAGTAAGTGGAGAGCACGAAATTTTTTGGACAATAACTTTATTCTTATTATCTTCAACTTTTTAGTTCTTATTGATACATAAGCGTGTTTTTTTAGTTTTTTCTTTCTATAATTTTATTTTTAACTTTTTAGTCCATATTGTTACAGAAGACTACAAAAGTCTACGAGAGAAAAACGCATTCACATGGGATGGAAGTTTTTACGAAATTATGGTGAATGAGATGCATGCTGCATTTTGGCGAATCTGCGCATTCGCCATATCTTTGAAATGTAAATTATTTTTTTCTGGTGATCTTTGTGGGAATACAAGGTCCTAGCTATAAAATTATTGTATTGTCATCGGTTCTCAATAAGTGTGCAAAATTTCAAATAATTCGGACTTCTGGAAGTGAGTGAAAATTATTTCCGAAGATTCCATTACCTACATTGATACAGATAAAACTAATAAAGCGTGTATAAATGAAAAATAAAAACTTTTTAACAAAAAATTAAATCCGACGACGACGAAATACGGACCTGAAAAGTAAAAAATAAAATAAACCTTAGTCTCAATAACTAAGCTCCTGAACTAACGTAAGTAACTAATTTTGAGTCGGCGCCAAACAAACAAGCAGATGAATTAGGTAAGGCGTAAAATGATGGCATCGAGTTGCGCGGTGACATTCTGATAATTTTTTTGAAGTAATTTAATGATCTTCGTTGATTGTTCGTTTGGCGCCGACTCAAAATTAGTTAGTTACGTTAGCTTAGGAGCTTAGTTATTGAGACTAAAAAGGTTTATTTTATTTTTTACTTTTCAGTTCCGTATTTCGTCGGTTTAATTTTTTTTAAAAAAGTTTTTATTTTTAATTTTTTGTGGCTGAAATCTACTAAATACTACCTACTTGTTTTTTGATTACTTCCAAAATACTTACCCACCTTACTTCAACTATTACCAGTTAAATAATATGATTATCTACTTTTACTATTTGTTGTAATATAAATTATTTTTGTTGTTCTGGTCACTTTATTTAATTACTTTGTATATCATTCCATCCTCTCATAGAATATAATGATTGTGACGGATGTAGGAGAACAAAAATAATGACATAAGCGATCTGTCATTGTCAACTACATATGTGTGCCAATGTTCACAAGTGAAAAATCAATTATTCCCTATTTTTCTACCCGTAAGGATGGATAATTCCATTCGAAATCCAAATATGATCAACTATGAGGTATACTCCATCTAATGAAGAAAGAATCATCCAAATCGAAGAACCCAGTACAAAGTTATGCCTGATAGAATCGGTTAACGGACCAGAATTCAGAGGGTGAGTGATCAATATCCTTCATTTTGCTACCCTTAGGGGTGGATTTCATCTTTTACATTCGAATGGGACCAACTTCGAAGTACACCCTATCCACTGAAAAATTATCGGAAATCGGACATCTCAGTAAAAAGTTATGCGTGATCATACATAAAAAAAAATACGCGTCGACTAGAGAACCTCCTACTTTTTGGTTTCGTCGGTTAAAAAACGGCGAAAGATATAATTTTTATTTTATATTTCATTTTCCTAGTATAGGTACGTACTAAGAAATTTTCCAAAATTCGAATCCCAGGGGGTTAAAACTACTTCCTGAATATTTGGATGACTTTTAACATAAAAATCGTTAATTTCCCATTGTAGTGTTTTCTGGTAAGTTTTAACTTGAAACTAAAAAAGTTATGTGTCAATGCATGAAGTATACGTTATACCAACGCACGGTAGGTCATTTTGACCTTCGCATAGGTTAGCGCTGTCGATTCGAAAATTTGGGTATTCAGACATTTTTCCTGATATGTAAAAGGAATAAATAAGTAAAATCACCTTAATAATGGTCCTTTCAAGCGATTCATCATCTGAAATCAGCTATAAGGAATAACAAAATCAAGGAAGACAATTCCATCTACACCAATATATATTATTTTTTACTCACTTTCGTTACAAAGGTAGGGCCTTTTTCAACAGCATCTAGAACTCTTCAAGATATATTAGTTTACCAAAAATCACCTATGAAAGTTGAAGTAATTCACGCGCAAAACTGACCGATGGAATTGGTCCTATTACGGTCCTGTTATGTATCTCTATGTGCGGTAAATATGAAATATTTTTCCATGAATAATTTCTCATTTCATATTTTCTTACAGTTCATTCACTGAAAATGTATGGCATGAGAATTTTCTCATTTTCTCCCATTTATAATACATCCAGACAGATATAAATCCAGTTTTAGGAGTATGTAACGATACATTATGTGATAACTAAAAACTAATTCAATTTCTACAAGCATGTATTCCTGAATTGAGAGAGCGAAGCGAAAAAAAATTCTACATTTTCTAGCCTATTCAACTGCCTACACATATACCTACATCACAGGACTATGAGAATGGTGATGATTGTTGGGTATATTCACATGAAGGGTATTATTCGATCTAGAAGTGATACGTGGTACAAAGAAATTGACTTGGCGAAGCAAATCAGATGAGTCAATGGTTTTGAATAATTTTAAATATAAATGTTAGGTCGGATATCTCCCTACGTTTCCTTAGCGTCGAAAACTTGAATTCGTCCAAAAGTAGTTGGTGATCGTAATGATTCATTGGGTAGTTTCCATGTTTTTTGAAGTAAAGAAATTTCAGAAACTTATTTTGGATTCTTTCGATTTAATCTATTTGTTTGCTGTGAAATGGATTCCAGACGGAGCTACGGTATTCGAGCTTGTAGCTAAGGAAAAGTAGATAGCTTTCATTGTTTCTATAGAGGAAAATTCTTTGCAGTTACGGATAACGAATCCAAGGAGTCGGGCAGAATCGGATGTAATATTTTCTATGTGTGGATCAAAAGTCGATCGATTATCGGAGGTTTGGCCTAGGTCTTCGCATTCTTTCACGCGGTTCAAAGTGCTATTGTTCAGAACATAATCGTTTTCAATTGGCGTCAGTACTCTTGCGCGGGTCATAACTTTGCATTTTTGCACATTGAGTCGTAAGTTGCTTCAGTTGCACCAATCAGTTAAATTGTTATGGTCATTTTGTAGAGCGTAAATGTCGAAATCATGTATGATAGCTCTATATACTTTTGAGTCATCCGCAAATAGTAATTTATTCGAGCTAATTGAGTTACAGATATCATTTATGAATAGTAGGAATAATAATGATCCCAGGTTGGAACCTTGCGGGACCCCGGAGGTTTCTACAACGTTGTAAATCCTTTCTTCTTCGTATTCCACGTGAAGCTTTCTGTTCGCCAAATAGGATCTCAAAGTGTTTTGCATTTTTGTGAAGAATCCGAAGTTGGGGAGCTTTTGTAGGAGTTGTTGATGAAATACTTTGTCAAACGCCTTACCGAAATCAGTGTATACCACATCTACTTGTCTTTTATTATCTAGTACCTCGGGTACAAAGTTGGTGGTCGTGCTTCGTTTTTTTACAAATCCGTGTTGTTGTTCGGATAGGAGTGTTCTCACGTGTTCATACATTACGTCTGCTAGGATTATTTCGATAATTTTAGAGAAAACTGAGATGAGTTCTATAGGCCTGTAGTTTATGATGTCTGAGATGGTGTCGTTTTCATGAACAGGGCATATTCTTGGTATTTTCCAGTTGTCCGGGAAGGTTTCGTATTTTAGGATCAGATTCTAAGTGATATACGGGGGTTGAAGTAGGCAATTGATATTTCTCTTTACAATTCGAGCGGGAACATTGTCCGATCCGTATGACAACTTATTTTTCAATTTCTTGGAGGCGAGGATTATTTGGTGAGTTGAGATTTCAGGTGAGTTAAAATATGGGCTCGGGTTGATGATTTCGTGATGTGGTATAATCTGATTCTCAAAAGTAGCCGAATATACGATCCCAAAGTATGTTGTGAAAACGTTGACAATAGTATTAGGAGAGTAAAGGATTTCGTCATTGTATGTCATCTCTCCCGTGATTCGTGTTTTACATTTTTTAGAGTAAATGAATGACCATGAGGTTTTGGGATTGGATTTCAGGTTATTCTCAGAGTTAGTGATGAAGTGATTCTAAGCTGAGTTTATTTCTCTTTTAGTGATTCTCCTTAGGTTCTTATATTTTTCGTAAGCATTTGCATTTTTCGTACGGTTTTAGATCATGGTTTTTCATTTTGATTTTGTTCATTAGATCTTTTGGAAAACTTGTTGATTTTTCTTTGCCAAATGGGTGCATTCTGGAATTATCATTAAAAATACTACAAGCAGAATTCACAATACCACACTCTTCCAGGATATCCCAATGGATTTCGTTAAGTAGACGTGAACATTTTTCATTATCTGTTTTGTTGAAATTAGTCTAATCGACAAGTTGAAAATGGTCTAAAATAGAGATACCGCTCTTGAAATCATGTGTGATAGCTCATTGGATCCAAAATAACGCCTAGAAAAATGTGACAGAAGGGTGTATTAGCACATAAAAAATTGCAAAAGTTATAAACAATTGAAAAGAAATGGCATTTCGTTTTTTGCCAATATTTCATAAACTATCAATATTTAAGGAATTTCAAAAAAGATTCTGAAAAAAAAAATTTCCAATAAAATATTTCCTGCTCCCGGAACTCTATCTCCATCATTTATAATTTTAATTTAACGCTGAAAATGGGTCTCCGCGCGACATTTTTAGGTTGCGCGGCGTCAAAAGCGAGTACGACATAGTAATTAATTTATTTAAGGTATTACATTTTTTTTTCATTTGAAAAAATTATGGTGTATTCTGAACACTATAAATAATCTATTCCCGTTGGAAATTTTAGTTAAAGTTAATTTTTCAACAAGTTAAACGATTGTTAACTAACAAAATTTTCTCGAACTTCTGTCTTAATTGTAAATGAAAAAAAATGTTTAAATAATTGTCGTAAAAATGTATCGCTTCGTAGAGCCTTTCTGATATACATACTCAACAAGATCACGCCATAAAAGTTGAAAAAATATTCATACTTTGTTTATAATAATTTTTGAACTTGAACAAAAACTAAAAAATCCAAGTAATGTTATTAAAAAATTTTTTTTTTCTTGATCATCATATTATCGTTTTTTTATTAGATATAAATTGATTTGCAAAATAAATTTTTTCCGCCATTTGTTGATAAATTTTTTATAAACAAATTGATTATTTCAATATTTTTGAAATTTTTTTTTTCACTACTTCATTATATTACAAATATGATTTTTGAAAAAAATATTTCCTCAATAACAATTTTTAATTGTTTATAATCGTTTTTTTTATATTTCTATCGTTTAAATAATTAGTTAAGAAATTATTTTTTCTCTAAAAATCATAACTGACAGTCCCCTATAAAGTGACGAAAACATATTTTTTTTATCAATATTTTAGTAAACAATTATATTCGAAAAATGAAATTCGAAAATGAAAAAAAAAGGATATGAAATTCACAAACAAATCCAAGAAACTCAAAACGGGAGGATTCAAAACAAACAAAGATAAAGTCTTTCCATCAGGAATGCGTGTGCGTTTCCAATATCCATATTTGTCTTGTTCTCCTGATGGTTTGATAGGATCACAAGGATTAATCGAAGTGAAATGTCCTTACTCTATAAAGGATTGCAGCCCCAAAATTGCGATCCATCAGAGACTCTTAAATTATATGACACTTAGTGGTCATAGGAAATCATAACCATTTTTATCAAATTCAAGGGGTGTTCGAAATTCACAATAGAAACTGATGTGACTTTGCTATTTACAATAAACATGGCATATATATTCAAAGAATACAAAAAGACAAGGATATTTCGTGCCTAATGAGGACAAACTTTTTTTTTATTTTACTTTTCTTCACATGAAACAATTTTGGAGACTTAAGATAAACTTTCAGTTGTATTACAATGGTTCAATGAAGCAACCTGATTTTTACAAAAGTTATACTCGAGGGACTATATAGTGACAATAAACTGCGATTTGGATTATTTATTTTAATACTCAATCGTTGTCCAAGCCTATAACCATAAATATAAAAGAGAGTATTATGCAAATTATAGATTTACACACCAGTTCTCCGGTTCTTATCGACAGAAACTGTGAAAAATGTGTAAATAAGATTTCTGGAAAAATCCATAGTCATGCGTTTACTAATAAATGGTAATCATTGGTGTTTGATTTGTATAAAAAAAAGCTTTTCAGTTTTCTGAACCCTACAGGTGAAAACTAAAAGCAATGTAGAAAAATCATGTCCAATACTTTTCGTATCCATACCCGAATGATTACAGTTATATATATATATATATATATATATATATATCTTTATATATATATATATATATATATATATATATATTTTATATATATATATATATATATATATATATATATATATATATATATATATCTTTATATATATATATATATATATATATATATAATTCTACTGTACGTGTGTTGTCACTGCACTCCTCCTAAACGGCTGAACCGATTTGAATGAATTTTTTTTGCATGCGTTTGGGTGGCGCCCTGGATGGTTTAGATTCACAAATCATCCCCCTAAATGTTAAGGGTGGTCCACCCCTCAATTAATTTTTTAGTTTTCAGACAAAATATTTTGTTTTTATTTTTTTATGTTACAGCATTCAAAAATACATACAACCTTAAATTGTCACCCTTCTGCGATCAATCCCTATTTTTTTGGCAAGATTTTTATTTTTATTTTGTCATGACTTCGAATAAAAAAATTCATATTACTCTTAATTTTCACCCTTCTACGATCAACCCCTATTATTTATTTTATTTTATAGAAAACCAGGAAAACGGGATAACGGGATAACGGGAATAACGGGATAACGAAAAAGCGGGAAAACGGGATAACGGGATGACATGATGAGGGGAAAAGGGGAAAACGGGATAACGGAATAGAGAGAAAATGGGATAACAGGAAAACGGGATAACGGGAATAACGGGATAACGAAAAAACGGGATAACGGGATGACAGGATAAGGGGATAACGAGAAAACGGGGTGAAGAAAAAAAGGGGCAACAGGAAAGTGGGATAACGGGAGAATTGTCGGGAAAAACATTTTAGGGAACATAGAAATTTGGACAGGACAACGTCTGTCGGGTCCGCTAGTATATATATATATATATATATATATATATATATATATATATATATATATATATATATATATATATCTTATCTTAATATATATCAATCCAGTGTCCTGATGTTTGTTCCCAGTGAACTCTTCATCAAGTCAACCGATTTCGATGAAAATTGGCATGTATGTGTAATTTTTTCCAACTTGAGAGATATGCTATTTTTCATCCCCCTGAATGTTAAGGGTGGTCCACCCCTCAATTTTTTATTTTATTTTTTTGGTAATTTTTTTTTATTTTTTGATACAACATTCAAAAATACATACAACCCTGAATTTTCACCCTTCTACAATCAACCCCTATTTTTCCATCGCGATTTTTATGTTTTTGTATTTTATCCACAGATCCGCAATAGGGTTGCAAGATGGCAATCGAATATAATAATTGTAGAACGATAAATTGGAAACGAGAAAGGGAAAAAGAAAAAGGAAAAGGGAAAACGGGATAAGAAAAAAGGGAAAATGGGAGAAAAAGGGAAAAGGGAAAAAAAAAAAAAGGGATAACGGGGATAAGAAAAAAGGGAGAAGGAAAGGGGATAAGGGGAAAACGGGATAACGGGATGATGAAAGGGAAATGGGACAGGAAAACGGGATAACGGGAATAACTGGATAACGAAAAAACGAGATAACGGGATGATAGGATAAGGGGATAACGGGATAAAGAAAAAACGGGATAACAGGAAAATGGGATACGGGATAATGGGAATAACGGGATAACAAAAAAACGGGATAATGGGATGACAGGATAAGGGGATAAGGAAAAAAAATCACAGCCACAGCAACGCGTGGCCGGGTCTGGTAGTATATAAGAGAGTACTCACCAGAAATCATGATTTCTGGTGAGTACTCTCTTTTGGAAAACATTCTTCTTTGCCTCATTCATGCTTATGAGTTCTTAATCAAGACTGGAATAGAAAATCAAATAACTATCTGAATGAAAATGCAAATTTTCAATTTCAGATTTTTTCTTTTGTGTTAGGGCTTTTTCAGAATATCTATCAGATGTAGTTCAATGTCCAGCGTGGCTTTAGCCAGGGAAGTAGTTGTTTTCTATTAGACATTCACAAAAAATAACTTCATTTTAATCGTGGATTTTTCAATTCACAGAAAAATATTTCTATCAATATTCAATTGAGAATGTTTCCCTTTTCAACACGAATTTGACTGACTTTTGTGAAATTTGTATTCAACATTTGAAAATTAATAAAATATCGTGAAAGCAAAATATTTTTGTATATTTTGTATTTTTCTATATGTAACTATTAATTCTACAAAATATGTACTTATGTATTCGCAAAATGTTCATTAGAATTTGTGAAAACAAGTAATATGGACGATGGATTGTTCACATATCCTCCACTAGAATATTTCATATTTATATTTGTGTGAATAAGTAGTTATATCATACTTTAGGAATTTTTCATACCATATAACAATATTTTCTGTAAGGCACTGATAGTATTAGTGAGCCAAAAAAGCAAAAAGAAGCATAAACACCCCATGTATTCAATCAGCCTTCCTGAAAGAGCAATTATTATTCACCGTCTAAAAAGAGTAGCAGATAGTACATTTTTTCGAAACAAGGAAACTGTTTGAACATTAGCCTTTTCAGAAACGAATGAAAAAATTTATTTTTGTCACAATACGAAAATTCTCATTTTTCTATTATATTTTCTAAGCATTTGATTACTCTTTCAATAATAACGACATAATGATAGGAAGTGATGAGTAATTTGGCGTAAAGAAATGTATGTGATTTGGCGTAATGAGGGAACATATAGATGTGAATAAAAAAAAAGTGGAATATACATTTTCTATGTTCCTACGGTTTATCACGGGAAAAAATATTGTCATACTTTCTTTTGGAGATCATCTTCCCGAAATTTCTCGAACGAGCTCGTCTTAGTTTCATAGATATCGATTTCTTTAATTGTGGAGCATTAATTTTTCACGTTTCTATGGTTTTTCAAGGGATGAATAGTATGATACTGTGAGTGGAAGAAGATATCGATTTTTCAAAAATATATATTCTTGGAAATACTATTCGAAAGAACGGCTCCCCGGTTAATTTTCAAAGTTTTGTAAAATGAAGCGCGTCCTCATTTTTGATGCATTGAAGATATGACGTCACGGAGAACGTAATCAATGGATTTTTGTAGTTGTTTTTTTATTAATTTCTGAATATGGTCGATACAACTATTTTTTTCTATATTTGAATGAGTTCGACATATCAGGATTGCCTGATATTATTCAAGTAACCCAATTAGCCATATAATTTTTCGAAATGCTGCACTTTATAATGATTCCTTTGATTTTTTCAATTGATAGTTTGATACATCACGAGCTTGATCCCTTTTTTTCACTGGCCCAACGAGTCCTATAATTCTGCCCTAACCTGCATGAAATTATCTTCAATTTTAACGTAATGGTACGCTCAGGTAAGTATTTTTCAATTGATTTTCATTTGATAGTATATAGGACAGTTTTGTTGTCAAACAAATATTTTTGTCTACCTATATTTTTCATATACATATATTCACCTTATAAAATAACTTTCAAAAATGAAATATCAAGTTTTCGATTCCTATTGAACAGTTTTGGTCCATCAAATTCCATAACTATTCCGAATTTCAATGGCTATTATCGATAGTTATATGTATAGCTGTACAGACTTGTTTCGAATAAAATGATTCGACTTACGGTAACTTCTGCACCTTCATGTAGTTCGCCTAAACTGGGCCTTTTCACAGCCCTCCTGGAATTCCTATAATTTTCTAGTCTAGGCAAAACCTCTCGCGTCAACTGAACCAGCGATTTCTTCCTCTTTTGCACTTGCAAACTCGAACTTGGATTGAGGGCCTTGTTACCATTCGTGACACACCGTTTATTCACATCTCCACCTTCTTGTAACTGAAAGCCAGCATTCTCGACACCCCCACCGTTTTCGGTTTTTGTGAAACGGCCCTCCATGGTCAAGCAGACAAAATCCGAGTGTTTAGCGTATCACCATTTTTTCGGCACAACTGTAAAAAAGCAGAATTGGTGAATCCACTTGTTTGCTCACTTTAACTGTCGTTTGGTTGTGTCGGCGCCTTGATTGTTGTTTAACTGAAATGTTTTGCGTGCACAACATATCTTTTATGGTGGGCAGAGCGCGCATTTTAGTTCCATAATTTGATCTCGACTTAACGAGATATTACCAAATCCCATCTCTCTGAACGAAAAAAATATCCATCTCTCGGATTAAGATTATGATTTTGAGAGTCTTCAGGCGACGAGGATAATGGCGTAAAATTGAAAGTTTCCGCAACACTCTCTTTTACACCGCATCAGTACTGCGGGGGATTACATGAAACAATTTCTCGTCTTACCTGTCTTGCAAAAGAGGGGAAAATATCAAATTGTCCCGTATATTCCGGGTGTCCCATAAATAGACAAATAACTGAGATATGACAGGGGATCTGAATATTTCGAGGAAAAAAATTCAAATTTTTTTTTTTTCATTAGTGTCGTTCAAAACTTTGCATTAAATGTTGTATTCAACACTCATGGTTTTCACAGAATACCGATGACAATGCATTTTCAGAATTCAAAGATTGGGCAAAATGGGGAAAAAATTGGATACTATTCCTAAAAAAATATAAGTGAAATTATCTGCGACTGAGTATATATATATATATATATATATATATATATATATATATATATATGTATATATATATATACAGAGTGGGCCATTGAAAACGAAACAGCGGCTCTGTAGGTCGGCAGAACCGAATTATATAAAAACGCTCGGACACGTCAACTACATTTTCGAAGGGGACATTGTTCGCGATGAAATTCACCTGAAATACATTCCATCCCTCTGAGCTGTGACCGCCACCCCTAAATTTTTAAATGGCAACATATGGCAAGTGATACCTTATCTGAAAGTTATTTTTCTTCTTAATATCAAACAACAAAAATAAATGAATTCTATCGATTCGTTTTCGAGATATAGGAACTCGAAGTTGGGAAATAACTTTTTATTCATTCAATCAATGAAAATAACATCTGACAATGCAACTGTTTAAAAATAATTATCATTGTCAGGGAATTAAATGATCTAACTGTTTACCAACAAATAACATGCAATTCCGTTTCAAATTTTTATTTCATTCTCATTTACTTGATAAAAAAAAAATTAAGATTCTTAAGAATCGATAAAAAGACGTTTTCTCGAATTCGACTCAAATGCGAGTACAACAAAAACATGTATGAGATAAATTTTTTCGCCAAATCGCAATTGTGGACGTCTATCAGTGTCACACTGATCTTTGATTGAACGACATTAGAGTGAATTACTTGACTAAAGCTGCTGAATATCTTCCGCAATAATGGAGTATACGATCGCGGAAAGAGTTGAAATAATAACAAGTTTTTTGAAGAATGATGAGTGCGGTAACCGTACAGCTAATTTGTTCAATGAAACGCATCCAGATAAACTTGTTGCTAGAAAATACGTTCTAGAATTAGTGCAAAAATTTCGTCAAACTGGATCAGTAGCCAACAAGAAAGGAGACCCAGAACGTGAATTTCCGTTGAGAAATGAAGCTGTTGAAGTTGCAGTTTTAGGACAAGTTCATGCAGACCCAACATTGAGTATAAGGAAATTGGCTAGTGTTACCAATATCAGTAGAACCAGTATCCGCCGAATCCTGAAACATCATAAACTCCGCCCCTACAAAATACATTTGGTACACCAATTGAATGAAGATGATTTTGATAGGCGACAGGAATTTTGTGAAATTATGACTACGAGAATAGATGCTGATGAGAATTTCCTTTTCAACATCTACTTTTCTGATGAGTCTACATTCTTTTTGAATTCGACTGTGAATCGTCATCATTGTCGTTATTGGTCAGATGCCAATCCACATGTTTTCCACGAAGTCCATACTCAAACTCCCCAAAAACTCAATGTCTGGGGTGGTATTTTTGGGGACCGTTTGATTGGACAAGTATTTCTCGACGGTAATTTGACAGGAGGAACTTATTTGGAATTACTGAATGAATTTGTTTATCCACAATTAGTAGACATCATTGAGAATGACAATCGTTACCATGCAGACCACTTGATATTTCAACAAGACGGGGCACCTCCACATTATGCACAGCCTGTTAGGGCGTTTTTGGATATAATGTTTCCTGGAAGTTGGATTGGAAGAAGAGGCTCTATAGATGGACAGCCAGATCTCCAGATTGAACCCCACTCGACTTTTTCCTGTGGGTCACTTGAAAAACAAAATATTTGCAACCGAACCAGAATCTCTGGAATATTTACGAAGAAGAATTATTGAAGAATGCCGTCGAATAACGCTGGAAATGCTACGAAATGTTAGGTCTCGTTTTGAACAAAACAATAATAATTATTGCGACAGTTGCTTTATCAGATATTGTTTCTATTGATTAAGTGAATAAAAAGTGATTTCCCAACTTCAAGTTCCTATATCTCAAAAACGAATCGATAGAATTAATTTATTTTTGTTGCTTGATATTAAGAAAGAAAATATCGTTCAAATGGGGTATCACTTGCCATATGTTGCGATTTACCCTCGAAAATGTAGTTGACGTGTCCGACCGTTTTTATATAATTCGATTTTGCCGACCTACATAGCCGCTGTTTCGTTTTCAATGGCCCACTCTGTATATATATATATATATATATATATATATCACACAGCCATCGTACACAAAAAAAAACGATCAAACACAACACGCGTTCGAACTAAAATTCAATAATTATATTATACAACAATAAAGAAATCATATTTCCTAAGATTGGTGTGAAGTTATCCATAGATTTCTAGCCACACAAGCTGACGTAGTGAAAAATCAAAATATGTGGCTGGGTTACATATTTATCAGCAACCGGACTAAAAATATGTGGCCGGAAATATTCAACATACATATGTGAATTTGAATTCAACAGCTTTCGATATCATCATGATATCAGTCGATATGAAACCTGGAATCATGTCAATTCATATTATGAAAGGGACCTCTTAAGATGACGTCACTTTTCTACGGAAATGTTTCTGTCACTAATAGACTTTTTGATAAAATGATTTTTTCAATGGAGATCGCGTCAGTTCTTCACACCCTTCTTTAAATCAGTACCACAAGAGGTGCGTTCATGAACATTATAAGAATCATAGAATTTCAGGTTGATTACTGTGATGGAATCGTTTTTCTTGTCACCCATACAGTTTTCGCGAAAATGATATTCTTATCGAGTAACAACATTTCTTTACACCCCTCGTAAAATCAGAACCACAAGATGTGTGTTCATGAAACTCATACCAATCATGAAGAATTTGATGATGTTCACCAAAGTGAAATCGTTTTCCATGTCACCCTAACAGTTTTCGAGAAAACGTTTTTTTTATCGAGCATCGTCAATTCTTTACATCCGTCGTAAAATCAGAACCCCAGAATGTGCGTTAATGAAAGTCATACCAATTATAGAGAATTTCATGCTGATTGCCAAAGTAGAATCGTTTTACATCCCTCGTAAAATCAGAACCACAAGATGTGCGTTCATGAAAATCACACCCGTTATAAAAAATTTTTTCCAAAAATTCGGAAAAATGATTTATCTATCATGCATCATCAATTCTTCACATACCTCGTAAAATCAGAACCCCAAGACGTGCTTCCATGAAAGTCATACAAATTATAGATAATTCAATGTTGATTACCGTAGTTGAATTGTTTTCCTTGTCACCCCCACAGTTTTCGAAAAAATGATTTTTTTAGCGGGCATTCTCAATTCTTTACACCCCTCGTAAAATCAGAAACCCAAGGTGTGCCTCCGTGAAAATCATACCAATCATAGAGTGTTTCATGCTGATTGCCGTAGTGGAATCGTTTTTCTTGTCACCCTCACAATTTTCGAGAAAATGATATTTTTATCGAGTACCAACAATTATTTACACTCCTCGTAAAATCAGGAAACTCATACCAATTATGAAAAATTTGATGAAGTTTACTTTAGTGAAATTGTTCTTCCACCCCTTTTGAAATTATTTTTTTGGGATTTACAACCTAAAAAAATTTCATACTGATTGCCGTAGTAGAATCGTTTTCCTTGTCTCCTCCACAGTTTCCGAGAAACACTTTTTTACACCCCTAGTAAAATCAGAACCACAAGATGTGCGTTCATGAAAATAACACCAGTTATGAAAAATTTGATGTTGTTCACTGTAGTGGTATCATTTTCCTTGTCACCGTCACAGTTTTTGCAAAAATGATTTTTTTATCATGCATCGTCAATTATTTCATACCTCGTAAAATCAGAACCCAAAGATGTGCGTTCATGAAAGTCATACAAATTATAGAAATTCAATGTTGATAACCGTAGTCAAATTGTTCTCCTTGTCACCCCCGCAGTTTTCGAAAAAATATTTTTTTTTAGCGGGCATTGTCAATTATTTACACCCCTCGTAAAATCAGAACCACGAGATGTGCGTTCATGAAAATCATACCAATCATAGAAAATTTTATGTCGATTGCCGAAGTGAAATATTTTTTCTTGTCACCCTCACAGTTTCTGAGAAAATGATTTTTTTATCGAGTAACAACACGTCTTTACACCCCTCGTAAAATCAGAACCACAATGAATTTCATGCTGATTGCCGTAGTAGAATCGTTTTTCTTGTCACCCTCACAGTTTTCGAAAAAATGATTTTTTTATCGAGTAACAACACTTCTTTACTCCCCTCGTGAAATCAGACACCCAAGATGTGCGTTCATGAAAATCATATCAATTATAGAGGATTTCATGTTGATTGCCGTAGTGGAATCGTTTTTATTGTCACCCTTACAATTTTTGAGAAAATTATAACAACAAACAAAACAAAACAAACAAAACAATTACCTCAGTGAAATTATTTTCCTTGTCACCCTCACAGTTTTTGAGAACATTTTTTTTATCGGTCATCGCCAATTCTTCACATCCCTCCCTAAATCAGAAACCCAAGATGTGCTTTAAAAAAAATCATACCAATTATAGAGGATTTTATGCTGATTGCCGTAGTCGAATCGTTTTCCTTGTCACCCTCATAGTTTTCGAGAAAATTATTTTTTTATAGATTAACAACACTTTTTTACACCCCTCGTAAAATCAGAACCACAAGATGTGCGTTCATGAAAATCACACCAGTTATGAAAAATTTGATGTTGTTTACTGCAAAGAAATCGTTTTTTGGTCACCCTCACAGTTATCGCAGAAATAATTTTTTTATCGGGCATTGGGAATCGCCAATTCTTTACACACCTTGTGAAATCAGAAGGTCAAGATGTGCGTTCATGAAAATCATACAAGTTATAGAGAATTTCATGCCAAATGCCGTAGTGGAATTTTTTTTTGTCACCCGTACAGTTTCCGAGAAAATGATTTTGTTATCGGGCATCGTCAATTATTTACACCCCTTGTTAAATAGAAACTCAAGATGTGCGTTCATGAAAATCATACCTATCGTAGAAAATTGCATGCTAATTGCCGTAGTGGAGTCTTTTTTTTTTCTCCCTCACAGTTTTCGAGAAAAGAATTTTTTTATCGAGTAACAACAATTCTTTACACCCCTTGTTAAATAAGAACCAATATGTGCGTTCATGAAATTCATACCAATTACAAAGAATTTGATGTTGTTTACAGAAGTGAAATTGTTTTCCTTGTCACCGTCACAGTTTTTGAGAAAAATAATTTTATTTCGAGCATCGTCAATTCTTTACACCCCTCGTAAAATCAGAAACCCAAGATGTGCGGTCATGGAAAGCATACAAATTATAAAGAATTTCATGCCGAATGCCGCAGTGGAATTGTTTTTTTCGTCACCCGTACAGTTTTCGAAAAAATATTTTCATCGGTCATCGTCTAATCTTACACCCCTTGTGAAATCAGAACCACAATTTAAAACCTTAAAAAGAGAAAATGATTTTTTTGTCGGGCATCGTCAACATTTATGGATTATGGTAATGTAAAAAGGAGCAACATAGACATAAAACTATTCAGAAATTCTTTGATGAATACTCCTCAATTCCGATTATATGAAATGTCTGTTTTTTCACTGTGGGGTTTTCATCATAAATAAAAAAATAGTAAAATGCTTATCATGTGTAAGAGAGTCTAATATTATTGATATGTATTGATAGGAATATTGAAGAATATCAGTACCATTATGGGATTTGTGAGTTATGCACACTCTACTAATGATATCCAGTATATAATTGAAATAGTAGATCGATTGTATACTACATAAATCAACACCTTGGTCACAATTATCCATAATGTCTCTATCATATGGAAGAATCATATTTGTCATGTTGATTATTTAGCCCATCAGTAATTTCCTATAGTATCAGTCGATTTATTCCGAATTATCGATGTCTATAGTACTGACCTGACCTTCATATTGAAATACGTGTATCACTTTTTTACTACAAGTTCAAAGCACCTAGGAGTTACCAGAAACTATAATGAAATATATCGCAAACATTGAAAATATTCATTATTCATCATTTACAATCATCACATTCAGAAGATAACTCAACGATTCTATCTTTTGTAGGAAGTACATAGGCAATGATATCAATTCAATTCAATTCAAAAATCTTTATTGTCTGTTTGAAAATACATGTCACTTAGCCTAATATATACAACTTAAACTATATATATACATTATGTACTGCCACTGAAGTATAGTGGGTCTACCCCTCCAGCTTGCCGTCCTGTGTGGAGGGCGAAGGGGAGGGGTTCTGCGGTGTTTGCATAAATATATGGCATATGCCAGGGTTAGTGATTAAAATAATTAATTTGTTTGTTTGCTCTCCTCCTGCAAAGCTTATGAGAGCCGTTGATGCTTGTTCCGGGTGGGAACGGTAATCGAAATTGTTGATGCTATGTTTTTAAGAGCTGTTGTTATATTACAGGAAAAGGGTGAGTACGAGGTGGAAGCACCTCGCAAAACACCAAAAAACCTGTTTAAAATAGTTTAGGGTACTGTTTGAGTATGTGTTCTGAGTTTACAAATTTTGTAGATGTTTTGAGTATTGGTTATTGTGTTATTTGTTTTGAGATAGTTTGAGTTCCTTGTTCTGGGTGTGTTGAGTCTGTGTGTTTTGAGTTGACAATTCTGTGGGGTTTGAGTTTTGATTTGTGTATTTGGTGATATGCTTGCGTAGTTTAGTTTGGGAGGATTTGAGTGTTACAGGTTTTGGGTATATTGAGTCTAGTTTTGAGTTGGCAATTTTGTGGTAATTTGAGTTTTGATGTGTGTGTTTTGTGGTTTGCTTGCGTGGTTTAGTTTGGAAGGGTTTGAGTACGTGTTTTGAGTGTATTGTGTGTTTTGAGACAGTTTTGTAGTTATATTTGAGTATGTTTGATTTGTGTGTTTCGTGGTATGAATCAGCTCGACGTCCCCATTCGTGGCCGCGGTCCCCCCGGCCCGCATGGAGGCGAAAGCAACTACTGCCTCCCCCATACGTCCCAGGGAGCCACCGCCGCCGAAGGGGCGAGGAGCTGATGTATTAATTGAGTTAATGTTTGGATGGTGTTTAAAATCTGTACCAGCACTCGTGACTGGTTTTCAATATTTGTACTTAATTCTAATATTTTATTATATATATCGGGATTTCCAGTTTTTGTCTGCCTTGGAGTGGTGCCATAACCCTGGCCTCCCTGGGGGTGGTTTGGCATATTGGCATTGGGATTGTGTTGGCCTTGGTCAGTTTGCCCTCGGCCTATTGGATTGGCCGGAATTTTCGCTTCTTTTTCCTGGTATTTGATGTACACTGGACACTTTCTGTAGTTCGCCGGGTGGTCTGCGCCGCAATTGGCGCATTTAGCTGTCTGGGCTTTTTGTGCAAATGGTTGTGTAGTGCTCATCAGCGCATTTGAGGCATTTTGGTTTGTAATTACAATTTACAGCTGAATGTCCCCATTGTTGGCATCTTCTGCATTGCGTTGTAGTCGTATCTGCTTTTCTAACTTCCCATTCTATGAGTGTGTTGTTTAGTATTCTGCAGTTCTCCCTCAGAGTTGTGAGGGTTTGCTTTGAATCCGTTATAACAAGGAAAATGGGCCTAGCCGTCTTCCTCATTTTGAAGATATTAATTGTGTCTATGGCATGTTCCTCTTTTAGCAATGATATCGCAATGAGTTAAAATGCAACTCTGGAAAGTAATCGTCAAGTGACAATGTTTTCACTGATATTCAGTTCGAAATTCAGAAAAAAATTGATTAAAACACGTGTCATTCGATAATTATTGGGGATGCCTGTTCAACAACTGCATCATAAACTCACAGCTTTTTCATTGCCTAGGTACGGGCTCCAGTAATGTGTACGAGTTTTCATAAAAAAAGTAGTGAGATTCAACTTCTATTTAGAAAAATGGCAATTATGTATACGTGATATCGCATTGATGGTATAGTAAGCCAGTAGAGGTACATTTACTATCCAAAATAATTATGTGGATACCGAACTATCCATACCTAGTTACAACTTGTCAATTTTCTCAATAAAAGTCTCGAAAATTTTCTATCATATCGCGAACATGAACTTAGTATGTACCAGGTATTTTTATCTACTGAACCTTACTAATACAGGATTCATTAGAAGATAAAAAAAAGTTAATGTGAAAGTTTTGTGGTTTCTTCTTCTGCTGTCAGCAAATCAAATGAATTTGCATAGAAAAACCGATAAACTAATACCAAATGTGTTTTTTCAAATGACCCACTTAAGAGAAGGCACGCTAATAAAACTGCAAAATATAATTAGCGATTTTTCTTTATGACATTTTGATTCCATCACTGAATTTAACAGCCTTGAATCAGGGTAATCCTGAAATTGCATTGAAAATTATGTATTGACATCAAAGTTATAACAACATTAATTTCGGAAAAAAAATGTATGAAGATTTCAGACAAATTCTGATTATCGGCAACAAACAATTGGAAGATCATTGATGTTTCTGGTAGAAGTCATGACTCAATTTATTCTCATGTTTGAAATGGTAAACATTACAATATATTCAAAATTAATGAACTAGAAAATACGGCTTATAATATTGGTTAATATTTTATAACTTGAGAGTACATTGAATTCTGACTTCGAATTTCTACGAAAAGCCTCAATGATCTTCTAATTTTCTATTGACAATGTTGCCAATCCTCAAAACGATTTGCAACCTTCTTAAAAATCAATATTGTTATAACTTTGTTGCAAATGGATATTCTTCAATGAAATTTTATAATTAATCTGATTGAAAGCTGCTGAATCCAGTGATGGAATAAAAATTTCACAAAAAAATTGAAAATAATAATTTGTAGTTTTTTACATGAAAAAAATATCATAGCATACCGTGAAAATTGATATTATTTTCGCAAATTTGTGCTAACGTAGAGTTTTGACTAGGTACTTTTTGCTTGATACATATGGATTTTATAAAGGTGCTCCAGTCTAAAGTAAGTCACATTTTTCATTTGTTAATGACCAAATTATACAACGAAAGAAACCATGAAACATTTGCATATTTTTTCTGTTTTATTTTTCAACTCTTTTAGAGTGCCCTGTTGATGGTGGAAGGAATATGAAATGATGATGGTGGAAGGAATATGAAATGAAATGAATATGATTTTTTTATTTATTTATAAATGCCTTTTTGACTTGTGTTGGCTAGTTATAATAGTTAATTTTCATTTTGTATTTACTTATTTTTATTTTGTATAAACGGCCAATTTTCCAAATAAGGTATAATCAGAAATCGCGAAATAGGAGAATCATTCACCTGGAATATGTAGGAATGAAACAAAAAAAAACCATTCATTTACATTGATCAACATGAAATAATTGGTATGAGTTTCATGAACGCACATTTCGTGGTTCTGATTTCACGAGGGGTGTAAAGAATTGTTGTTACTCGATAAGAATAATATCATTTTCTTAAACACTGTGAGGGTGACAAAAAAACGATTCCACTACCACAATCAACATGGAATTTTCTATAATTTGAATGATTTTCATGAACGCACATTTTGGGTTTCTGATTTTACGAGGGGTGTAAAGAATTGACGATGCCCGTTAAAAAAACATTTTCTCGAAAATAGTGGGGGTGACAAGGAAAACAATTTGACTACGGTAATCAACATTGAATTCCCCTTAATTTGTATGACTTTCATAGAAACACATCTTGGGGTTCTGATTTTACGAGGTGTGTAAAGAATTGACGATGCCCGATGAAAAAAATCATTTTTTCGAAAACTGTAAGGGTGACAAGAAAAACGATTCGACTACGGCAATCAGCATAACATTCTCTATGAATTGTATGATTTTCATGATCGCACATTTGGGTTTCTGATTTTACGAGGGTGAAGAATTGCTAAAAAAATCATTTTTTCGAAAATTGTGGGGGAAAGACGATTTAATTACGTTAATCAATTTGTATGACTTTCATGAACGCGCATCTTGGAGTCTTGATTCAACGAGGTATGCAAGGAATTGACGATGCATGATAAAAAAATCATTTTTGCGAAAACTGTGAGGATGACAAGAAAAACGATTCCTTTATGGCAATGAGCATAGAATTCTCTATACTTTGTATGATTTTCATGAAGGCACATCTTGTGGTTCTGATTTTACGAGGGGTATAAAGAATTGACGATGCCCGCTAACAAAATAATTTTTTCGAAAACTGTGGGAGTGACAAGGAAACCAATCAACTACGGTTATCAACATTGAATTCTCTATAATTTGTATGACTTTTATCAACGCACATCTTGGGATACTGATTTAACGAGGTATGTAAAGAATTGACGATGCATGATAAAAAAATCATTTTTGCGAAAACTGTGAGGGTGACAAGGAAAACGATTTCACTACAGTAAAAAACATCAAATTTTTTATTACCGGTGTGATTTTCATGAACGCACATCCTGGGTTCTGATTTTTCGAGGGGTGTAAAAATTGTTACTACATAAAAAAAATAGTTTCTCGAAAACTGTAAGGGTAAAAATAGTAAAAAGAGAAAAACGATTCTACTACGACAATGCGAATGAAATTCTCATAATTGGTATGATTTTCATTAACGCAGATCTTGGGTTTCTGATTTTGCGAGGGATGTAAAGAATTGACGATGCCCGTAAAAAAATCATTTTTCGAAAACTGGGGGTGACAAGAAAAAGATAAATACCGGCATGGAATTCTCTATAATTTGTATGACTCTCATGAACGCACATCTTGGAGTTTTGATTTAACGAGGTATGAAAATAATTGACGATGCATGATAAAAATGTGAGGGAGACAAGGAAAATAGTTCCACTATGGCAATCAGCATGGAATTCTCTATAATTTGTATGATTTTCATGAACGCACATCATGGGTGTCTGATTTTACGAGGTGTATTAAGAATTGGTGTTACTCGATAAAAAAATAATTTTCTCGATAACTGTGAGTGTGACAAGAAAAGAGATTCCACTATGGCAATCAGCATGGAATTCTCTATAATTTGTATAATTTTCACGAACGCACATATTGTGGTTCTGATTTTACGAGGGGTGTAAAGAATTGACGATGCCTGTTAACAAAATAATTTTTTCGAAAACTGCGGGGATGACAAGGAAAACAATCCAACTACGGTAATCAACATTGAATTATCTATAATTTGTATGACTTTCATCAACGCATTTCTTGGGATACTGATATTACGAGGGATGTAAAGAATTGACGATGCATGATAAAAAAATCATATTTGCGAAAACTGTGAGGGTGGCAAGGAAAGCGATTCTACCACAGTAAACAACATAATTTTTTTTATAACTGATGTGATTTCCATGAACGCACATCTTGTGGTTATAATTTTACGAGGGGTGTAAAAAAGTGTTGTTACTCGGTAAAAAAATCATTTTTCCGAAAATTGTGAGGGTGACAAGAAAAACGACTCCTTTACGGCAATCAGCATGAAATTATCTATAATTGGTATGATTTTCATAAACGCACATCGTGAGTTTCTGATTTCACGAGGGATGTGAAGAATTGACGATGCCCGATAAAAAAATCATTTTTCCGAAAACTGTGAGCGTGACGAAGAAAACGATTCCACTAGGGTAAACAATATCAAATTTTTCATAATTGGTATGAGTTTCATGAACGCACATCTTGGGTTTCTGATTTTACGAGGGGTGTAAAGAATTGACGATGCCCATTGAAAAAATCATTTTATCAAAAAGTCTATTAGTGACAGTAAACATTTCCGTTTAAAAGTGACGTCATCTTGAGAGGTCCCTTTCATAATATAAACTGACATGATTCCAGGTTTCATATCGACTGATATCACGATGCTATCGAAAGTTGCTGAATTCCAAATCCCATGTGTATGTTGAATATTCTCAGCCACAGATTTTCAGTCCGGGTGCTTATAAATATGTAACCCAGCCAAAGATTTTAATTTCCCACTATGTCAGCATGTGTGGATTTCAAGTACAATCACCAAGATTATTTTGTAAACCAACTAGCTATCTATATATATATATATATATATATATATATATATATATATATATATATATATATATATATATATATATATATATATATATTATTTTTATTGGTGCCCCTTTTTACCCATTTAAAGCACGCCTCAGCGTGTTTAAATTGAACTTTAAAAAACGCACGTTTTTTAAAGGTAACCATGACAACATCAACAAATCGAGAAACGTGAAGTCTAAATGACAAATTTTTGATTATTGATCTGACAGGAGTACCTTGTAATGTCAAATAAAATATTACTCACAATTCGTTCATTTATATGTGCTCCTCCATCCATTTGATGAACTTTTCATATTCTTTATATATATATATATATATATATATATATATATATCACTGGATTTTCGCGGTATTAACCGCGATTCTGCCTCACTATTCAAAAAATCGATATTAGAATAATTCATTTTTGAGCTCTGGTGACAACAAATATTGATCTTTGGTAACAAATTGCAAATGAATGTTTTTCTCATTTCCATGACAACGAAAGGTATACTGATGTCACATCACGAATTCAACCTTCTTGCATTATTAGTTCTTATTTCTATTTTTTGTAGTAATAATACCAGTATATATGATTTCAAAGTGCACCAATAAAAAAAAATAACGTAAAGTATTCGTGGATAACTGGTCTTAAAAACACTTGCTCTATTTCGAGCACTCCGGCTGCGCCGTCGTGCTCGAAAAATCGCGCGTGTTTTAAAGCCCTTTTTATCCACTTATACTTTAATATACTAATATATAATGAGAAAACATCAAACCATAATTTAAGTTTGATTTCAACATAAGAATCCCAATCCCAAGAGAAAAGAGAAATTTATGTATATAGGTCTATGACTCACATATTCATCATCGCGAAACAAAACCGATGATACATTTTTTTCACGTCTAAATTTCATAAATTTCACATCCCAACCGTCTATGAACAACAAGAATAAGAAGTTTACGTAACAGGGGTAGATATGTAATAATATCGCCTGAATAAATCAATAATTTTCATCTATAAAACTTCAAACTCAGAAGAAAAACGGCAAAACACACCATTTTTATTTTATATTTCTGCTTTAATTTTATTTTTAATATCTGAAATTTATATTTAGGAGAGTATAATCAAATTTTGCATGAGATTTACATTTCAGGGTAAGGTAACTACTGCAAAATAATTTAAAAAATTTGAATCCCAAGTGGTTAAAACTGCCCCTAATATTCCAATGGCTTTTATCTATGGAACGGCAAAACACGTCATTTTTTATGGATAGAACATGGATTCGAGGAAACTTTTGGTTTTCTACTTCATATGAAAGCCCAAAGTTTCGTCAAATCGAGAGTCACATTCCACAGTTAGGGCTAAAGACTGTATTTAATAAATTGAGAAAATTCTACCCTCTGAATACTTGAATAATTTTTAACAATAATTCAAAATAAAAGAGACAAAACACGCGATTTTCATTTTTGCTGGAAAATACATTTTTGTCATGTTTGAATTTTGCACTCAGCCGGTAGAATCTACCCCTTCACTAAACAGGTTACATCTCAGATAAAATCCATAGCAGGAGAACATATTTTTTACAAGTCACATTCCAGGGTTAGGTATGTATTTAGGAGGGATTTTCCGAAATTCCTATCCCAAAGAGTTGAAACTATCCCCTAGTATTTGAATCTATGAAATTGTTCATTGAAGAAACAGAAAAACATAAAATCCATATTTTTTTGGCCCAAGGAGATTCTTTATTCCCTTCTTGCACCCTATGCTGCAAATAGGAGAGTGAGATAAATTTTTCAAGAGTGTTACATTCCAATCCCAAGGAGTTAAAACAGCCAGATGAAAATTGTTTATTTTTGAAATCGGTAATGTTTTCAATGTACTATTTATTCCCTTGCAAAGTTTATGAGCTTAAAAAATTAAGTATACATTATCTGAATTGACGTCATTTTGATCTTCGAATTAGTCGGCGCTGAATTTAACTATGGTGAATTTTATGTAATATTTGAGTCAGAAAAATTAAAATAATTTGGGAGTCGAAAATACTGATATTAGGACATTTCGCCAAATAGTTAATGGCATAAGTACGTGAAACTGATATATTAATGGTATCTAAAATCAACTATTGGTGAAAAAAGAAGAAAGAAAGAAATGTGGGCATTTTTATTAAAATTCCATCTGTACTAACTAATATAACAGGATTTTTTTAATCAACCCAAGTTGAGGAACGAGTAGTGTTGATATGGTGACATTTATTAAAATTGCTTTTACGTTAATTTCGTAAATTTCTAGCAACGACTGGTATAAAAAATTAGGGTCTTCTAAAAAACCACGCGAGCATAGTTACGTGAACAAGCACGATGAAGCACTACGAAAAAAGACATATGTGAAATGGTTTCAAAAATCTACCCCCGAAAATTTGAATAATATTTATAAATAAAAAGTAAGTTCGAAAACTAAAACCCGCTCTAAAAATTATGAAACAAGAAAATATTCTCATTTGAAATTGTTATGTACAAACTATTCAATATTTATCGTCTATTAAATGGACAACTTACACCCAATATATTTTAATGTATTTAATACATATTCATAGTGATGTTCAGAGGATAGCCGTGATCATATGGCACTGTGCTGGGGAACTGCTAATTTCTCTGAATAACCAAGGGTATTACTCTCAAGGGTATGCAGATGACTTGGTCATCCTCATCAAAGGAAAGAATACTCGAACAACCTCAGAGCTAATGCAAAATGCACTGAGGACAGTAGAGGAATGGTGTAACAGAGAGAGCCTGAGGGCAAATCCGAACAAAACAACACCCGGAGAAGAAACATGGGAGATCTCATACCTCCTAGACTATTCGGTGATACATTACAAGTAGTAGAGAAGGTGAAATATCTGGGGCTGATTCTTGACAAGAAACTAACCTGGAACCCGCATCTTCAACATGTAACCAACAAAAGCAAGATAACCTTCATGATGTGCAGGAGAGCTTTTGGAAAAACCTGGGGGCTCAAACCGAAAGCCATGCACTGGCTTTACACAGCGGTAATAAGACCAAAAGTAACTTATGGCTCACTCTTATGGAGGCCAGAAACAAATCAAAGACAGGCAAAAACCAACCTTGGGAAAATCCAGAGGCTGGCCTGTCTCTGTATCACGGGTGCAATGAATAGCACTCCAACAGCTGCAATGGAAATCATCCTAAACCTCGAACCCCTTGACTTACATGTCATTGGAGAGGCCAGGATGAGTGCATACAGACTGAAACAAACAAAAAACTGGGGAATCCGAACAACTGGACATACCAGAATCACTCATGTAATCAACATCGAAGAACACGAAATGATTTCAGACTACATGCAACCCCTATACTCATTCGAAAAACCATTTGAAACACGAATTGACGGATCTGGATGGGCCCCAAGTATAGAATCATAATCAACTGCGGACAAAGTCTGGTATACAGACGGTTCAAAGACAGTTGAAGGAACGGGAGCAGGAATACATGGGGTAAGGCCAAGAAGGGACTATATAATACCACTTGGCAAATGCTCCACGATATTCCAAGCTGAAACACATGCTATTATGGTATGCATTCAGAAGAATCTAGAAAGTAGTCATAGGAAAAAACACATCTACATTCTATCTGACTGTCAAAGTGCTATCAAAGCACTCAACTCTATACAGATATAGTCTAAACTGGTCTGGGATGCCTCCAGAACCTCATCGAGCTGGAAAAACACAACAAGGTCACCTTGATGTGGGTGCCAGGTCATAGAGGCATTGAAGGCAACGTAAAAGCGGACCAGCTAGCTAGACAAGCATCTGAAACACTATTCACATGGCCAGAACCTGTACATGGGATTAGCAAGAACCGATGCAGGACCCTGATCGACGAGTGGATAAAAAGAAGACACCAACAATATTGGGATCAAACTGTCGGGCAAATACACAGCAGAGTCATGGTAGGGCATCCAAACCGGACCCTGACGGCTGACCTTCTGAACCTGAACAGAACGAAGGCACGTATAATAGGTCTGTTGACTGGACACTGCAGCCTAAGAAAACACCTTAACACCATGGGAGTACGCAGGGAAACCGTGGAGTGTAGGCTATGTGATGAAGAGGAGGAAACAGCCTCTCATATTATCTTCGACTGTGACGCCCTAAGTAGTAGGCGACACAAAACCTTCGGAGCGATCAGCCCGGAAACAGGCATGAATCCGAAGAACCTTATCAACAGGCTACTAAACCTAATTGAAGGCACAAACCTATTTGAATGAGGAACCACTGACCACAGAGTGATACAATAGACCCCAGCTGGTCGCATTGTCAAGGGAAGCTAAGTGATAACCCTGTCTCTGGCTCGTCAGCTTTCAACCAACCAACCAAGCTGGGGAAGTTTCTATTTCCTGTAGGATATAAAAAAGCTTTATGTTTATCGTAGATTATCATCTGAGTTTGAGCTTCATGGAAGGAAGCCCTGTAATGTTCATGGAAACACCATGGTAGTAATGTATTTTTGGAAAAAGTTAAGCCCTATGAGGATTTTGAAATAATATCAGGGGATTGCCAAATTGGGAAGTGATGTTCGGGGATGAATAGAAAACATTCGAGTTGAAAAAGGAGATATTTATTAACATTATTCTTGGGGTTGCACTTGTAAATAGTTGACGTACTTCCTGTAAAAGCGATGTTTGGCAAGTTTTGAGTTCAACAATGTAGGGGTGAGCCAACTGAGTCTGTGGAGTTTGTCCGACAGCAACTATTCGTAATGGAAGAAAAGATGCCAAGTTGCTTGTGGATAAAGTTTTTCCAAATTTTTCGATCATCCTGGTAATCTGGAAGCGCGAAATAGATTTTCGTCTATAAAAAATGTATTGGAGACCTAATTAATGCGATGCCTCACTTGCATCGATGTAACGAGTAATCAATCGTGAGAACTCCTTCCGAGGCTGACTAATAGAATTCGAGGTGGAATGAGAGATGTGATATCGGAGGAACATCTGCTATGGGAGCATTCGTGAAACTGAAAGATGTCGCCCACTTTTCTGGCGGATTTCTAGATTTGATAGTATGTTTAAATTATTAGTACGAAAATAGTTCTGTTATGAAAACAAATATACTACGCGACTGCTTGTTTGTCTCATGAAGGCAAGATTCTCCAGAAGAAAACAGGTCCGGGAGATATCAGTTGATCTGCTACACCTCCCAAACCTTTTGTTTCACCATATCATATCCAGGGTTCCAGATTAAGGGCCACTTCGAGATCCCTCTTAGCAGTTGCAAGTACTGCCGTGGCTACCTTACAGTGCTGGCCATTCATCTAGACGGCCTCTAATGTTTGTTCAGTACCCTGAAGAGTCCTCTTCCGATCCTGTAGAATGCTCGGAATCACATCATCTCCAGTGCCCTGAAATAAACCGAGAAAGCCAAGAGTTGTCCTCATTTCCTTTGGTATTTTGGCTCAGTGGTCATTCGTTCCCACGAGTGAGTTAGGGAAAAGAGATTTGTTCAGCCCTGTGAAATCTCACCCTGTTCCTCGGAGGCTCCGTTGCGGCACCGCTTCTTTTGAGACCCCGGTGTCATACATCTGTCGCAACGGCGCTAATGGCTTGGATTCAGGTCTGTTGTGTCAAATACACTACGCCACTACATGTTTGTCTCGTGACGGCAAGATTGAGTAAAACATAAATTTTAATATTTTGTTGCACACATTTCCATCCAAAGTGATTGAAATCAAAGTGAAGTTCACCTTTGATTGAGTGCTAGACGCAATCAAAAATATTCCTCCACTTAACCCGAAAAACATAGACGTGTTTGATATATATATATATATATATATATATATATATATATATTGTTATGAAATGATGAATTGTAAATATAAATTGTTTTTATAAATGAATATAGCTAATAATTTTCCGCTATTCTTTGTGAGCCAAATTGTTATGATATAGATAATTATTTTTGCCCTGTATAATATATTTTGCAATGTAATAATAATTGCTAGCTACGTCACTGTTCCCTCGTCACGTTGCTGCCAATTGTTATCATTTTCCTTACCACAGCTAAACTCAGTTGGTACGCCCCTTGTCTCAGATAGCCGGTTCAGGCAATTGAGCCACTGCTTGATATGTCAAATTTCTATTTATTCAATGGTCATAAGTATGATTGTTGAACATTGTAGAAAACAAACGACAAAGTATCAAAAAGCAATTATTTCCTTTATTCAGGAAAACTTAATTTTACCTGGCCTACGAAAGATAACTTACTCTAAGGTGAATCTACAAATATTCATGGATAATCATGAGAAAAGTTCATTTGTAAAATTTACACAACCTCACTTTTACCTTGAAAGTTCGAAATCAATCGAAATAAAGTTCTTCCGATGGAATATGCGTTATTAGTGAAATTGTTCAGTTCGGAATGTGCACTATGGAAGGTTTATACCTGTCTGGAACTGTCGCTGTTCAATACACACCAGGATTTGGATTCCCTTTCACTCCAATGCTATCCGGAACTCCAATACCAAATAGAAAAAGACCATACAAATTCAGCAATCAGCCTTGGATACTTGTATACGGTGTACAAATAAGGTAATCTTGGTTTCCACTTATAATGTGGAAATTATTCCATTTTTCTTTCTCCCAAAAATATAACGTGGCATTCCTTTTAAATTTATTTTCGATCTCTTCTTGTGGCTTTGTTTGTTGTCACCTGGATACCATTTTTGTTCCTTCTCTCTGATTCGAATTTTTGAATTCGCGCACTATATTGTCACATTTTCAGTGTTTATGGTTATGTGTCATAACTTATACATAAAACTATTTGTCCATTCTTATTAACTATGTACAAATTTCAATAATAATTGCCTCTGACACTTTCCCGCTCTTATTCTCTTACAATTTCAAATTCTACATGTGACCATCTGTTCCCTGATTGACTATTGTCATTAAAAAGTTTGCTGTTCTACCATTGGCTACTTTTAGTTAGCTACAATTTCATATACTGTATGTTTCAAATTTATAAATTTGTAGATCACATTTTATTCAGGAAAATTTTGTAAATCTAGACTTTTTGTTGTCTTTTGAAGAATTATGGGTTGTAATCATTCTGACAGTGTATGAAATTGATTGTGTTATATAATTAGGACATTTTTATCTATTCATATCATACCTAGGCTTATAAAGGAAATAGAAATTCTAAAATTATGTAAAAACAATCTCTTGAAACTAATAGCTAATCAATAATTATTCTTTTTTGTGGGTTTTTTCTTTTTAAAATATCTAACTGGTTTTTCATAACATAACAACATTCCTAAATTTATATTCAATAATTTTCTACTAGTTAGAAAATTTTGAATATCAATTTCTTTATTTACAGTTATTGAATCTACTTTAACTAATACTATTTTTTAATTTCAGAAAACTACTTATGCTGGATTTCCCACCAGTTCAAGAAAAAACAAGTTCTTCAACGATAACTATTATTTACAACTACTAGTACTACGTTCTTTTGTTCCAGAAAAATTTGACTTCAGACATCTCTTCGGATCAAGAGAGAAAACTTTTCAAGATATCTTCATATATGACATTTTATATTTTATGATTATCTGTATACTGATATATAATTTTTTTTTTAATATTCATTTGATTTTACAATTACTGGTACTCTTTCAATTATGCTGTTTCATTATTTTTCCTTCAGTTGTTCTTTATATTCATATTGAATTGGATATTTTATTAATTCGAATCTCTCATTTCATTTACTTTTATTTTGTGTACATACTCTTTCGCTTTTTCATTATTCACACATAATTAACATATTATATTCATTTATAATTCATTAATATACCTTCATATTATTCATCAATATACCTTTATCATCATCATCATCATCATCATATTTCTTATAATATACTTCTTTAGTATTATTATTATTATCATTTCCACTTTCATTTCTCACATACATTCATTTTATACACAAAATATTTTTATCATTATTTCTTTTCATTTTTCTTCAAAATTCTCATTATTTATTATCCATTTCTATATTTTTCCTTCTTTATAATCTATATTGTTTTTCACTTTACTTCATCTAACTAACCTGTACCAATAATTTCATCAACTTTTCTGTTTTTCAGTATTTTTATAGTTATTCAATATTATTGTTTTCTTTCTTGAAATATTTATGCGTTGTTTTGTTTCCTCTAATATTTTATCTCATTGATGTATATTTTTCTTAACGTTTGTTTTTCATTTTATTTTCTTTTATTCAAATGTTTCTGAAAACCTAACTATCTATCAAACTATTTTTTTTTAACTTTTTGTCCTTTTTATTCCTAACTTACCTATCAAATTTGTTAGCCTACAATTTATTATTCCCTAAGTTTTCATTTTTATTATTTGTCTCTCCTTCTATGGAATCTTGCTTGTTATGTAACTGCAAGCCTATATTTTATTTCAACCATTTTCAATTGAAATTTTCTGTTAACATTTTCACTTTTTATTTTTCAAAAGTTTAAATTGTTCTAGTTTTTGATAGTAATATTTATTCCCATTCTTTCCTATTTTTAAATTTAAATTTTATTATTCTTTATTATCTTTTTTTTTTTTATTTCTTTTTTTTTAAAAATCCCTTTTTTTTTTTTTTTTTTTTTTTTTTTTTGTATCATTCATCTTTATTATTATTATTTTTATATTTATTTCCCTATTTTTAACTCAAGATTTTTGTTAGCCACGTTCATGTCATTTATTTTCATTATAATTATTTTATCATTTTCATTCCTTTTTTGCAATTCAAAATTCGTCTTAGCCATTATTATGTCATATATTTTCATTATCTTTACTTTATTATTTATTCTACCCTTTTGCAACAAAACTTTTTTATTTTTCACATTCATATTATCTATAAACTCATAATTTTTGTGATCTAGATTCATTTTTATATTTTGTATTTCTGTATCATTTTTTCCTAATAGACTGTTACTATTATCTGTTTTTTGTATAAGTACTACCTGAATTTTATTTTGCTTACTACTTGTTTCTAATGGTTCACATATTCCTTCACTACTTTCTTTGAAACATTCTTTCATACATTTTATTATTTCATCTGTGGTTTCCCTCAACGAGAACAACAGAAAGCATTTCTCGAGAAGATTACCCTGGAAACCGAGGGGCAGATCATAGGCCCGAAGGAAGATGTTGATAAAGTTGGAGTCGAAATAAACATAGTCTGGAAAACGATGGAAGGAAAGGACAGTGAGAAGAAGCAAAGCTTTCTTTTTGTACGTGTGCGGCGCATGAGAAAACTATGCATTTGAAAGAATTTAGGAAAGAAAATCAATCCCAGACCACCGTGACAGGGATGCCAATATCGCACAATTCCGTACCTTTCCCCTACTTTTGATGGGCAGTCGCCATGGTCCCTATATCGAAAACAATTTGAATCTGCGGCAACTGCCAACGGATGGGGCGATGAAGAAAAGGTTACATCACTTATAGTGACTTTGAGGGGATCTGCTTTAACCTGGAGAGATATTTCAGACAAAGATTCCATGTTCAAGGCAATGTGGGCACAGTGAGATTCAGTGGCTGTGAAAAATGGACTACTCAGACGAGTATAGGCGTCAGCTAATGGAAGGTCGTCAATTTCTCAATTAGTTTTGCCCAGGAAGAGATCAAGTGATGTCTTGAAGAAAATTCATGAAGGAAAATCAGGAGGATATCTGGAAGTCAATACAACTTTGGACAAGATCAGGCAGAGGTTCTACTGGGTTTAATGTCGAGACGATGTGGGAAGCTGGTGCAGAAGATGTACGGAGTGCGGTGCCACTAAAGGTTCCATGACAAGGTCCAGGGATAAAATGAAGGAATACATCGTAGGCGCAGCATTAGAACGGATTGTTATTGATGTAGCTTGACATTTTTCTGTGCCGGACGATGGCAATAATAAGTTCCTTGTTGCCATGGACTATTTCAGCAAATGGGTTGAAGCCTACGCCATTCCAGTCCAGGAAGCATGCACAATAGCCAAGTCACTCCCAGTCAGATGGTACGGTTGGAAGATTGAACCGAACTATGGAGGAGCATCTTTCCAAGATAGTGGAAAATTCTTGAAAGGACTGGGATAGACACCTTCCACTATTTCTGATGGCATACAGAGCAGCCGTTCACGATTCAACCAAGCTTACCCTAGATAGCATTTTTTTGGAAGAGAACTCTGAGTGCCCTGTGACACCAAACAACCAAGAGATTGAGATGCAGAATTATGCAAATAAACTGAATAAGCAGCTTGTTGATAATCCATGAAACAGCTCGGAAGAGATTGATACTGGCAAGTAATAGGATGAAAGCTAATTATAATTTGAAAGCTAATTCGGGAAGATTCAATGAAAGTGATCAGGTTTGGCTGAAAAACCTACGGCGGAAGAAAGGTGAATCCTCCAAATTTAAACCGTTTTGGGAAGGACCGTACAAGGTGAAGAAGAGGATCAAAGACGTGGTTCACAGAATCCTTGAAAGACTGAAGCCCTATCATGGTGAACCAGTTACTTTTGATCGGGACGATCAAAATAAGAGGAAGGACAGTGATACGAAAATAAGTGGAGTTCGCCTCTGTCCATCTCGCATATGCTAAACGAGGCAGCCGTTGAGACTTTCATAGACATCATAGAATCATCGAGATATTTCCACCGAACACTCGTAGATTCGGGAAGGCAATAACGAGGATATATAGGTCGGGCGAATCATGAAGGCAGCAGCCATTCATTTGAAGAAGTATTTTCATGTTAATGAGATGAAGGTAAATTATCAATTAGTGAAGTGCGATCGAGTATTATATTATGGAAGGCTCGTGCTAAAATTTCAGTATTATACTTCATTATTGTGTACGGGATATAGAGAAAACCTCGAATCTTTCTCTAGGTATATTGATAAGAAATCATCCTTTGTTCTCTAAAAACTGAGGATGTCGAATTTATTACATTGGAAAGCAGTTTATGAATGGTATGTTTTTAATCGGAATACAGTTTTGGAGTAGACTAGGAAAGATTTTTAATAATTGTTTTTCCATTAACTCAATTCAAACAACATTATCGTTATCACTGACGCATTTAATGTCTATGATCATTTTTATCAGAGCATTTGTCAAAAAAATATGAATATAATTCCGAATATAATTAATGAAAATTTGAATTATATCGTCACATTGTCATCTTAAACCAGTGGGAATAATAAAAAACTTATCAATTAAGATTCTTAGAATATGCTCAACGTCGAATCAATTGTTTTACTAATTTAAATCAATTTGTATGTCGTGACTCATTGAATGTCGAATATCTAATTGAAAAATTCATGTGAACTGGTGTTCAGAACTGTTGGTGATTAACTGAAGGTTATTACCTCAAATTCTACGTAACTCAAACTGGCTAGACCACTTGAACAAAATAAAAGAAACTCATACCATCATTGTTGATATTGATGTTGATAGTTTTTTATCAGAATTTTTGTTGATTTTGCCATTATACAAAAAAAAACAGATTTCGATAGCTTCACGTTAAACATCTTCATTATTTCATTGCCAATCTAAAATATGTCTCTATTATCAATTTCCTCAGTTGAAATAGTTTTAGCAAATTTTTGATTAGATTTTCAATTTTTCATATAAAGTAGAGAAGTAGAAAGTAAAAAAAAATTTTCGAATGCATGTTCTCTCTATGAAAAGTAACTCCAATATAGCATAAGATATCTACAAGAAAAATATATTTTTTTTTTATGATAATGAAGAATGTATGATTATTAAGAGATAAGAGAAATAAGGGAAGTGAGAGTAATTCTTCTGTTAAACCCCTGTTATGCGCAATTTTCAATTTATATTGATATATTATAAGACTTCCCTTATAACCTTCCATCTTATGGCATCTTCTTTGATGAACTCGTAATTGACTATATCCAGAGTGAGGCATCACATGCGATGCGTCAAACTGAACAGTTTTTAGGAAATATGTCCACTCCAATATTTGAATAATGATTGAGGCTACAAGCGAAAATTATTTATAAATTCAAAGAATCTGTCAAAAAAGTGTGACATATCAAAGTTAAATTTTTGTAAATGGAACAACCTGTATTTGGTTACATTTTTGAAAACGTCATGGAAAAATTATGTGGTACTATGTACCCAACTCTAAACGTTCTCGAGTTTTATTTATGCTGCATTCAATTAGAAATTATGATGAAAAATATTATATTAACCCGTTTCTCAATGTTATACACTATTTCCAAATCAATGTGTTTTTGTTATGACCGACGATAACTTTATTATGTTTAAAAGAACACTCTATATTTTTTAACACTAAGGTACCTTTGGTTTTCCCATACCTCACCTCGATAGTTTTCCATGCGAGCGTTCTTTTGAAAACATGGCATGGGTTAGGATTATTGATATAATTTTTGAAAATTATTATTATAATTACTGAAAATTATAATCAAATTCTGGTACTTGTCCATAAGAATATTCAAATACAAATCTCCTTTACTATTTCTACGGAATAACAAAGGAATATAAAACACAAAATAGACCCAAAATGACGACCATCCTGTTTAATACATAGAGTCAGTTTCTGAAAAACTAATCATTCGATAACATTTGGGGCATACTGTTTGAAAAGCAGCCCTCATTCTCTCCTTCATGTTGTCGGATGTGATTTAGTCTAAGAGCCCATGACCGGCTACCTGTATGTATTTGACCAGACCTGAGTTTTTGTACGTTGAGGCCCCTATACCTACCATACATTAGTAGGGGACTCACTAAGCTCAAAGTGGTGGACGCGTCGAGCACTCAGGTAAGACAGGTATCGATTTTTGACTAATTTTAAATCCATTTGACCACGTCTGCCGTTTTAAAATTTTAAAATATATTATTATTACTATCGGAAAATAAGAATGGCAGACCATTATCGCGCATTTTACTTTGTGGCAGACAATTTTGAAAATGCTAAAAAAAAAAAAATTTGAAAGTATTTGACCAGATCTGCCATTGATATATTTTATTCATTATAGTCTTAAAAATTCATATTGAACACGGCAGACGTCTACATTGCGTACACACATCAACAAATAATAAAATCTTAGCTATTACCCGGTCAGATGTATTCCGTTCGCTGTTTTACATCAATATAATTTACTGTATCACTGTATTCACATAAATTAAATTTTTTTCGTATTCTTTATACTATACTTCATTAGTTAGATGATAAAGAAGTAGATTTTTTATGAAAAAATCATAAATAATATGCTATAATGCTTATAAAAAAAATAATTCGATTACTCATTTCTTTTATTTCGTTAAGACAAAATTGAAAAGTGTTAAATGAGTTAAAAAAATATATATCATGCATGCATTACAATAAATATATATATATATATATATATATGTGTGTATATATCAATCTTCATTCATCATCGGAGTCATGTTCATCGTTAGATGACTCGTCTTCATAGAACATAAATTGTAAAATAAACGTAATTTGATTTGAACAAGTTCGAGAAAGAATAGATTTTTATCAACTTACCAGGGACATTGGTGATTAAGTCACTCACAAAAGATGGAAGTTGGTCACCTTCGAACCATTTGAAGGCATATGTGTTGTCCTGCTCAATCCAACCATACTCCAATGGGTCTTAATTTGTGGGTTGCTTTTTGTGAGCATTTCTCCAAAGAGAAGAAATATAGTGGGCCCTCAAAAGTTGTTGATAAAGCTCACTCTTACACGGTGGTATTGAGCTTGCGTCAAAATTTTGATTTTTTTTTCTAAAATTTCTATTGATGTCTGAGGCTTTATAGTTGTTGACGAATAGTTGGAACCTTCCATCATCTACATCATTAGATTTTTTGGCTTTGTATAGCTGGCAAGTGAAATGTTGAATGATGTTGAATAGCTCTTGTAGCTGGTCCTCTGTTAAATTTTCTTCACCAAGAGTAGCAAATGCTTGGTGATATTCAGTATTCTCCTTTAGCAAAGTAAAAGGTCTTTTTTTCCCTTTATTGAAGAAAGCTGGATTGAAATCACATCCAGTAAATGCATGGAAGCCGATTGAACTTTTAGCTAACAACTCACCAAGCTCTCTATAAATTTTTGTGATGTCAATATATCTTTCATTATTTCCTGTTCCATTGAGCATCCAAATATTAGAATGATAATTCTTCAATTGTGCCATATCACCAATCATTATAATTAATATATCGGTATCAGAGGCTCTAATAACAATATTCGACTGCTCTGCGATATTGCAAGCATGATAGATTATTTTTGTATCCGCTTCTTCATGTGAAGTACAACTCGATTGTATCGTATCATCAACAACTTGATACAATTGACAATTCTGGAAATTTAAATAAATCTGTCGGTTACCCAAAAATGATTTTATTTCCTCACTAGACCAATACTTTGTCAAAAATTCAACAAAAGTTTCCTTAAATTTTGTGTTTTTTAATTCTTTTGCAAAATACGACGGTCGCACCTGTTCAGGCCCAGAAATTTTGTAATCAATCAAAGATGCTTCATGCCGTAGGCATCTTTCACTATCTTTAATTGATGGATACAAATATTGGTCAAAGATGACATCAATTCGTCGGGCCGAATATTTTGTTATCATTTGAATGAGTACAATAGTAATACATAGGAGAAAGGAGAAAGAAGAAAGATAGCTGTATACAGTCTGTGCCAACCATCTGACCGGGTAGTAGCTGAGATTTTATTATTTGTTGATGTGAGTACGCAATGTAGACGTCTGCCGTGTTCAATATGAATTTTTAAGACTATAATAAATAAAATATATCAATGGCAGATCTGGTCAAATACTTTCAAATTTTTTTTTTTTAGCATTTTCAAAATTGTCTGCCACAAAGTAAAATGCGCGATAATGGTCTGCCATTCTTATTTTCCGATAGTAATAATAATATATTTTAAAATTTTAAAACGGCAGACGTGGTCAAATGGATTTAAAATTAGTCAAAAATCGATACCTGTCTTACCTGAGCGCTCGACGCGTCCACCACTTTGAGCTTAGTGAGTCCCCTACTAATGTATGGTAGGTATAGGGGCCTCAACGTACAGAAACTCAGGTCTGGTCAAATACATACAGGTAGCCGGTCATGGGCTCTTAGACTAATTGGCGGAGTGTCGTTAATCTTTAGGAAGAAATCGAGGCACGTCAAACCAGGATACCTCACTGATCAATTTGGTGCGTTTCCCTTTCCAATCCATTTAATGGAAAACAAATATTAAAAAACACTGAGTTTGAAATGTGCTCCAACCAGCTGTTACTACATCCAATGTCTGATATCCAAAAGCATATTCTTCGGAAGGTCGAATAGATTATCTCGTCAAAATTGTTAATATTTTCGACCACTCATCGAAAAAGTATGACCCTGGAACTTGTTAACCTATAATCCTTTCCTTTCGTGGTGACACACCTGAATATATTTTTTTTAAAACCATCAGTCGGACACAAGATAGATCCTCTTCATGATGTATTTTTCGTTTGTATTATTTATTATTTTCAAATCATTACTACAGAACCTGCTTTCCTCAAAAACCCTGTTACAGGTTATTGGCCTAATAAGTCCATAAAAAAATTGTACCGAGAAGGTGAAAACTAACGTCAAATGAATATAGGAAGTTCATCATAGTTCAAATGTAGGAAAGGGACCTTCTGAGTATCAGTGCTACTACCCACAAAGGTGGCAAACTAAAATTTTCAAATGATGAGGTCACTGCGGAAAAAGATAGGGAACCAGTAAGTACGTAAGTAAGTAGTAACTAATAAGCTCGACCAATCGGGTTTATATCTAGTTCTCAAACTCAAATGAATTTTCGAATTTGACTTCAACTCCCAATTCTAATATGGATCTTCACAAAAACATTGAGTTATAACAATATGAGAAAACTGACAAAAATGGCTGAAGAAACTGAATTCCATAAAAGTATCCTTGGGGTTTTTGAAGTTGGCCAAGATTCCAAACGAGCCCTTCAAAAATTAGCGTACCTACTCGAAATAGTTCATACCGATCTTGTGGAAATTAAAACTTCAACTTACGATGGAAAGAAGTATTTCATCACTTGTCTGGATATTTCCATTTTGACGGGGCTTCGACTCCCGCATCTGGCCAAACATTTTTCAAGGCCCCAAGATCCCCCATGATTTCAACTCGTACAAATGTTCATTAACTTCTGAGGGCTGGTCAAACAACTAAGAAAGCGGTTGAAAACAGTTTTACAAAACAATTTTACAAACAATTAAACCATAGTGTATTCATTTAAATATAAAAGGGGAGCTGCCAAATCCAGAAAGAATACGTTGCAGAAGTGAATGGAATCGAAAACTCTACAAACTACGCTGTGACAATGTCGGAGAAGTCACTGGTAACAACAGAAGTTGGCGTAAGGAGAATGGGATTGTACTGGATTATTATATCCCTTATTCAGAGTCATTCAACGTAGGGGCCGTTGAATGGCTCTGTTGAATGGCTTGATAGGTCGCTTCTGGAAGGGAACAGAGCACCACTCTTCGATTCAGGTCTAAATAATAAATTTTATAGAGAAGCTCTATACTGTGGTACTCATTTACCGAACAGAATACTTACGAAATCTTCAAAATGTACACCAACCAAAATATTGTACAACAAAAAACAAATTTTTTTAAATTTAAAAATATTCGGCTAAGTTGTTTATGCTTAAAGGCTGGGTATATCAAGAAACCACTGAAAAAAGGCCGTTGAAGAATTACAAGTACCTACTAGCCCGCCAAAATGCCATTTTGCCGACTGTTCACCCAAATGAAAATTGAATTTGGAGAAAAATAAATGTTTTCTTTTTAGGAGCGGATAATGTTGGCCACAAAGAAATATTTAGCGGTACCACCGAGCACTTATGATGTCTCATCGTCCTCGTTAAAAAAATATTCGGGAAAACACAAATTTTCTATACTTGACAATTTGAAGTCCCATTGTACTAAAACTAATTGATGAATTGGAAAAGATGATTTGATAGAAGATGGAGTGAACTTTTTAACGATGCCACAAGACCGCCTATCCCCATGCTATTTGACTTTTCTTGTTGATGTTTCCGATGCGTCATATGTTGAGTAATTGCGATGATGGATCGAAAATACTATTCGAAATATATAACATCATTTCTGTGCGATTATTCAAAACGTTGAAAAGATAACTGGGAGGGTACCATAAATTTCAACACTGTAAAAACCCTTACTAAGAAGTGAGACAAATTGGTCAATTTCAAAGGATCTCTAATACAACTAATTGCTGAGCTGATATATTACTTACTGCCACCTTTCTTATAGCGCTAGGTTTTCGCGGGTTGTACTGGAAATTGTGTCGTGAATAATATGTTTTGAGTAACGGAAAAATCCATGGAAGTGAGGTCAGGTGAACCCTCCGCCCTCTAATTTATCTTGAAAGTAATTAGTTATTATTATAGAGTTACGGGGAGAGCAGCATCCTGCTTCAGATATATTTCCAGTTTCAAATTCAAAGCCAAATGCTGAGTACAAAACTCTCTCAAAAATTACTCTTCCTCAATGAATGCTAATTTTGTGAAATCAGTATCTTGTATTTTGTCCTATAAATTGGCCCAAATGACTAAATTTGGATTCTTCGGCAAATATGTATTTCCCAAATATGTATTACTTGGCTCTGCTTCATTTTGTAAATTCCAATTCTAATATTCAGTCCTCCATGCAGTTTCGAAATGATACTTCTAATAATGTAATTGATATTGGAAATATTTATGATTATGCTCACCAAGAATTCTGCTTACTTACACTCGTTTCTAATTTGAGAGCAAAGTATTGATTTTTATTTCATCTCCAAAAATTAACGATCCTTCATGACCATTAGAAAGTTTTTGCAACGTCCGTTCTTTTGATAAAGTTTTATTTTATTTTGAACTAGGGGCACATTCGGCATATGTCCGTAAAATACATGGCTTTCCATATTATTCGAATAAAGGTAGGATTTATAACTAATCTGCAAGAACATTACTATTATCAATATACAAGTTTATATTTTGTGATACTTAGTTTATGGTTAAACTTTTCTGGTTTTATTTGTAGACAATACTGAATATATATCATCTACATTATTTTTGTTTCTGTCATTATTTCTGTTAATACCCTAAGCAAATTTCCCAGGCTTGAGAGTTTTGTTATGCACTGCTCGACAGTCATATTTTGTAGATCAAATACAGAGGTTCCTTGTTTATATATAATAAAAGTGCATAAGTAGGCATTTATAAGCAATTATTCAAACAGGAAAGCTGCACACAAATAATGGTGACAAAAAATATTTTTCTTCCATTGAATCAACTACTAGCTTCTTATAAGTCGATACATTTTGTATGTTAGAGATCACCACTTTCATTTTCATAATGAACTTAAGGAATTATTAGAGTGAATCATAGCCTAAAAATAGTTCAATTCTGAAATCGCATCAGAAGACACTTCATTGGAAACACCGCTTTATGAGTTGCAATAACTCTTCATTATTGGGCTTTATGCCGAACTGATTTTCAAAAATAACTTAAACAGGGTGCATATAGATTTTTTGAATTATCCGTAAATAATTGAAATGTCCTCTATCTAATCTTTCGAATGAATTTGAGGCATTTTGAATCAAATTAACAATAATAACATGCCACCTGAAAGTTACAATGAAAACACTGATAAGGAAACATAACAGTCGAACTGAATATTCAATTGTTTTCAAGGTCACCTTAGTTATTTTTTGTCATTTAATTGGAAATAACACCAGGTAATAATTTTTGATGGTATGTTATTTCTGTTGATATTTTTCTAGACGCAGTTTAAATATATAGTAATATTGAGATCAAAACATTCTGAACATACTTGTGTTTACGTACATTACATAGTTTGATATTTTTGACGTGATTTCATTTTTACCACGTTTATATTAGCTCGTTTTCATGTCTGTTCGTTTTCTCACGGAGCATAAAAAGTGAGGTTAAGATCACACAAACTCTCCATAGCAGAATGATCGATGAGTCAATGTGTACTAAATTCCACTGCTTTCCAAAAATTCATTCAATATAACAATGAAATTATAGTAAATAATAAACGGACTAAAAAGTATAAAATCATTTCTCTCAGCCCCGTACAGATTCCTTATCCCATACAGAGTATCTCTAAAATTTGTGACTGTGAATTTCCAATAGCTATGAAAATACTTGTACGATTTAAAACAAAAAACGTGGGGCGCATGCAATAGATAATAAGTAAGGAGTGTAGGGAGTAGCTATAGTTGAGAAAACTCACACAACAGTTCATATAATTTGCAGCGCAATCAAATTTTTGGTGAGTTAGGTAAACTATTCAAAAATTATCTATTGCATGCGCCCCACGTTTTTTAACCGACGAAATCAAAAAGGAGTTTATTTTTAATTTTTTTTATGTATGATCACGCATAACTTTTTACAGAGCAGTTCAATTTCGATAATTTTTTTTTATTGGATAGGGTATACTTCGAAGTTGGTACCATTCGAATTCGAAGGAAAAGTGTCACCCTTAAAAGTAGAAAAATTGGGGATATTTATCGTTCATCTACTGAATTTTTACCCGTTAACCGATTCTACCACTCATAACTTTGTACTGGGTTATCCGATTTATTCGATTCTTTTTTTAATGGACGGTATACTTCAGAGTTGGTAATTTGGAAAGGAATAATCCACCCCTTAGGATAGAAAAATGGGGGATTATTAACTTTTCATCTGTGAACCGATTCTGTTAGAACTTGGCACACATATGAGTATTTCTAATGACACTACAACATAATGGATACCTAGAGTCAATTGGGTAGATAGTTATTGGTTGATTTCAGCCACAAAAAAGTGAAAAATGAAAACTTAAAAAAAAAAACCGACGAAAACATTAACTGAAAAGCAAAAAATAAAATTAACCTCCTCAGTCCTATGGATAATTGAGCTCCTAAACTAATGTGAGTAACTGATTTTGAGTCGGCGCCAAGCAAACAATTAACGAAGATCATTATATTACTTTGAAGAAGTAATCAAAACGCCGCTGTGCATCCCGCTGCCATCATTTTAAGCTTTACCTAATTCAATTGCTAGTTTGTTTGGCGCCGACTCAAAATTAGTTACTCACATTGGTTTAGGAGCTCAATTATCATTGAGACTAAGAAGGTTTATTTTGTTTTTTGCTTTTTAGTTGATTTTTTCGTCTGTTAATTTTTTGTTAAAAAGTTTTTCGTTTTGAATCTTACTAGTATTTTCATTGCTATTAAAATCTGTATGGGGTTAGAATGAATTATTTCATACTTTTTTGTCCGTTTTATAAACTTGGTATATTAAAACAAATATATTCAAATAATTATTTTCTGCTTTTAAGTCTTGTGTGTGTGGAATTTCGCAATAGATTTTAAACATCTTGATGAGATTATGATAGAGACATGTGGCAAATTTCAGGTTCATTTCAGTTAGTTTAAATTCGATTGCTCGTTGATACTATTATGATTATTTTTATCACAGGCACACAAACAATTGAACAGACAGGCAAGAAAACGAGTTGATATTGTATTATCATCCAGCTCAGGGCTATGTTTGAAGTTTCAAGTATCTAGCTCATCGGGAAGTTAGTTTAAAATCGATTACTCCTCAATATTATTATTATTTTTATTACAGACAAACGAACAAACGGACAGACAAGAAAGCGAGTTTATATTGCATTGTCATTTAGTTTTGTGCTTTTTAATTTTTTATATTATTATTAAAGACAAACGGTTTATTTTTACTATAATTTCGTAGTTATATTGAGTGAATATTTGGAAGGCAGTCGAATTCGATGCACATTCACTCATCGATCATTCTGCTGTGGAGATTTTGTGTTAACCTAACCTCACTTTTTGTTCTCTGTGAGAAAACGAACGAACAGGCAAGAAAGCGAGTTGATATTGTATCGTTATCCAGTTCCGAGCTATTTCAGAAATTTCAAAGGTCTAGCTCATCGGGAAGTTAGTTTAAAACCGATTGCAAGATTTGTACCGGACAAACAGACACGAAAGCGAGCTAATATAAACGTGGTAGAGTAAACCGTTTGTCTGTAATGATAATAATATTAAGAAACAATCGATTTTAAACTAACTTCACGATGAGCTAGATACTTGAAACTTTAAACACAGCCCAGAACTGGATAACAATATAATATTAACTCGCTTTCTTGTCTGCTGTTCGTTTGTTTGTTTGTCTGTGATAATAATAATCCTAATAGTAGTAAGGACTAATCGATTCTAAACTAACTGAAATAAACATGAAATTTGCCACATGTCTCAATCATAATCTCGTCAAGATGTTTGAAAGCGATTGCAAAATTTCATACACAGAAGACTAATAAGCAGAGAATAATAATTTATATATTTTTTCAATACATCACGTTTATAAAACGGATTAAAAAGTATAAACTAATTTCTACTAGCCCCATACAGATTTATAACCCCATACAGATTATCTTGAAAATTTGTGATTGTTAATTTTTAATAGCTATGAAAATACTTGAAAGATTTAAATTGAAAAACGTGGGGAACATGCAATAGATAATTGATGCATGAATAGTTCCCCTAAGTCCCTAAAACTGTTGTTGCCCTGCAAATGATATGAACTGTTGTGTGAGTTTTCTCAAGGGCAGTTACTCCCTACACTTCTTACTGCATCTATTGCATGCGCCCCACGTTTTTCGTTAGTATTTTCCTATCCATTATTAGAACTTCACAAAAACTAATTTTCATGAAAATTTGTATTGGGTAAGGAATCTGTATGGGGCTAGGATAAATTATTTTATAGTTTTTAGTCCATTTTATAAACGTGGTATATTAAAAAAATATCAGAATAATTATTCTAGCATAACATGAGTCAATTGCATCAAAATAATCATGGCATACTTAAACTAAATAAAAATCGAGTAAATTGAAATGTCACTCATGTAGTATTCAGAAAATCATGGAGAATATAAAAATGTAATTTAGTGTCCAAAATAAGCTGCGCACTGCACTGAACCAATTCATTCTCGCCAATAAACTTAAATAAAACCAACTCTTGCTCATGTATGCGTCTCTTGTATAGATCATCAACACCAATAACATTCCTAATAATGGTTTCACTGAACTCTAGATATTCCGTTATTCATCGGGGGCCTTTTGTAATACATTCGTGGGAATTTTCCGTCACGCTAGATAAATATGAAGTGGCGGAGTGTATTCGTTTCAATAACACTACCTCCCTCTAGTTTTGATCGCCCCGATCAAAAGACGTCTCACCATGGTAGGAGTTCAGTATTTCCGGATGAACAACTTTCATCTCAATCCTAGTGCTGACTTGGATTCTGTAAACCACATCGTTTATCGTTTTTTTCTTAGGGCAATCGAAGTTCCTTTCAAAAGATTATGCTAGTCGGAGTGAGCTTGGTTGAATCATGGTCGGCTGCTCTGTATGCCATCAGACATAGTGGACGGTGTCTATCACAGTCTTTTCGATGTTTTTACAACCTTGGAAAGGTTCTTCCGTAGTTCGGTTGAATCTTTCAACCATGGCGTCTAACAGCGTAGTATCAAATCAAATCACTTTATTTCTTTTAAGACAACATACATTGTATGAGAAAGAGACAGTCGGTTGTGAATGCCCCCGCATGGTTAAACGATGGGCGATTGGCACTTAAAATCAAATGAGGGAATAATAAACAATAACACGCTCTGAAATATGGAGACATAATAAATGTACATATACACAGTGGACAGAATATTAATTTGCAATTATGATATGATGAGTACATAACAAATACATATTTAAAAAAATTAATAAAATATTGAGTTAGAAGTATTTATTTGAAGAATATGGACATTTCCCAACCATATATTTTTTGAGTAATCGTGAATCATCCTTACGACGGGTGTTGTATACGTGGAAGTGTTAATGAAAAACAAGTCCCTGTTTTCGAACACATAGACACATACTTCAAATATGTAGAGACCTGCACAGGTCAGAATATCGTATGTTTTGAAGATTTCACGACATGAATAGTCTTTTCTCACACCAGCAATGAACCATATAATTTTTTTTATTCGACAGTGTAGAGTTTTTCCATAGGCAGATAGCATACCTCAGTCGACTTCTCACTTTTCGTAGTATGAATTTATCAATTGTTATTATGCCAAAACAACTTTAAGATTACTGAACATATAGTAAAGTGATGAGGATTTGGAAGTCAGAGACTTGCAATGTTTTTTTCAATCTGAAAGTCTAGTATTCCTTAGAATTTACAGCTGTTATTTATAGACAAATGGGTGCGATTTAAAATTATATCCACATCTACCATTTCTCTCTGATGGGTATGAAATTTCATAAGGTTCGTCTTGTCTGCATCAAAATAGAGAGATATTTGATTGAACCAGGGCAGTTTCACAAGATTTTTTTAATTTTATTTGGTTTTTGTTAGATATCAGTCTCCATAAATTGTCATATCAATAACCGAAAAAGCATTTGTGATTTCATTTATAGATAAAATAAAAAGGACTGGGCCCAAGACGGAGCCTTGGGGAACTCCTATTATGATATCGGTATTACCAGATGTGATATTCCGAGATACATTATTTTCATAATGTTGAAGACTCACATACTGAGAACGATAATTAATGAACGATTCTAGCCATTTCGAACAAACACCTCTTATTCCATAGTAATTCAACTTAGATATTAGTAGTTCTGGTCTCACTAATATCCGGAAGCTCAAACAACATGTTCGTATATTTTGACTCAAAATCCCTTCCTTGTTCAGAATGTTATTCTATACACTGAATCTTGAGAACATGTTGTCCACCAATGATCTTGTTATTGTGGATACTTCTTGGTCCGGAATGGCATAGGCTCCTTCGCATTTGATGAAATAGTCTATGTCGACAAGAATATATTTGTTGACATTATTCGTCACAAGAAATGGTCCAGCTACGTCAATTTCTTCATTTCATCTCTGGATCCCATTTTGGAACCTTTAGTAGAACCGCTGAATACCACACAATTCCTTTCTTTAGTACAGGTTACACTTCATGGTGTTCGTTGGAATAACTAGTCTGTCACATACGCACTGTTCTTTATTTTGATACATAATTATTCTACTCTTAGATATATATATATATATATATATATATATATATATATATATATATATATATATATATATATATATATATATATTTGCGAATATGGATAGGTGACATCTGAGCTCTTTGCATGGTATATTAATTGCTTCGGTTGGATTTACATCTAGTTCATCTTTGTTCCATGCATGGAGTTCTCCTGTCGCCGCTCCATGGTTTGGTTTTGATAATTCAGTTTGCCAGATGGATGGCTCTTTGGGTGCTGTCAATCACCAGTCATTGCTACCATTGTTTTCACGGTCCTCATGTCGTCTTGGTATTTTGCATCGGCTAATGTATTTAGCCCCCCTAAATTTAAAAATGGGACACAGCCCTTAAAGGCGAATTCTCAAGTTTTCATTTGGTCTGAATTATGATCTCTGGACTTAGAATAATTTTAATCTTTAACCTATAAAATAATTTTTTTCATCTCCATGTAAGTAGCACTTATTGTATCACACTACCTATGGATTTAAGTCTTTGTTCTTCTTTTATTGTAGAAATTGTATTCTCTGCTGATGATGAACCTATAGAGGTTCGAAACATGTATACCTAATCGATGGTTTTTAACCTTCCACCATCTGTTAACTGATCGATTGTTAATATTATATTGTGGAGACGACTTCGAGTTTTTCTACTACATAAAATAATACCACTCCACTTCGAGATACAATGGACTTCTACCACAGGTTAAATGGTAATCTTCTTGGTAGTTGTAGAATTGAATAGGCTTGACCGGTATCTATCATATGCTGTATGAGGTTGGTTCTTCCTGTTGGTAACCCTGCAGACTGGCAATGAATCTCATGGCGGCTTCGAATTCCTTCGGTGATAAAGATTCAAGGATCCTGCATGTTTTGCATAGTCTGCTAAGGATTAAGCTACCTCGGATACTCTTCTCTCCTTTCCGAACTGTTATTCTATCAGATAATACTTTAGCAATTCTGACAGAGATGATCTGTTTTGTCCTGATTAGTGTTCGTGCAAGTGATGCTTTGCAAAGACATTCTTTCATTTGCTTCTTCCAATCGAGCCTCAACGATCTTTTGGATATCCGCAATTTCACAGAATTTGGATCGTATTGTTGAAGTTAATTTTTCCCCTGTCAATTTTATGGTTTTCTGCAAACCATTGAGAGAAATTCTATAGTCACTTATCAAATCCATCCCAAGACTGAACTTCTTCTATGTCTGTCATAAAAGCTGTTTAAATTTTTCGTAGTCTTCCAATGGTTGAGTGATGTGAGTTCATCTCTTACCGGTGCATTCTCTTCAGTGATCTTTCGTAGGTTAAACTAAAGGTTTTTCTTCAGATACAATTGACGTGGATGACACTAGTCAGCATACGCCCTGATATGTTGGCTAGTTTCAGTTTTCCTTGTACTTATCCAAGGACTCTCTAGATGATCCTGTTCTTGCAGGCGAGTAGGAACGTAGCACTCTCACCCTGTAATCTCTCTTGAAATATACGCGCCTATCTGAAAGAGTATCTCCTTGATTGATTATTTTCCCTGGGTTTCAGTTTTCCTATTATTCTGTCTAGAAAATGCATTCTTTTGTCACTTTGTGTATCTTCCTGAGGTGGCTCTTCGATCGATACCGCTCTCACTTTCAGCTTCGAGGCGCTAAATGTCGTTCCAAGAAAATACCTAGAGCTTCACTGCATTTCTTGAAGTGTGTCAATCTAAGGGTCCTTTGTATTTTGATATCTCTCAATCTATCAATAAATACCTGCACCGCCAACTGTTCTTTCAAATCCTCCTGGGCATCAGAGAAGGTCAGCTGGAGGAGACCCTGCACGTCTGCTCCAAACTCCTGCAGATTTACACATGATTCCTATACTCGTGATTTCAACTGTGCCCCGTACAGCTCATTTTGATCTTGGTCGCCGCAATCAGGCCTCCATACTTGCGATGCTGGTATCCTGGGTAGTCTGTAACATTGCCAAAGCAAGTTTCTTCAAAGCCACCATGAGTGCAGCTAGCTACTGCGATGTGGCAACCCTGTGAGGTTGGTCTTCGATCTTTTTTTATTTCTGGTTTTTTTCGCACCGCCAAAACTTCTTTCTTTGTTTTTCGACGTATCGCATTAACTTCTTTTGTTATCTATCGTCCTCCAAACTGTATTGATTTCGGACCCGATTTTATCAGCATTTTCCTTGGGGTCAACGATTTGTCCCTCGATTTTCTGGAACATCTTCTCGAAAAATGTTTTTTGTTGTTCTTATTTCTTATTTATTGATCTTCCAGATTTTTCCGAAAATTTTCATCATTTTGCCTAATTAATTCTTTTTTTGTGATTGATCATCTTGATCAGATGATGTGACTGTTGCACGAAATTGAGCATAAGATCCCAAAATTAGTAGACATGTCCAGTTAGAAGTTAATATTATCTGAGAATCTAAGAATATTTGACATATCGTAGGTAGGCAATCATGATTTAAATAAAATTCGAATTTTAGTTGATCCAATGAGTAAACCCCCTCTGCGGTGAATCACTAATGAGACATCCGTTGAATCATGAGCTAACAGAATTTCCAATTAATATTGAAAAGGTGAACATTCTCCATTGAATATTGACGATGGAAGATAGTGACTAAGGTTTATCTTTCAGTCGCAGATGATTCCACATCTGATTCTATGAACATCCTGTTTATATTTTCAACAAATCAATTCCAATTAATAGTTTGTATTCATTTGGAATGCGAAATAATAGCTGATGAATAATGACCTGAACTGACTCGTTTGTGGTGGAAATTCAGGTGGTAATATTCCTCAAAGCGTATGGAACCCGTCTATGTCAGAAAATAAGGGATTCAAAGAATATTACGTTTCCCTCACTGTCTATATTGAGAGGTATAGGATTGTGATAGTAAGTAGGCAAGAATGTTATGTTTGCATCGATACATTGCATTTTTATGGATGTTCCTTTATTCATTGCAGTGAATTTTTCATTTGTTCACAATATTATTTTGTTTTGCATAATCATTAAAAAAGAAAAAACATTGTTTCTAAAACTTTTCCATAGAAAATTATTGGATATTTATCCAGTTCTTGTTGTGAGAAACATACTTCTTCAACATGCCAAATTTCACCTTTTTCATCACAAAACTGAAAAGTGAATTTTTCTCAGTTGTGATTGAGCCATTGACTTTTTGGTGTTTCTCACCTGGAATGAAATGGTTGTGCTACTTCGAGTAAATGCATTTTTACATTTTGATATGATTTACTCAAAAAATGTCTGAAAATACACCGCTGCCATCTTGAATAAACCTTTAAACTTTATTACTGACCTCATCTAAAATATGTAAATGCCCCTTTCCAATTGGGGAAATTAATTGAAATGGCACCCTTATCGATACTGAAAATTGCTATACTTCCACATTATGTGATTTGAATATGGATTCATTTGGGTAAGCTCAGTAAAATTCAGTAAAGTCATAAAAAATCCAACAATTTACTTCACTGAATTATTTTTTTTATTTTCGAAGGAATTTATTATATGTACTCAGCATGTGGGCATGTTGCCTCTCGGAATATTGCCTCGCCTCAAGAGATACACTACACTAATTCTTCGGGAGTGCAATTCATTAAACAATTAGACGTGTACAATTATTGAAAGTACACGGATGTGTCGAATTAGCAAACAAAATTGGATTGAACGGGCAAATAACACCACTTTGTTGTAAATGGACTGGTGAAATATGTAGATATGATAAAAATTCTCAATTAGTACAGACGAAAATCGCCAGCAAAAATTCTAACACATTTTTCGATCTAAAAAACGTGAGAACTATCGAAAATCTCGATTCACCAGAACAAAAAATTAATGTTTAATGTATGCTCCGGAAATTTCCATTCATCAAACAAGTTCCTGTAGACTTGAACAATCAGGAAAGGCCTACATTATTGATAGGACAGAACAATGCTGATCTAATAATTTCTAGGCAAGTAATTCAGCCGCATCCCAATGAACCCATGCTTTCTAAAACGAAAATAGGCTGGACAATCCACGGTTCTTTGGGGCACAACAGAAATCAGGAAGAGATAGCTATAGTTTGCTGTGAAGATACAGATGATAAGTTACATGAACTTGTGAAAAATTTTATGGAAATGGAAAATGTTGGTGCCGTTCATACAAAACTTCATGGTCTAACGAAAGAAGAAGAGAGGGCACTTTCCATTGTGAGCAGCTCTATGTCCTTTTCTGAAGGGCAGTATGACAACGTGGATCTTCCAGAATCTCGAAAAATGGCCACTCAAAGACTTTTATGTTTGGAGAGGCGCCTGAAAAGAGATGTTGATTTCGCCAAAGCATACTGTTTGGAGATGGAAAAACTCTTTGTGAAAAATTATACAGTTACAGTAGATCCTCAAGACTTGAAAAGAGCCAAGAGTGTCTGGTTTTTACCTCATTTCCCGGTGAGAAATCCAAATAAACCGGGAAAAGTACGGATTGTTTTCGACGTGGTCGCCAAAAACCATGGATTTTCATTGAACAACCATTTACTCACGGGACCTGACATGCTCGCTTTTCTGCTTGGAATCCTGTTAAAATTCAGAGTCCGTCGAATTGCATTCGCTGGTAACATCAGGGAGATGTTTAATAAGGTAAAAATCGCCAAAACAGATACATATTCTCAGTGTTTCCTTTGGAGAAATATGAACAACAATCTGTCGCCAAGAACTTTCAAAATGACAGCTATGACTTTTGGTCTAACGTCATCTCCTTTCATTGCGCAATTTGTCAAGAATCACAATATGAAATATGAAATGAAATGCATAAAGCACACACACAAAGTCGTCTTCACAAAAGGTTCAATATAAATTGAAACAATTGGTAGACCGACAGGCGAAAACAACCACTTTCCTAGCGAATACCACGCAGAAAGTTCATATGGCTTTTTATTTCATTGAGAATCACAATGCCGAACAATACAGGGCGATTAGTGACAGGGCAGCAGACGCAATCATCCATCGCCATTATGTGGATGATTATCTCGATAGCGTTGATCATGAAGACGAAGCTATTCAGCTGATCAATCATGTCATCGAAATACATTCCAATGGAGGATATGAAATTAGAAACTTCATCTCCAATTCGGTGAAAGTCCTCGAGGGCAAACCACAGCATATTGTGTTTACCAGTCACATCAATACTGAAGTTATTGGGAAGACAAATCAGGAAAGAATTCAGGGCATGCTATGGAAACCTGCAAAATATTGTTTCAGTTTCGGATTGAAATTTCACAAAGTTCCCACGGAAATCATCGAGGGAACGAAAATACCTACCAAGCGTCAGGTTCTGAAAACTGCCATGTCCATTTACGATCCCCTAGGATTTATATCACCTGTGACCATAAAAGCAAAAATTATGTTGCAAAAATATGGAAAGTTGGCATTGGATGGGATGATAATATCACAAACAATATATTTCAAAAATGGTTGGTCTGGCTCAAAGAATTAAAGGAAGTAACTAATATTGAAGTGCCAAGATGTTATTCCACGAAATTCACCTAGGCCAATTCAATCGAAATGCACATTTTTTCCGATGCCAGTGAAGATGTTTATGCGGCGGCAATTCATTTACGATTCGTCTATTCCGATAAAATCCAAGTGAAACTAGTTGTTTCAAAAGCCCGAGTTGCTCCACTGAAAGTACTGACCATCCCCAAACTTGAACTTTCTGCGGCATTGCTGGGCGTTAGACTTTCTCAGGAAGTCAGAAAATATCTTGACATCGACATCAGAAAGAAATACTTCTGGTCCGATTCAAAAACCGTCCCTCACTGGCTTCAAAGCGATAAGAAACTTCAGACTCATGTATCGGTTAGAGTAGGAGAAATGTTGAAGCATACATAAGTGAAACAATGCAGATGGGTACCCAGTTCGGACAACGTTGCTGATTACTGTACCAGACATACACCAAATGAGAAATTCAATTCTGAAAGTAGGTGGTTTAGGGGTCCAAAGTTTCTATACACTAGTGAAGACGAATGGTTCGAAGCATCCAACATTATTAATGAATGTGAACACAATGAGAATTATGTCATGAACGAGATAATTATTACGAAATTATGTTTTTCTGAGGCTGTTCCAATCTTGAAGAATCATTTCAGTTGGTTGAAAATTCTCAGAATCACGGCAAGAGTACGAATATTTCTCTCCGTTTTAAAAAGATCACGAGACGTTGGAGTGACTCCTACAGCTGAAGATCTAGAATGGAGCCAGAAATTATGGTGCAAGTCGTTCAATCGAGAACTGGTAACACATGTATGAATCACTGTCTCCATAGTGAGGAAACATGCCGATATATTATCATTTGTATTGAAAAAATACAGAAAGTTTATTTTTCTCCCGTCATTTGGTTCTTGCATGGTAATTTTCCTATTGTCCCAGCCATATGTGCCTCAGTTTCTGCCAATATATGAACATACATAATTTCAATTATTTATAATATTACTAGCTTACCCGCCAGACGTTGTCCTGTCCAAATTTCTATATCCCCCAATTTTTTTTTCTTGAAAACTCTCGTTCGCGTTAAATTTTTTTTTGGGTTGTTTTATCTAGGTTATCACCCAATTATGTTTTCTTGAAAACTCTCGTCCGCGTTTAATTTTTTGTTGGGTTGTTTCATCTAGGTTATGCCCGTTTTCCGTTTATCCCGTTTTTCTGTTACCGAGTTATCCCATTCTCCCGTTCTCCCGTTACCCCGTTATCCCGTTTTTTCATTATCCCGTTATTGCCTTTTTCGTTTTCCGTTTTCCTGTTATTCCATTTTCCCGTGAACCTGTTAACCCGTTATCCCGTTATCACGTTTTTCCGTTTGTTACCCAGTTTTTACGAAAAAAAATTGCCAAATCGGTCCAGCCGTTCTCAAGTTTTGGGCTTACCAACACAAACAGACATTAATTTTTTTGATTATATAAATAACATATTTTTTTTAACCTTAATGGAATTTGTTCCTGTGACCTTCTGTTTGGTAGGCGACAGTGTAACCGCTGAGCTATTTTCTCTTTGGTAATAAATGACTCGATACTTTTTTTCTGCGCAAAATTTCTTATATTCCCGAGTTTTCCAATTTCCGGGCAACTTTCCTAATTTTTTTTCGTATCAACCATCCTCGGGTTTTTACGAACATTGAAAAAAATTGCGAAATTGGTCCAGCCGTTCTCACGTTTTGCGCTTACAAAGAATCAAAATTCATTTTTATTATATTGATTGTGTCCAACTTCTCTTATCGTCAAAGATTATGACGTTTCCTCCATGTTACTTTTGTTCCCATCATATTGAACACTCTATGGACATTTTGTGTAGTTTTTCTTTGTTTATTGGTTTTGTTCGGGTTAACTCCGATCTCGAAATATTATGAATTTTCAACACTCGTTCATTGATTCCTCTCCTTGTTGTTATTTCATAATGAGTTCAGGATTCAGGATCATAAATGACAAGAGTCTCCTCAGTAAGTATCTCAAATCAAAGCTTCAAAATTAATTTATTTCCTTTGGTAAGCTCAATCGATTGTTTTATTTCCGATTGGATGTTATACCTCAATGAGAAAAGTCCCTGGTCTGAAGTTATATTTGAAAACAGAAAGTTGAGATAATCCTGTTTGAGTGAAAGAGCTCGAAGGTTTCAGGTTCTGAGGTGTCACTTTTGGTAAGTGGTATTGAATCTCAGCTGAGTTTTCTGCATTCAGAGCACAGATATATCATACAGAGTGTCAAATTTGAAAGTTGCCAGTGGGAATATTTCAAAAATGAAAAAACATATCAAGAAATTCACAAATCGCGGGAACCAAAATAGCATATGAGCAAACCTCGATACTCTCATCCCTCCACCCCATCAACCCCCCTATTTGTGAAACATTGGAAAGCTCTATGAAATGCTTTTCAATAGTACCCAATTTTGAGGGTGTCGAAAACCCTAAACAAATTCAGTTAATAAGTTCAGTCGTCCATCTAATACTATCTCTCATTAGATAATATTGTCATGTGGTAGGGTTGCTACCACGACTTAGTTCGAGTTTTGCTGAGAGAGTTCAATGAAAAACGGAGTAAAAAACAAAGATAACAAAATATATTGAATATAAGAGAAACACTTGTGAGGAGGACAAATACAAAAGAAATATGGTTTACTTACATTATCAAATTCTCAATGATTAAACATTCTGGGATGTCTAAAGTGCCACACGGCAACCGTTCCGAAAACCGTCCTCTAGCCGGACCCAAATCAATCTCCCCGTTGGTATGTGGATTTTTGTTTACAATCGTGATTATTTGAATAAACTCAATTTTATGAAACGTATAATGGGGAACTGTGCAAATTAACAAATGTCTAAATTGGAACAAAAGTTGAAAATCATATTGGTTAAATATTGACTCTGATTTAAACTATGCCTTTCGTGATAAGAAGGCAACCATAATTTGTGATACGGGGTCAGATCAGAATATAGTGTCACGTCATTCCGTTGAAAATATTCAGAAATTACGGTATTCACAAAATGTACAGACAGCAGGTCGTTTCAGAGTACCAGTTTTGGGCACTACAAATATTAGTTTGAAATTGGGTAAAATGTCAATGTATTGTAAAGCTTCAGTTATCGAACACCTACCATGTGACCTAATTCTAGGAATGGAATTTTTGAGAAGGCATAAATCGGTTATAAATGAAGAGACGGAAATTGTCAATTTAAGTCAGGGGTCTTTTGAAATAACAATTCCTTGTCAAGTAGGATATGAAAAGGACAAATGGAATTTGTTTTCAAAAGGGTATGGAAATAAGCGGCAAAATTATACGAATCAAATTGAAAAAATAGGGTAAGTTTTAAATGAAGTCATATGTCATTCCAATAATTATATAAAACCATTTTGAAAGTTGGTCGACGTTGGGTTTTTGCCGTGCCCAAAGCAAGATTGGGAAATGGGGGCAGATAGAGAGTTGAAAAGATAAGAAGCCCTATTATCAATTTGAAGATTATAGTTTTTGGAATTAGTCCACATTTATTTCTGTAAGTAAAAAATATTTGGTCTCTATATTTGAAATTCATAACTAGGTACTAGAAGGGATTCAGCGTTCCATTTTTCATTTATAACCCATTTGATTCTTGTAGTCCTTTCAATAAATATTTTTCTATATTTTTTTACAAGGGTTTTCAATCAATAAAGGGTAAGAATCTACCTAGTTAGTCATGAACAAACCCCAATTCACGACAATATCAGAATAACTCACCTGGTGAGTCGAGTGTCGAGATCAATTTGGTGGTATGCGTCCCGTACAGTGGCCATTGAAAAAAGCTTCTAAACAACAAACAATTATCGAATAATGTTTCCTGCAGTACTAAGCAAACCTGACTCTTAACTATTCTGTGGAGTATTCCAAAAATGATTTTTTCGATTCACAGTGAATGCTCAGAATGATTTCCGTTATTTTCCAAATAATAATAGAGCCCGTTTCCATATTCTTGTCTAACATTCGCAAAAGTTTCGCGGGTGATATTGCCGTATTCTTAAATTCTTCAATTGAGGCTGGTTGATTGTCAAAAACTGCAGATTTCAGATGACCTCAAAGGAGGTCCAATCTAGAGATCTTGGAGGGCACTCGATAGGTCCTCTCCTTTCAATCCAACGGTTGTTATAATGGTCATCCAACCATTATTTTACAAGGCCGTAATAGTGCGGTGGTGAGCTGTCTTATTGGTAACGAAGCTAATCTTCATTTCAATCTCGGTTGCCATCTAGATCAATCCAGGAATTCATAACTTTTTCTCCATGAACTCTAGCCCACACATTTACTTTTTGAGGATGCTGAGTGTGCTCTTTCCTAAAAGGGTGCAGACTTTTATCATTCCAATAACGACAGTTTTGATTATTGACCAATAACCAATAACGACAGTTTTGATTATTGTTTTGATTTCGATTATTGACAGTCAGAAAAAAAGTACATTCATCGGTAAAACGAATGTTTTTATGATTCCAGGCATGGCATCAATTGAGTTGGTTACCTAGTTCTTGCTGAATTTTCATTCCATACGGAAAAAACCTACGATGCTTCAGAACTTTCCGCACCGACTCCTGACACATTCATGTTTTCCTTGCAGCCTTCAGCAACGAAAATTGAAGATACATCGTAAATTGTTTCAATACTTCCACAGTAGCAGCGACATCAATTACTCGTGGTATAGCTTATTGTTCTTTGCAGAGGCCGTTTCCTCAAATTTTGCCAGCAAAATAGGTATGACGTTCGTTAAAAATGGTTGCAGTTCTCCTGAACACGTATCATGTTTCGCATACAGGTAAATTATTTTTGTTCTTCCATCCATAGAATAAACCATTGTCACAAACCCAAAAAACTCCCATAAATTTACAGCAATGATAATCATTGGAAAAATTCACAAAAATTAATTGTTCAACACCCAAAAATAACGTGACAAAATGGAAAAGAACTTCGACAGCAATACAGTCGCGAAACTAACAAATAAATCCAATACTCCAGATTCTAAAAATAAACAACAATAAACAGTATACCTACTTGATAATACAAAGCTACTAATAGCATTCATCTTTTTCCTTCCTCTGCCGATCAATAAAGGTAAAAACTTTCCAGTTTTGTGAAGTTTTGGGCATTTGTGGTAATATTTCGAGTGAGACAATCCAGTTTGCCTACCGAAGGGGAATCGAAGTCACAGAATAAGTTCTGTGGTGAAGTGTATTTCCGAGACTGGCGAATTATTCGTATGGATAGGCCATAAAAAACAAGCAATCAAGCATTCCCGCAACTGAGAACTCTAGTAAATCGAAGTATTTGTTTCATCCTTTTATCTGACGAATGCAGGTGCATTTTCTAAAAACTCAGATATATCAGGTACAGGGTGTTGCAACGAAAAACTCAACTGAAGTAATATTACAGTAAATATTGCTCAGTTGACTTGTATCTGATTTATAATTGACAGTATTTTCCTTTTTTTGTTTATATGGTACATTTCTAGGAATGATCTGCTTTTGTAATTATTTGCCTGTTCTAGTATTTTGACATTGGAAAAGACGAATTGGTGACCGGCTCCTCTTAAAATGTTCCACTACCGCGCAAGATTTTTTTCTTGGCCGTCAATCACTCTTGTGTTGGGTTAAACGTTGTTTCAATCACTGGGATGTATGTCCCACATAACAACATTGACATTCCAGACAGGAAAGTTCATAGATGATATTGCTCTTGTATGGTATAGGTGTCTTGTCTTTAACTTTGGAAAATAAATTTGTAGGATAATGGTTTTAGAGTTATAAGCGGAAAACCAAACGGAGTTCAGATTCAAGGCCTTCCGTGCCTCCCCCCCCCCCTGTACTTGGCCCACCTCCTATGTTTGGAGACTTTTAGTATGTTTGCCTCCTAACACCCCAAACCGACCCCTGGAGTCAAGAATTATTCCCACCTGTATACACTCTGCACCCTTTTTTGAACTTTCGTTGACTGGATTGAAGGGGAAATCAGGAAGTTTCATTTGGAAACACCCCGCATGATTCACACCGATAAATTACAAATCTAAAGGGGAAACATTGCTGCAAGACTTTCCCACACGACACTGGTTTCTTTTCTCCTCAGTGGAAGAAAGGATCCATGCGAACAGGATAATTCTTTTAGATTTCATTCGTCTGGTTTGGTAATCGGATTTTTTTTGAGTATTTTCAACAAAAGCACCCCCACACCCCCAAAATTAGGTACCACTGAAAAGCATTATTAAAGAGCTTTCCAATGATGAATTACACATGGGGGATACCCTCCGAAGTGGGGGTTGATGGGGCAGAGGGGGTGAGAGTATCGACAATATCGAGGTTCGCTCAATTGATATTTTGGTTTCCCCGACTTTGCCTTAAAACGGGTTTGGGCATTTCTTGATATATTTTTACATTTTCAAGATATTACCACTGGAAATTTTTAATTTGACACATTGTATATTTCAGGGTTGAATTTGATTTGGCAAACGTCACCAACATCAGAATAACTTCATAAAACGGACAGCTTATACTTAGTTAATTTTCTTAAAATGAAGATGCATGTGATTTTTCTGGAAATATAAATAGTATGTTCATAAAATCATATGTAGAAGAATCTGCGACTGGTAGATAAACTCGATTCGCTTAGGAAAACATACTTCGTTAAAAATTGAAATAAAAAATTATTTCTCTGAATTTTTTCAGCATTATCCCAATGCTAGATGTTGAAATGCATCTGTCAGGTAATTTTTTTAAGGGTAGGTTGGCATAAGCGCTTAGTCTTGTTACCACAAAATAATCAAGAAATGTTTTAAATATTCATGTATTTATAACTTAAGCTGTCCCTTTATAATGAATTCCACCAAAGCATCCTAAATTTATTTCTTGCATGTAGCAAGTATTGATGGGATGTTTACTGGGAACGATTCAATGATGTCTTGTAATCCTGTTCATTAGCTCTGAAGTTACTTGTGGATTTAGTATACACTCAAAAAATAAATGACTAGGATCTACAATTTCATTATCGTATTGACATAAATAGGTAATTTTGAAAATTTGCATTTTTATCCAGATGGTGGATTGCTTTTTCTCAGAATGAATGAATAAGGTGAATAAGAATGTTTCTTAAGAAGTAGAACTTACCAGAAGTCATTCAAGTTTCCTATCCAAGGAAACAATACATAGAGGGAGTTTTTCTCAATAGAAAATATGTTATCTATTGAGTATATTAGTTAAACACAAATACTAACACTTGATTCTGGTTATTGTGAAACTTCACTGTCTGTTTGGCGTCTACGGGATCGCAGTAAATCGCATTTCTCTAATTTCAACAGAAAGAGAACAGCAATGATCATTCCACACCAGTGTCAGGTATTTAACAATACATTTGGAGCCTATAATATTCTCATTATGCTTAATGAAACTCTATGCATGAAAAAAAGTATTATTCAACCGAGACAATGCTTGAGCACGGCTTCAAAACAGTACAGAAACAAGATATATTTTTTCAAATTTATCAATTATTTTCAAGAGGGTTTTATACTCGGATATTTTTTATAAACTCCCTGAACAAAACACTGAAACAGAACAGCAATCATCATTCCACACCAGTGTCAGGTATTTAACAATACATTTGGAGCCTATAATATTCTCATTATGCTTAATGAGACTCTATGCATGAAAAAAGTATTATTCAACCGAGACAATTCTTGAGCACGGCTTCAAAACAGTACAAAAACAAGATATATTTTTTCAAATTTATCAATTATTTTCAAGAGGGTTTTATATCGGATATTTTTTATAAACTCCCTGAACAAAACACTTTGTAATTAATTTCCCTGATTATTTCAGTGTGAGAGTTGGACATACTACCGATGATTCAACGTTCCGTTTTTTGGCAAATGTTTCAATTTTATCGTATAAAAATATATGAATATGTAAAGATTTTTCAAAACCACCGACATATCAACTCCGTATTACTTCATTTTGGCCCAAACAAATATTTGTTTCAGCTGTCTGAAAGTAATGATATAATTATTTTAGAAATTATTCAAATGCCCCAAAAAGTTAAAAATAATTGCTTTGGATGTGCGACGTAGGTTATTCCGTAAGTTATAGATTCAAAAGCTTGTCGCGCAAAGTTTTCAGTTCGAATACAAAAGCGACAAGCTTTTGAATCTATAACATACGGAATAACCTACGTCACACATCCAAAGCAATTATTTTTACTTTTTAGTGCATTTGAATAAAATCTTGTTTTTGAAAAGGTTTTTTAATAATAATTTTATTTTGTGCTTTTTAGTATTTAAGTACGCCTAAATTTATTCCTTTTTTATAAAGCATCGTTATTATGAGGCCTTTTTCCTGTAATTCCTGAGAAGACCATCTGAAGATTAACTCATCCGCCATCTTGGAGTTGTCATCTTCAATTTATGAATTTCGACTAAAAATAATTTATAATCTCCGATCCCGAAAACCCCCACATACCAATTTTGAATAGAATCGGACGATAAACACAGATATTATCGGCCATTTTGGAGCCGCCATTTTAATCTTATAAATTTCAACAAAAAATTTATAATAAACCCCCAACCCCCACATACCAATTTTGAATCGTACCATAATCACAAAACTCGTCCGCCATTTCGGAGCCGACATTTTGTTTTTTGTCTTACACCGAACTTATGAACACCTGCCAAATTTCAGCTCAATAGGATATCGGCAAGTGCTTCAAAAATGGATTACAAATTTTGAACCGGAAAGAATGACAGAATGACATACGAACGAAGCAAGCTGAATAAAAGCTTGTAAAAAAAACAATTTCGTGTCAAACTGGTTTTCTCGGTGGCACTGAAGTTTTTTTTCTCGCCCCTCAAGACACTCTGTTTACAAGGCCAGCAAGTGATGTATCAAAGAGTATAATGCGCAGAATATGAATGAATATGGTAGATATTGCAATCGATCTCCCTTTATATTCTATAAGATTTCAAAGATTTGTGCTGGTACATAATAAATATTGGAAACAATACTTAAAAAAAACAGATTTGTTTCTTTGACGTTTCTTTAGTATGTAAATGATTTTTTTGGAAACTAGCGAATCGACTGGAATGGAACTTCATATTTGGCTAATTGGTATACTCCAAAGCCAAAATTTATTCACACATACTTCATATTGTACTCATGCTAATTGTTATATATCAAAAACCCACTACATACTCAACATGTCATAACCTATACTTACCTAATTGAATTTAAATTGGAATTCAATGTTTCAAAATTGTTTGGCACCGCCACTTTTGATGACGAGATGTCTACCTCTACTCGCTGATTTTCGAAAATTATCGTGTTGATTCGAAAGTACTACTTCCTCTGCAACTCTTACTGAATAGCTTTTCAATTAGGTTCGTAAATATTTATTCTGAAAGTGATCAACTTCTTCAGGTGTATTGTATATACACGGACCTCTGATATTGATATGTAGATTCACTTCTAAAATTGTTTGGAGTCTTAATTTGTTTAATATTATTACATATCATGAATACTGGGTGAATCAGAATAAATCGTCAAACTTTCTAGGGAAATAATCTACCGATTCTGGTCTTGCTTTTTGTATAATCATCCTACAGGATCAGAAAAGCTTTTCAGTTTACTTTGGTAGGGTAGATGAGTCAAAATATAATTATCTCAAGAACTCTTTGATCGATTCGAATGGAACTGTTGTATAGTGATTTCGCAGAATCAGGGAAAGCTCAGAGTCTACTTCTGTATCAATAAAATACAGGGGGATTCAGAAAAAAACAAACTTAGTGGACTGAGAAGAAAATAATGAAAAGGAACATTGCATGAGTAATCTGAATCTCCACTTTTCTAATCTGAATAATAATTTTGATTTCATTTTCTTGGCTCTTGTTCTTCGAATTTGCTGATCTGACATGTTTTCCACTCTGCGTATATACTATACTTTGGAAAATTTATACGACATTCCATTTCCTCACTCCAAATGTGTGTTCTAATGTGTATGTTTCTGATGTATTCGAAATTTTAGTTTTTCAATGGATATACTTACATTCCTAATGACAGAAAACTTTTTAGTATCCCGTAATACCTACACTTTAATAAGTTACCCCCAATATTTTGGCGGAATGTCGGATCCCAAACCACTTATGGTGTAAATTGAAAATCTACCCACCTTTTCCTAGAAATGAAGACCTGCTCATATGTGCAGTCAGACTTGCGAAAGAAAGCACCAGAAGCAGCAGGCGGAGTTATACATAATTTTTACGAAAGAACTAGGTCTGCTATCTAGCACATTTAGTGTCCCAGTTTGTTGCACTACGTTTGTGAAATTGAATCACTTGGAAAAGCAACAAATTATAAATGACGACAATATATCTTCAATGTTGACATCGTAATATACTCACAACAAGAATTTTTTGTGCTCGATTTTTTCGCCGAATTGTGTTTTTATACACGCTTCATTAGCTTCACCTGTATGTATGTATGAATGTAGGTAGTGGATTCTTTGAAATTAATATCCACCCACTTCCAGACGTCCATTATTTGATATTTTGCACACGTATTGGGAACCGCTGACAATACAATGTACAATTACGTAGCTATGACCCAGTATTCTCACCAAAATCACCAGAAAAAAATTATTTACATTTCAAAGATATGTGAGTCCTAGAACCTGGACAGCCGTGCAAAAAATCGCTCTGAAGTTAATTAGTGATTCAAACACGTTATCCAGTCCGAAAGAGGTCTTGTTACCCCCCGAAGGGTGGAGAACGAACCCCCTGTGCATAACCCTATCAAAGATTGAACCTACAAAAAACCTAGTAAAATCGACAACCCATTGGAAATTGCAATCTGGCCTGCAAGGAATCGGAACCTGCAGTGATCGGTTTTTTCTCGAGAGGCGATCTACTGGAGTACTGGGCACTTTGCTTGCCTCCATTGGAGATGACCTGATCAAACTCCCAGCTGTAAGTTTGCTATTATCAGCTTGAACCAAAGAGAATGATCGCTCAAGTGAGCATGCTCCTGCCAAAAATGGTAAAAAAAATAAGATATTTCCTACACTCCCAGTGCCTAAAGGTGACTTATACCCAGCTATTCCTCCTTCCGCATTTCGTAGAGTTGAAGAATCGTAGTCCCTAAGCCTCAGCTTAAAGAAATACTCAAAATATCAGAATTTCGAACAAATTTGAACAACTATCATCCATGTCAGAAGGTGAAATGCTCGTAATTTTGCTTCAGTTCAGGAGCGAAATCAGCTCGTGCGTCTTTTGAATCTCGGCATTGAAATTCTAGTAATAGTGATAGGAGACCCCGAGTCAAAGATATAGGGAATGCACTGATCGTTCTCAGCAGAATTTACATTTCAAAGATAGGGCGAATGCACTAGTCATTCTCAGAACATTCGCCATAATTACCTTCACTTGTTAGTTCGTTCGTTAGGGTCAAATTTTGCAAGTGAATTTCGACCGACTTCTAGTCGTTCGATTAATTTGGAATTTGGCAGGTGTACATAATTCCGGTGACAATATAATGGAGTTTTTGTTAAGGAAAAAAATAAAATGGCGGCTTCAAGATGGCGGAGGAGATTTGTAATTATGGTCCGATTTGATTTAAAACTGGTATGTGGGGGTTTTCGGGGTCGGAAATTATGAATTTTTTGTCAATATTCATTAATTTAAGATGACGGCTCCAAGATGGCGAACGTGTTTTGTGATTATGGTCCGATTTGATTAAAAACTGGTATGTGGGAGTTTTCGGGGTCGGAGATTATGATATTTCCGTCCAAATTCACAAATTTGAGATGGCGGTCCCAAGGTGGAGGACGACTTTTGTGATTATGGTCCAATTCGATTCAAAATTGGTATGCGGTGGGGGTTTCGGGGTCGGAGATTATGAATTTTTTGTTGAAATTTACGAATTCAAGATGGCGACTCCAGTATGGCGGACAAGTTTTGTGATTATGGACAGATTCTATCCAAAATTGGTGTGTGGTAGTTTTTGAGGTTCCTAGATCATGATTTCTTTCACTTCAAAACTTACAGGGAAGAGACCTTGTAATGAGGATGCTCTATTAGAAATGAACAGATCCAGGCAAACTAACTAAAAACAAAAAATAAAATAACTAATAAACAAACTTTTTAAAGACAAGTTCTCATTCAAGCCGAGTACTAAAATATATGAAATAAATTCAAGTCATTGCTGACCATGATTTACTTATTCTTTATTGAATTATTTGGTTTCAAAAAGCTTATCGCGCGAATTATAATGAAATTATTACTTCGACAAGTTGTTACTTACCAACCATTCATTGTCCAATGAAATTAATTGGTACCTACTTTCAGGAATACTTTGTAAGAATCAAATACTTCGACAAACTAATCACTGCCCAATCAAATTGATTGGCACCTACTTTTATGAGCATTTCGCGCGACAAGCTTCTTAAAACCAAATAATTCAACAAAAAATAATAAAATCATTGTCAGCGTTGACTTGATTTTATTTTATACGTTTCAGTAACGGCTTGAATAAAATCTTGTCTTCAAAACTTTTTTATCAGTTATTTCATTAGTTTTTGAAAACTATACTTTTTATTCATTGGCCTTGAATGTACATTGGTTATTCATTCCAATAGCTTTACAATCCTCTGCATTTTGTGGACTTTTTCTACCATGGAAGTTGAAATTATCAGTTTGTTGTTTTTCTGAAAGGGCATATTAATAAATTCACCTCGATACATCACTGTTTATTTTAAGATTAGAATATGCTTTTTTTCAACATATCCAAAAAATATTGCTTAAATAATTTGAAATGAAAATTGAAAATTGAAAATAATTCCAGGTAAGTTGGTTCAGTTGAAAGCTTCGCTACCCCACTTCCCAAACACCACTTCTCTGGTTTGAAGTCGATTTATTATTAGACACTTTCCTATACCCGGAATGATTCAAATTATTTCTGTATAAAATGGCGGAGAGTTCACGAGAATTTCAAATCTGCATACATACATGATGTTAATCAAAATATTTTATTTGTATTGAATTCAGTTCTACAGATTATGATTTTCATCATATTGAATAAGACGTTCGTGAAGGTAAACATTCTATTAAATTGAGCGAAATTTAGAACTAAATTACGTAATTGAAATAATTTATTCATTGCCTAAGTAATGTTATTCATTGAAAACTTAACTCTGCAGTCACTTTCACCAAAGAATTTCTTTCTGTTTGAAGGATATTATAAATTCACCTCATCACACTTGTTTCAATTTTAGATAGAATATGCCAAGATTCAAAATTTTCAATAATTTGCATACATGAACACATGATGTTAATTCGGAAAATTAATTTGGTACGTTGAGTTCAGTTGAAGACAGGTGATTTTCGACAAGGACCATTCTCTGGTTGAGGATAATAGACTTTCTTGTGACCGTTGGAAGAGGTAAATTCTTCTGTATAAGAAATGGCGGAGAGAGTACGGGTTTTAAAATCTGAACAGTCACGATGACATTAAGGTATTTTATTTGATGAATTCTTCAGTCACGAGATTCGAAAGGTTCATTTCATATATTGTTTATGTTTTGTAGATTCGTATTTTGACAGATATTTCAATCTGACGAACATGAGGATTTTCGGAGATGGGGACAGGGACGGGACAGGACGACGGAAGGGCGGATGGACTTGGACGGCAGGACAGGACGGGGACGGTCGGAGACGGGGACGGGACGGGGACGGGGACGGGACGGGGACGGGGACGGGGACGGGACGGGGACGGGGACGGGGACGGGACGGGACGGGGACGGGGACGGGGACGGGACGGGACGGGGAGGGACGGGGACGGGGACGGGACGGGACGGACGGGACGGACGGACGGACGGGGGCGGGACGGGACGGACGGGACGAGGAGGACGGGGACGGGGACGGGGACGGGGACGGGACGGGGACGGGGACGGGACGACGGGGACGGGGACGGGACGGGGACGGGACGGGACGGGGGGACGGGACGGGACGGAGGACGGGGACGGGGACGGGACGGGACGGGGACGAGGGACGGGACGGGGACGGGACGGGACGGGGACGGGACGGGACGGGACGGGGACAGGGACAGGGACGAGGGACGGGGACGAGGGACGGGGACGGGGACGGGGACGAGGACGGGGACGGGACAGGGACGGGAGGACGGAGGACAGGGACAGGGACGAGGGACAGGGACACGGGACGGGACAGGGACAGGGACGGGGACGAGGGACGAGGGACGGGACGGGGACGAGGGACGGGACGGGACGAGGGACAGGGGACAGGGACGGGGACGGGACAGGGACGAGGGACGAGGGACAGGGACGGGGACAGGGACGGGACGGGGACGGGGACGGGACGGGACGGGACGGGGCAGGGACAGGGACGGGACGGGACAGGGACAGGGACAGGACGAGGGACGGGGACGGGAGAGGACGAGGACGGGGACGGGGTGAGATAGGAACTACTCAAATTCTTCAAAAAATAGGTCCATATTCGCAAAAATTGAGTTGAGGGTAGCCCCTGAAAACGAGACGTAGTATTGAGAATCAAAGTACAGTATATCGAAGCAAATTCAAAACAGAGATGAAAGTTTCCCGAACACATTTTTATATTCCTAAAAATAGAGGCGCCAGCGCAAACAAAACCGGCCATTTCGGTTTTTCCCGTATATTTTGAAAACGGTTCGTGATATTTTCGATTTGGAAACATCTTTCCATTGTTCACTCAAATATGCAACTTTTTTTTCATGTGAACAGCGTTGAATCATATACCGTTTTCGAAATGCCAATAGTGGTATGCCTTAAAAAAAGGACCATATTTACCATTGGACAAAAAGTTACATTCTAATTATAGATAACAACAACAACTGCTTCATAAGAGGAAACAAACTACATGTCAACAATCAAATATATAGTGTAGAAGACCTGAGCAAAACTGAAGAAGCTGTGGAAGCAGAGGAAAAAACACATATACATAGTGCTCCAGGAACTCCAACTCCTTCACTCCAAAACAAGATTGATGATTTACCGAAGCTTGCCCAAAAACCAATAATCATAGAATCCAGAAATCAGAGGACTGCATCAATCTCTTCACCTATTTCTACAGCAACTGGTACCATAAAAAGAGATCAGAAGGAATCAACTGTCCATCAAAAGCTGAAAAAAGATAAAGAAGAAAAATCAAGGATTGAAACTCGGCAACAAAGCAAGAAGTGAGTCAGTCACCCGCCACAAAATATAAAACACCTTTTTTCTCTCCCTGAAACCAAGCCAAAAAAATCTTTTTTTTATTATTGTTTTTTATGTTTTTTATATGTAATTAGTTGTTACTTAGTCTGGATATGGATCAATATATCAAAGACTTTCGAGTAAGTACGGTAGAAACATACTCCTTAAATAACTACACTGAAGCAGGAACTATACTGAAAGTAAATGACAATATGCGAAACTTCAAAATATTGCATAATAATATACGTAGTCTAAACAAGAATCTAGATGAATTCAAAATCCTCATCGAGGGTCTTGAGGTAGACATAGACTGTTTAGTAATAACAGAAACCTGGAAACTTCCTGACCCAAACTTATTCAAAATTCCTGATTATGATTTGATTTACAATTATGGCGAGTTAAACCAAAATGATATAATAAGTGCTGTATATAGATCACCATCTACAGACATAACCGCTATTTACAGATATACTTCGAGTAACTTGATTTCTAAATAAATAATCACAACCTATTCATAGGGGACTTGAATATTGATATTCTGGAAGTGGATGATTCAGCAAATGATTATTTGAGTATATTAAGTGAATTTGGATATATTTCTATGATAAATACCCCTACAAGAGTACAAGGAAATTGTATCTCATGTATCGATCATATATTTATTAAACCGAAAAATAACGATATAGATAAATTACTTCCGTTGGTAATACAGACATGCATTACAGATCATTTCACCACAATTTTACATATTATCTCAGAGGGTAAAAAAAATACTATAAATAATGCCATATATAAAACAAATATCAACTATGATAAATTAAAAAATAATATTCAAAACCTATGTTGGGAACACGTTTACACCGAAATAAGCATTGAATCAGCAACAAAGAAATTCGTGGATATGACTATGAATATTGTCAGAGAGTGTACCGAAACCATCAAAATTAAAAGAAAATACCATAAAAAAGCACCTTGGATGACAAATGCTCTCCTTACATCTGTAAATAAAAAAAATGAACTATTCAAAAAACTCAAAAACAACAGAATAACCTGGAATTGAGCAAAGGTATAATAATTATAAAATGAACTAACATCATTAATAAAGAAGGCAAAACAGGTTTATTACGGAAATATTATTGAGAACAACCGAAATAATTCGAAAAAAATGTGGACAGTCGTTCAAGACATCACAAAAAACCAAAAAGTAAACAGGGAAATAACCAGTTTAATAAATGAAGCCGGAGAAAACATAACCGACACGAAAGGCATTGCAAATGAGTTTAATGAAACTATCATAAACATGGGAAAGAACTTAGCCAAAAACATAAAAATCAACAAAAATATTCTCTTTCAAACACCACGAAACTTGAACTCATTTGTTATGCTTGACACAGACCATCATGAAATTGGAGAAATTTTGCGTGAATTGAAAAACAATAAATCCCCTGGTTATGATGGATTGAAATCAGAAACCTTAAAATCTATTTCAGAATATCTTATTGAACCATTGACATACATTATAAATAAATGTATGGCCTTAGGATACTGGCCTTTGGCTTTCAAGGACACAATTGTTATTCCAATATACAAGAAAGGTGAAAATGCCTTGGCCAGTAACTACAGCCCAATATCACTGATAACAAACTTTGCAAAAATATTCGAGAAGGTCCTAAGGAATAGATTAGTATATTAAAGTATAAGTGGATAAAAAGGGCTTTAAAACACGCGCGATTTTTCGAGCACGACGGCGCAGCCGGAGTGCTCGAAATAGAGCAAGTGTTTTTAAGACCAGTTATCCACGAATACTTTACGTTATTTTTTTTTATTGGTGCACTACGAAATCATATATACTGGTATTATTACTACAAAAAATAGAAATAAGAACTAATAATGCAAGAAGGTTGAATTCGTGATGTGACATCAGTATACCTTTCGTTGTCATGGAAATGAGAAAAACATTCATTTGCAATTTGTTACCAAAGATCAATATTTGTTGTCACCAGAGCTCAAAAATGAATTATTCTAATATCGATTTTTTGAATAGTGAGGCAGAATCACGGTTAATACCGCGAAAATCCAGTGATATATATAAAAAAGAATATGAAAAGTTCATCAAATGGATGGAGGAGCACATATAAATGAACGAATTGTGAGTAATATATTATTTGACGTTACAAGGTACTCCTGTCAGATCAATAATCAAAAATTTGTCATTTAGACTTCACGTTTCTCGATTTGTTGATGTTGTCATGGTTACCTTTAAAAAACGCGCGTTTTTTAAAGTTCGATTTAAACACGCTGAGGCGTGCTTTAAATGGGTAAAAAGGGGCACCAATAAAAAAATAGTATCATACCTCAATAAGTATAAAATATTATCCGACAAGCAATTCGGTTTCAGGGAAAATGTTTCCACACAAGATGCGATAGTTTCCCTAACAAATAATGTATTTTGGTAAGAATACCAGATCATAGCTATCAAATTATTGAATTGTCATCGGTTCTCAACACGTGTGTGAAATTTTGAATGATTTGAAAATCTGGAAGTGGGTGAAGATTAATTTCAAAGATTCTGTTATATACATTCATACTTACAGGTGAAGCTAATAAAGCGTGTGTAATATGTAAAAAACATATGTCTGATATGTTATAGAAATAGCAACAAGATACTGTACACTCTACAGAAAGTTGTTGTATTTGCAAAGACCAAGAGAGTTTGGGAGTACCGAGTACTTCAAGTGAAAGTTTGGAAAAACGCAAAGGAGTGACAAGAGGGCTGCCAACACTGAAAGCAGTTTATTCAAAATTAATTTGTTTCAATGATGGTATGGGGATGAAAAAAATATTATTTTTTATGACCAATTGGCATATTGCAGTTTGCAGAAGTGGACAATATCTTGAAAATAATTTTCTGGATGCGGTCTAGCAAGTGGCTGTAGAAAGAGTGGTATTTGTAGCTCTCTTACATGTATTGTTTATAAACGATTGTAGAATTTTTTACCGATAGACAATAACGAGTCACAAGTCACAAATTTCAATAAAAATTCAAACCAATTTGTTTCCTATTATTTTAAATGTTATATAACCTGAAGTTTCAGGGTTTTTTATATTTCTGTATTTCTGCGTAAAATATGTTTATGACTAATAAAAGAAATATGTTTTTGTATTATTGTACTCAAATTCTGTGATGATTCTATACACATTATTTCAGATGTGTATTCTCTAACCACGTAAATCCTCTAGTTTGGTTCTTTTCAAGAAGATTTTCTCAATAAAGACTCCCACATTTCTCCAGATTTTTACAGGGAACTATAAACAAAATCTCATCACAAGTCATTTTTTTCTCGACCTAATATATGAAAAACTTAAATTTTGCAAATAATAATGAAATGGAGTACAACAAATTATCTAACACTTGTTTCTGATTTAGATCAGATACCAAAAAAGCCACAAAGTGGTTCAATTTCTAACAGGGCATTCATTGGAAATATAATTGTTCACGAAATGTGGATCTATGCAGTATTACTCCTTGATCATATAACGTACACTAGATCAGTTATAAACCACCCCGGCCAAAAAACATCTCAACAAGGATAACATCATTACCATAACGATAGCCAGTACACTCAACGAGTTGTTTTGAATAGCTTAATTAGGGATTGTCATCGTTTTTTCATAAATTGTCTTTTGCACACATCACTTTGTATAAACATTATGTGAATATAAAACCACAATCAATGAATACAAAATCAATCAACTAATTTTTTTTCACAAAAAAAAAACTCGTCCAACTATCAAAACATAACCTTAAACGATTTGTTTATGTATCCGAAGCGGCAACTGCAATGTTGCCGTGAAGTTTCAAAGGCTCCCACGAACTAGAATATTGTATTCATTGTTTACGATTAGAACTCACACGAAAATATAACGAATAAGATGAGTATAACTTCAGTAAATGCGATTTGACAACAGCGCATAAAATCGAAGATACTTTTATGAATGTATGTTGCCTTGTGTGTTACCCATCTGGTTTGTGATACATTTTGTAATTTTATTTCAGTTGACAATCTGGGTGCATAAGTTCTAATTTGATCAAAATAAAGTCGAGTATTGGCAAACCGAATTTCGAGACATTTTGAAAATGATGGAATATTTTTATTGAAATTTGAAACTTCTATTTCATGACACCATTGCAGTATATACAGGTACATTTGAAAATATAACAGAAAATTATTATGTTTAAGGTGAACATCAGAGCGATCTAAAACTTTAAATAGTCCAATTACATACTGGAAGCTATAGTTGAGAAAACACATTTTTAAAACCTTCAATTTTTTGATGTAGAAATCATTACATCCGAACGGCCCATAGCCAATATTTCATGCTAGAATAGAAGAGTGGCTCTTAAAGAGTAAAAATATGTAGAGCATTGAATGACAATACAGTTTTACATTTGAATAAGATTGCTTACTTGTGAAGTATGGGCGCAATCGAAGTCTGATGCACTATTTTTATTTATTTTTGGAGAGGGAGGAAATCCTTTATGGACAACACCTTGCGCTAGTGTGGGAGTCCCTGACACAGGTTTACCCACTGAAACCTCCACCCCGTAGGCTCGTCAGGCTGTGGCCTCCGACCCGTTTATTTTGAGACCTTGTGTCATACATCCGTCGCCACGGTGCTCACAGCTTGAATTTAGGGTAAATATAAAGTTACACCACACATGCACTCTGCATATGGGGAAAACACTTTTCTTACGTGTTTTTGCCTCCTGAACACGAATCCGGAAGGAAAATGCGGTGGTCTCATACCGTTCCCGAATTAGAGAACTTAAAAAAAAATTCAACCTCATTTTCAAGCACCGTTTTCTCGCACAAAACTCACTTAAAATGCCTCCTTCTTTTTACCAGCATGAACAATACACCCTAAATCACTTATTTTTTGCACAACTTTGCACAAAATACGTGGTTTTTATCAAAAAAATCCTCCTTCTTATACAGTTCCAAATAAATCAATTTCAGACTTTGACACATGGAATTTAGTAACTTTGCCTTATTTTTCATGTCGGTGATAAATGAATCACCGCCCACAACAATCGCACACATAAATGAAGGGGAAACTATTCCTCACATTTGGATTCGAAAAGTTGGCGGTGATTCATTTATCACCAACATGGTTACTAAAATCCATGTGTCAAAGTCTGAAATTGATTTATTTAGAACTGTGTAAGAAGGGGGATATTTTCGATAAAAACGACAATATTTTGGGCAAAGTTGTGCCGAAAATGAGTTATTTAGGGTGTATTGTTTATGCTGGTAAAAAAAAAAGGAGGCATTTTGGGTGAGTTTTGTGCGAGAAAACGGTGCTTGAAAATGAAGTTCTCTAACTCGGGAACGGTATGAGACTGCCGCATTTTTTTCCGGATTCGTTTTCAGGAGGCAAAAACACGCAAGAAAAGTATTTTCCCCATATTCAGAGTGCCTGTGTGGTGTAACTTTATATTTACCGAATCAAGGTCTTTTTGCCAGAGCCTCGACACGTGTCTACAAACCGTCCCATTCGCTGCGAGGCCGCTGCCCGTTCACCCCATATCACGAGAAGATGAGGTTGAACTTCAAGGAGCCTGATGTACAATGCATGATGAGTTAATTTCCATGAAAATATGCTATAATGAGCAATCATTTTTCGAACGGAAGATTCAAAAAATCTTGTTCTTCCAATGACAATGGCTGCATTAACAGTCTTGTTGTCACAACAATTACCTTGAGTTGGTGAAAGAAAAAATGTATAATATTCACGAAAAAGAAAAATCATTTATACTCACAGTTGAATCATAGAACCACAAAACATTCAATGGATTGTGTGGGGATTGTCAGTAAATGAATTAGAATGGGATGGTCAGAATTATTTATCTTCCACAACCGAAATATTCGTCCTCTTTCAGGTGACTATAATGATGGGTCTTATTTTAAATAAAACCTGTCACGGTCATGAATTACATAATTCATAATTCCATAGAATTGCAGTTTCACACAGTCATACATTTAAACTAGTTTGTGATGAACACGTGAGATTGTCAGTATTTTATTGTTGATAGCTATTGTACATGCTAGGACCTCGAAAATCGCAGAAGTAATTCGAAATTGTTCGAGGATTTTATTATTTTCCATAGCAATCCATGTAATGAAAACCTACTAATATATCAATTTGATGTACAGGGTGATTCAAAAGTACTTTGACAAACTTCAGGAGGTGATTCCTCACAATATTCTTATATGAATTGACCGAATAAATATGTCCGGGAACGCTTCGTTTCCAAGATACAAGGTGTTAAAGTTTTATTTTTATGTTCATTTTTTTTTAAATAACTTTCGAAATACTGACTTTAATTAAACGAAAATTGGTATTGAACCATTTTGTGAGGTGTCGAATTCCATCATGATGTTATTATTGCTCTTTCTCGTAGGGCGCGCCACCTACACGTCTTTTTATTTTTTGAAGATTCATATCTTTTCTGAGCGTACTTCTAGCACATTTTTCAGTGAAAACATCAATACCTCTGTCATATATCTACGTGAAAAAGCTACTCCTAATGCAAGTCGCTATGAGCAACCGTTTTCTAGATATTTGGACTTGGAAATCTCAAGTCGATTATTTGATAATCGATGCGTGTTGAAGTTATTACCATTATTTTGCATTTTCCACAAGAATGCCTAGGAAATGGATTTGATGTTTAAGTAAGTAGTTTTGGTAAATACATACTATGTGACGGTTAAACGTTTTGTTGTTTTGTTGAAGTTTCTGTAAGTTTTAAAACACGAATTTTGAAAAAATGGATTATTTAAACAATAATGCTCATTTAGCCGATATGCATTTCGTGTATGGCCTTACGGATGGCAATGCGCGCGAAGCGAGACGTATTTACCAGGAGCGATTTCCTAATCGAGTACTGCCTTCAGCTCCAACATTTACCAGTCTCCACCGTCGTTTGGCAGAAACAGGGAGCTTTAAGAGGGCAGCTGATACTATTGGAAGACCACGAGCAGTCCGAATCCCAGAATTGGAAGAAACTGGTTTGAACGCTCTCGAGGAGAATCCAGAAACTAGTACAAGAATAATTGCTGAAGCTCTCAATTCTACTCAGTCCACAGTTTGGAGAATTATCCACGATCAACAATTTTCTCCATACCATGTTCAAAGGGTACAAGCTCTTTTGCCACGAGACTTTCCCTAACGCATTACTATGTGTCAGTGGTTTTTCAGAAAATTGGCTGGAAATCCTCAATTTTTCAGATATGTACTCTTCTCGGACGAGGCAAACTTCTCCCAAAATGCTAGCACAAACTTTCATAACAACCATGTTTTGGCTCTAGAAAATCCGCACGCAGTTAGTGAAAGACGTTATCACTATCAATTTTCTGTAAATGTATGGGCAGCAATAATTGATAATTACTTGATAGGTCCTTCCTTTCTTCCGATCCGACTGAATGGCGCAACTTACAGAGACTTTTTAGAACATGAATTGCCGGGACTACTTCTGAATGTACCATTCCGACCCATTTTAGCGTTGTAGCCAGGGAATTCCTTAACACTATCTATCCAAATCGATGGATCGGTAGGGGTGTAGAAGAACCTAACCAGGCGTGGGCACCCCAGATATGAACCCGCTAGATTTTTATTTTTGGGGACATTTGAAGTCACTAGTTTATAAAACTCCAGTAGCGAACGAGAAAGATCTAAGAAACCGGACAGTAGACGCCTGTGAAACAAGAAACACACAAATAATTTTTGAGCGGGTACGAGATTCAATGACTAGGAGACTGAATGCCTGTATCTTCGCTGAAGGTGGACTCTTGAACAATTCATTCGAAAACAATTTAGTTTCCTTCATTTTATTTTATTCTACATATTCAACATTTCTTGAAATAAAATGTTGATATTTCTTGCAAATTTTATTGAAACAAATATAGATTTTGCATCCTTGATACAAAAATAACTATTTCAAACGAGTAAAAATAAATAGAATAGGTGGCGCCCCCTACAAAAAAACAAAACTACTTACTTTAACGTCAAATTCATTTCTAAAGCATTCTTGTGAAAAATGCAAAATAATGGTAATAACTTCAACACACATCGGTTATCAAATAATCGACTTGAAATTTTCAAGTCCAAATATCTAGAAAACGGTTGCTTGTAGCGACTTGTAACAAGGGTAGATTTTTTACGTAGATATGACAGAGGAATTGCATTTTCTACTGAAGAATGTGCTAGAAGTACGCTCAAAAAAGTTATGAATCTTCAAAAAGAAAAAGACTGTAGGTGGCGCCCCCTACGAGTAAGAGCGATAATAACATCAGGATCGAATTCGACACCTCAAAAAACCTCTCAATATCAATTTTCGTTCAATTGAGGTCAGTATTTCGAAAGTTATTTAAAAGAAACGAACATAAAAATAAAACTTTAACACCTGTATCTTGGAAACGAAGCGTTTCCGGACATATATTTATTTGGACAATTCATATTATAATATTGTGAGGAATCAGCTCCTGAAGTTTGTCAAAGTACTTTTGAATCACCCTATATATATATATATATATATATATATATATATATAAAAGTAGGTTTCATGAATGATTTCATAATTACGATTTCAAGATGACATATAACAATGATTTTAATCATTCAACTTTTTAACAAAACGCTATTACTGAAAAGGGGGAACATTCTCAATTGAAAATTGAATAGGAATATTTTTCTGAATATTGAGAAGTCTACGACAATAATGAAGTTATTTTTTGTAATATCTAACAGAAAACAACTACTTCCCCTGCTAAAGTCACGCTGGATATTGAACTACATCTGATATATATTGTGAAAGGACCATACCTCAAGAGAAAAAATATGAAAGTGAAAATTTGCATTTTTATTCAGCTAGTTATTTGATTATCTATTTTAGTCTTGATCAAAGACTCCTATCGATGAATGAGTACTTCTTCTTGGAAAACATTCTTCTTTGTCTCATTCATCGAAATGAGTCCTTAATCAAGACTGAAATGAAAATCCAAATTTTCACCAGATTTTTTCTATTGAGGTAGCGTCCTTTCACAATATCTCTCAGTTCAATGTCCAGCGTGGCTTTAGCCGGGGAAGTAGTTGTTTTCTGTTAGATATTACAAAAAATACCTTCATTATTGTCGTAGATTGTTCAATTTTCAGAAAAAAAATTCTATTCAATTTGCAATTGAGAATGCTCTCCCTTTTCAACATGCATACCTCCCAAGTGGTTATCTTGAACGATGGAAGATAGTGACTAAAGTTTATCTTTCAGTCGCAGATGATTCCACATCTGATTTTATGAACATCATGTTCATATCATCTAACAAATCAACGCTATTACTATAATTCCTAAACCTGAGAGAAATGTTGGAATACTTACAAAATATGTTTTGTTCGGAATGAATGTGATTTTTTGTGGAGGAACAACGTTTCTGACCGTTTTTGGGTAACCTTCCACAGTCTGGAAACGAAAATATAATTAGGAGAATCTATACAAGTGTAGAAAGGGCAAATTAATCAGTTCACCCCGATAAGTAACTGCGTTCACCAAATTATATTTCCCATAGAAAAATTATTTTCCTGATTATATTTTCATTTTCAGACTGTGGAAGGTTACTCCATCCATGTCAAAAAAAATGTTTGTTCCTTGTGCTATATTTGTGGTCTATTTTATAGAGTCCACCACAATGAATGTGTTCCCACAATACAATATAGTATTAACAAATTTGTCTGATATCGAGTAATTCAGTAAGTCATTTGTATTGGGAGAAGATGGTTGTTTGTAATTATATTTTATCATTATTGTTTTTAATGGTTTTGAGTGATTTTTGTTCCTCATGATATCTGATTCCGAGTATTTCACGTAAGTACTTGAATTTATATGATAGGAAATTAAGGTTTTTCATTAAACGCTAGATATATATATATATATATACAGGGTGTCCCATATAAAACTCCGCGGGCAAATATCTGGGAAATGAAAGATGATATCCATATTTCGTGAAAGCAGATGATCTTGATGTCAAAGGGACCTCTTATTCACGTAGAGATCCATTACTAGGCGTCAGCCGTTAGGGCGTCACGACATCAACGCCAATTTTTTTAAATGGCATCCCAGATTTTTCAATGCTTTTTGCGATTCTGCATCCAATTCTGAATTCAGCCATATAGCACACCCATAGTTTCATTGAATACGAAAAACAGCAACTTTATTGCATATTATAAAGAGGGGCATGAAAGCGTCAAAATAAATGCAATAATACGAGTATTCATCGATCTGTCAGAGAACCTGTCAGATTTTACGAAAGTGTTTTCAGTTAGGTGTTGGTTTTTGGTAAAATTGAATAATGGTTTAATTTTCAAATGCAGAAAAGTTGGATATGATATGTATTTATGGCGAAGCAAGAAGGAACGCAAAAGAAACAGTGAGAATATACGCTAATCGGTATCCCGACAGATTACCGTCAGACAAAACATTCACTAGCTTAGCCAAATATTTGGCATAAAATGGATGTTTTAATGAAAAGAAGCGAAAAAAACAAAAACCGGCTACAGATGAGAATTACACTGTTGCAGTGCTAGGTCAAATGGTATTGGAACCACATAGTTCTACAAGACAAGTAGCAATGGATTGTGATTCAAAATCGTCAATACAAAGTATTTTGTAAAAAAATTCCATCCCTACAAAATACATCTGGTTCAAGGACTACAGCCAGGTGATAATCTTTATGTTTTATTGTTCATAACTTTAATCTATTCCCATATTTAGGAGATGATGATAGGAGATTGAACTTCATTGCATGGTTGTCCACCCGTATTCATGATGATGATCAGTTTCTGAAGAAAATATTATGGAGTGATGAAAGGTATAATGAACAAACATAATTGTCACTATTAGTCTGAAGTGAACCCTCATTGGATTCAAGAAACGAGATATCAGTCTGTGTGGGGGGTTAATGTTTGGTGCGGAATCATTGATGGTTATTTGATAGGACCTCATTTTTACGAAGGAATTCTCAATGGAGAGAGGTACTTGCTTTTCCTCCAATATGTGTTACCGAATCTCTTGGAGAATTTACCAATAGAAAATCTACCGAAAATGTGGTTTCAACAAGATGGGGCACCTCCGCATAATAATAGGATAATTACCTAATATTTGGATGATACTTTCAATGAGAAATGGATTAGAAATAAGGGTCCAACACCGTGGCCAGCTCGGAGTCCAGATATGACTCAACTGGATTTCTTTTTGTGGGGATATATTGAAGACTTAGTTTATATGCGACGTCCACAAAATGTAGATGATTGAAAAATAGTATTACAAATGTTTGTGCGTCCATATCGCGAGCGACGCTTTTAGCTGTCACGAATCGAGAAATATAAAAAAGGTACAGTATGTATATTCTACGTGAAGGGACAGTTCGAACACTTACTAATATAATTCATGTAATCACTTTAATTTTTTCGTTACTACCATCATGTTGGTAGAGTTTTGGTCAAAGTAAAATATTTTTTGGTAATTTGAAACATTTACTTTAGTTTGTACTGTCTGCGATTATACAGAAACACAACTAGATGGAACTGAACAGGCAGTGTAATTATAACTGATCGATCAATTTTATTAAACTCGTGTTGTTGCTTTTTATTTTTACTTATTCAAGGCCCCTTTTCATAATATGCAATAAAGTTGCTGTCTTTCATCTATATTCAAGGGACACTATGATTGTGCTATATGGCTGAATTCAGAATTTGATGCAAAATCGCAAAATGCATTGAAAAATCTGGATTGCCATTTAAAAAATTGGCGTTGGTGTCGCGACACCCTAACGGATGACGCCTAGTGATGGATCTCTACGTAAATGAGAGCTGAGCTTTGATATCAAGATCATCTGCTTGCACGAAATATGGATATCATCTTTTATTTCCCAGATATTTGCCCGCGGAGTTTTATATGGGACCCTGTATATATCACACCTGAGGTGATACCAATGTATTTGACATTTTCATCAGACTGCATTTCAACTACCCCTTTTCCTCAAGTTTCATTATAATTTGTAAGATTCTTCTCGTGATACGTGCACTTTTATCGATATTTACTGTGAATATACGACTGTCGAACTAGTCAATTATTATTCCGAAATATTTCTCTTTGCCGATTTCAACAGATCCCATATTCTTTCTTCATATATTACGGCTGTATCATCATCAAGCACTGTTCATAAAGATCATTTACAAATATATTGAAGAAAATTGGCCCCATAACTGTAACTTGTGGAATACTAATTCACTTTTGCTGATCACATCACCTATTTTGACATTCAATTTCCCTTCAAAATTTCAAGTAATTGAATATGACTCACAGTGTCAAATTCATGAAAATACACATAGCTGTTGACTTTTTGTCCATGTTCCACCCAACTTGATTGTGAGTTCATTTATGACATCCTGAAACCAAACTTTTGATCGTAAAGTATAATTTATATTTTTTTGTATAGTTTACTATTCCTTTCTTGTGATTTTTTTTTAAATTACAGAGATGAAACTGTTATCCTTTATTCGTCCCCTTTTGCGACAGTATTTTTTTCAAGACAGCTTGGATTTGAACACCAGTAGCAATAGACGACAAAATAACAATAATTACAAGAGTGTTCAAATGAGTTTGGTAAATGGTGATTTGTATCAACATTATGAATCTCATTTCACAAAAAACATACCGGAAACGGCAAAATAGTTAGATATAATGAATTGTATTATTAATTGCGATAAAAACCCAGAAGAGTATCCATTATACGGTTTTCAATAATACATAGTATTTGCAAATCATTCAGATATAAGTAAAGTGAAAAATTATCACCAATTATAATTTTTTTGCAATTTCGTACACTATACTGTATTTTTCTCAAAGTAACTGAATATTTTACTGGGTATTTTCCAAAAAAATATTCATAATTTTCCACTTTGCCAATATCCGAATGGTTTGCAAATATTATATAATGTTAAAAACCGTATGATGAATACTCTTCATAGCGAAAAAGCAATTGATAATACAATTTATTCCATCTAACCATTCTGTCGTTTCCGGTATGTTTTATAAAATGAGATTCATAATGTTGATAAGTAGTATCTGGGGCACTTGGCGGCACTTTTAGAGAGCTCAGGCTATGTGCGCGAAGTGCGCGATGTATACGAGGGGTGCGGTATTACGCGGGAAGGCTCGCTAAAGACTGATCACCGATTCCACGATATTCCCCGTTGTTCCTCGACGTTCCACGTAGTACCAAAAAGTAAATGTCTCCGATTCGGGTTATTTTCAACGAGCTAACGTGAATCGATGTACCTGTGACAGTTGTGCCCTTGAAAATCGTTTGAAAAAATCAAAATTTGGATTTGAGCCCCTGCATACCGAGTGGGGTATCAAATTGAAGGGAAGAACCCATAGATCGTAAATTCATCATTTTCCACCCTCCAACTTCATCATAGAATGAGAAATCGCGATTTGAGTGCTTTGAATTATAGAAAATAACGAAACCTTATATTAATTCGCAAACACGACATGGAATTATACCCAAATCCACCAAAATCTCATGAACCGGATGAGACCACTGATTAAAATCCCATAAGGGAAATTTTAGTGTCAATGGATTCGTCTCGATGTCAAGAATCACAATTGAGCATTTTCCAAAGCCAAAAGGGCTCAGGAGGCTAAATCCTTTATTATGCAAGATACAGCAACATACGAATATTCTAACAAGACGACTTCTACTGGAGATCATTAAAATGAAAAGTCTGCATGTGTAGCATGCTTTTTTGGCAAGAAAGAGAAATGTCGAAACCAAGGAATCGAACTAGGGACCGCCAGATCGTCAATCTATCGCTCTTCCAACCTAAAACAATCTCTACTGGAATCTATATGACTGAGTAATGTCATCATTGTGATATCCTCAAAAGAAGAAATTCAACGTGCTCATCTCCACATTTCTTCGTAACGGTCTTCCAAAAATATTGAATTTCTCCATCTTTTTCGTGTTAAGCCTATTTTAGTAATTTATCGTATTCTGGCGAATCCTCTATCTGTACTGTGAACATCATTCTCTTTTGAAATTTATATTTGTATTTTTTTTACTCAGTCTCGATGTCAAAAATCATAATAAAGCATTTTCCGATGCCAAAACTGCAACACATCACATTTTATGCCGTTTCTACAAAAATATCCACGGATTCTTGGAATTTACACCATTTTAATCTATCTACATTTACGGCGTTTTAGCTAAGGAGGGCAGAAAAGTGCTCAGGAAGGTAGCGCCGTTACTGTTGCACCACGCCAGTACTAACTAACTAACAAAACAACTCTTACTGGAGATCGTGAAAATGAAAATTTAAGTTAATAAATATACACATAAACTATAAAATATACAGAGAAAAATCAAGAAAAAAATAAGCGTGAATCGGAAAATGAACAGACAGATGCCGATCGTGATAGAGAAAAAAACATGTCGACTGATAATAAAACATGGTGATATAATAAGAAAAATTATACTGAACAACTCATTTGTTAAAGAAGAAACATTGATGCCCTTCCGAAAAAACCGGATAGAATAGAATAGACATTTATTTCCGTAAAAAACATAATGTTTGTAGGAAAGTGTGCAGTAGTGACACATAATCTTAATAAAACAGATACTCCTGCGTTTAATATACATACGACAACATAAAACGATACAAATATACATACAGTAGTATAAAAAAGCGTGTAACACAAATACGTTGGCACAATTTACAAACTTAGAAACATGACGTAATGAAAACAAAATTGGCCCAGAATACATATACGAGTATACCAGTACTCAAATTGTATTGTTGAGGAAGTCATTGATTGAATAGTAAGCCTTTTTCAATAGAAGTTTTTTTACTGATATTTTGAATTTGTGGAAATGCATATTTTTAAATTCAGTAGGTAATTTGTTGTATAATTTAGTTCCGGAGTAGTAAACACTGTTTTCAAAGAGCGATGTGTTATGTTGAGGAAGTAAAATCATTTGGTTACATTGGCGCGTAGAGGATGAGCTGAAGATATACAGAGATCTATTTTTGTAAGTGAAACATAGAGCTTCAAGGATATAGATAGAGGAAAAAGTTAAAATACCCAGTTGATCGTGATAGAGAAAAAAACATGTTCGCAATTTCAAGACAAAACGAGCTGAAGTGAAACGATGTACCTACTACAGTTGCGCCTTCAAACCACGATTACAAAAATAAAAATTTCAATTCGAGGCCCAACACAACAGCGTCATCATAGAACGATAAATCGCGATTCAAACCACTGAATTAAAAACCGATAAGGAAAATTTGTTAAAGGATTCGTCTCAATGTCAAGAATCATAATTAGGAATTTTCGCATGCCAAAAAGACTCTAGGAGCTAAACAATCTTCATATATTCGTGTTAGAGTGATATGTGAACATCGCACCAAAACGAAAGATACAATGTTTTCAGGAGTGGACAGCTTCACATATTTACATATAAAAAATATACGAAACTTCGGGATAAAAAAAAATATAATGAAGGTATATTGAATTAAAAAATACACAGCGTTTCATAATTAAAAAAAAACGTGAACATAGCGAACCCTATATAGAATGTTCCATAAAATATATATCACTTTCAAAAATCTCGTTTACATGAATTTTCAAATGAGGAAGAGCAGAGACAGAAAGCCCCGCCAAGAGAAACATGAGAAAATCAACGCATGTGTAGTGTCACAGTGACGTGAATGCACCAAACGGGCGGGAATAAAATACAGAGTGTCCCAATCGCAAGGATCTAGAAAGATATAAAAAACATAGATATCATTTTAATAAAAAGCACATTATTCAAAGATATACAGAGTGTCCGAAATAACATTTTTTTGGCGTAATATACAGGATGTCTCAAATCGACGTACCAAAAATAGAATTTTACATTCAATATCTACACAACTTTGAACTCAGGTTTCCTCATTGGTTGTAGAGAAAAAACATGGCGCCTAATAGAAAAACCATGGCTTCTAATAGAAAAAATATATATTAACAAAAATCATACTGAACAGCTCATTGGTTATAGAAAAAAACCAAGGAAGCTTCATATGTGTCACTTGTCATTGGAGAGAAAGTTGAACACCGTTGGACACCGTTGGACACCGTTGAATACCGATGAATACCGTTTAACACCGTTGGACACCGTTCAACACCGTTGAACACCGTTGGACATCGTTGAACATCGTTGAACATCGTTGGACACCGTTGCTGAACACCGTTGCTGAACACCGTTGCTGAACCCCAACACCCGTTGACGAACACCCGTTGGTGAACACCCGCTGAAGAACCCGTTGAAGGTGTTTAAATACCAGAGATTCAGCTATGTTTCAGCTATGTTTCTGAAAGTTCGCCGAGTAAAGTTATCTTACTGTTCGTAACCTCTGTAGTTTGCGAAAATATTACAAATGAGAAGGAAATGTTTTCAAATCTTCAGCGTTATGGGTACATCGATAATACTAGTCTAACACTCATCGATTCTCCAACAAAATTGATGACTTTCCAAGTGAAACATAACCTCCCAGTTGATGATTAATTGAATGGAGAAACATTAAAATTTGTGCAGAGACCAAGATGCTCCAAAAGCGATAATGCTGTCGAGTAAATGGAAAAAAATACATCTTTGATGGTATTCCCCCTCAGCATCTAACGATACAATCTTGCGTATAATGCAGAAAGCCTTTAGTATTTGGGAGAATGCCTCCAGTCTTATTTGAATACTAACGCTGTCCCAAACCAGACATAACCTTGAATTTTGCGAGTGGAAATCACACACATCGTACAGATTGTATGGAAAAAGTTACTTGTAATGACACCTTGGATAGACCTTGAGGCGTTCTAGCACACGCCTATTATCCACAAAGAGATGCATCCAGAGAAATTCATATTCATTTGGACGAGAATTGGTATTTGGGGGTTGACTACATTTCGCCAAGAGATCAAATCAATTCACTTATGGTTATAACACATGAAATAGGACACGTTCTAAGACTCGCGCATAGTGATTTCGAAGAGGCTATTATGTACCCGTTTTATAATAATAATGTCCGGTCTTTAGATGAAGACGATGAAAGAGCTCATGAATCTCTCTATGGACCACGGTTCGAAGACACACACACCCCTCACTACTACCACCGTAAAATATACTCCGCAAACCACCCACAGACCTCAAATGATTCTGAAAAATTTATGTGAAACGAAATATCCTGATTCACCATATTTTTGGCATTAGCACCGGATTTTCCCAATCACCACCTGTATATTGACACGATAAATTTTTCTGGCGCCTCGACTTGAAGTTTATGCAAATATCTACGAATCCCGAACATTTGAACGATTACCTTCCTTCGGACATGAAAACCATTTCTCATATATATCAGAAAGCAGAAGGCAACCTCATAGCCATTGATATTAACAAATATTACGAGGCATCGTTTCCTGATCTACACATCCGCCACAGATATACGTTACAACTTCCAAAAAAATATAAAGTCAATGCAATGTTCCATACGAACAGGGGGGCAAATTATTTGTTGTTTGATAGTCAATCTTACCATGAATTGAATGATACCCCCCATAATATTCAGAGACGTGAAAGCATTGGTGATATATTTAAGGGTGTACCAATGACGTTACTACAGCGTAATCACCGATGGACATACATATTCTTCACATTAAGATACATATTACATATAGAACGAATTTACTAGGAAAGTTGTATCAGCCGGACAATTCAATTGGAATTTGAATAATATACAGTGCCCCAACGAGGGACTGTTATATCAATTGAAATCTCTATTAACCAAAATGATTTCTGTATATGATTCCTGGAAATAAAAATATTTTTCATTACGTACTGTATATAGTTATTCATTAAAAACCCCTTCCAATATTCGAATGCATGCCCCTGGTGGTAATATTGTTCTTCATAAAAACAAATTAGAACGGCTCCTGCATTTACAGATATTTTATTTTCTGTTTTAATGATGTATTTCGCTACGTAAATGGATATCAGTTTATCAATTATGTTTTTCTGGGAACATGTAATTTGGTTCCCAGATTAAGAAGAGTTTGAAAAATGTGTAATTCGGTTCCCGATAATTTAGGTTCACCTAATTTCTATGTGTAATATGGTTCCCGGTATTTTTGCTTGCCTGGTGCAATTTGGTTCCCAGAAAAAAAATATTCACAAATTATTTTTAATTTTTTTCTCTCATATTATGAAAAAATATATTTTCTTTTTATTTGTTTATTAAATCAATAATTTTTTATTCTTATGAACATACAAATACAACATATACATCACACAAGCTTCTATCGTTCTATACTTCTTATCTACTTATAATTATAAAAATACAATATCAAATAGTTACAGCCCAGTGAAAAGAAACACACTTGAAAAAATATTTTTCTATAAACACAAGCTTCTATCGTTCTATAATTATCTACTCATAATAATAAAAATACAATATCAAATAGTTACAGCACAGTGAAAAGAAACACACTTAATAAAATGTCGACTAATTTCATTTCTAGAATAAGATTCTATCATTTTTGCTATACATTTTTGACGATTTTTTACTTTACTGTTATGTATTTGAGCCGTTATATTGATGCTCTGTAATTTTACATAAGTTTCAATTTGAAATTCTTGAAGTTTTTCCAAAAAAAAAAAAAATATTTGGATGTGCTTTATAAAAAGACGCATTGAAATGTTTATGAAAAGATTCACAAGCATTAGTGGTTCGTGTAAGCTCAGCTGAATTCTGAGTCCAAAGAAAGAGACTCTTCTGTTATATAATTATCTGTTGAGTAATCAGAATACTTTTGAATTTTTTCGTCTATTGGTGCTATCGCAAGCAACTCAAAAAGCAGTTGCTAACGTCGTGAGAACTTAAAAATGTAAGATCAAAAGTCATTCGTAGCTATCTACCAAATGTTTTATCTAACACCATTATGTTAACAAATATTTATTATTGATTTAAATGAGTTTTTATACGTATCTGAGCGTTTATTAGGTAACAATGAAAAAATCAATGGAATGTAATGCCCATTACAATAACCGTGTAAAGTAAAAAATTGACAAAAAATCGCGCACAATAATTAAACGTACCATCTAAATAAATTTGTGTGACTTTTTCTGAATATTTGATTTACACGAAAATATTACTATCTGTTCACTTCTGTTATTATACGATAAAAATTGCTTACCTCTAGAGGTTTGTATGGAAAAAGCTTTCGATGTTTTTTAGTAAACTTGGCTGAATTTTTCTACGAGCGTTATATAGATGTTTCTTCTGACGCAAGCAATATCATTTGTAGTAAATGTTGATGGCAGATTTTTCTGTAATATTCTGCGAATGACATTCGCAGGTTTCTCGGACAGGTCCTTCACAGCTTTTCGTTTGCAGGCAGATTCAACAATTTCGCGATTTGAGTCCTGTACAACTGCATCATGAGAATGTTTTTGTATGTGTTTTGTAATGGTTGAACTTTCAACACATTCGCCCAAAGTAAGAACAAATGATTTGCACTTTCTGTTTGTACAAGTCCATCGCTTCTCACCACTTTCCAGTGTCTTTCGAAAACCGCATTTATAGTTATTGAAAATTATCAACTGTTTTCCTCGTCCACTAAAATTATTTCTGGATTCATGGCGAGAATTTGGGACAACTTTGGAGAAAATTGAATGTCACTGAGCAAGCACGATTTAAAAACACAACTGACTGTCACAGAAGCAATACAACTCTAAATAAAAGTAATTCTCATAGAACATGCAAAAAATAGACAATTAATTTTTGTTTTTCCCAAATTTCACTTACACGAACAAGGAATTACGCAGGTAGTCCCCGGAAACCAAATAACTAGTGACCTTCTTGGGATTGGGAACTAAATTACATATTATTATCAAGCATCTCGAATAAATTTCTAATTTACTACCTGACGGGAACCAAACTACCCACACCAGTTTTTCTACCGATGTGAATATTCGAAATAATTGTTAACAAGTTACAACTATTATATCGAAATGGTTAAGGAATTCCACATATTTTCACTCATTATTAACGAAATTTCTCCAACGCCTTTTGATCATTTGAGATATATGACACCATTACCTTTTACGTCATTCGGAAAAATAAAAGATTTATCAATGAAATAGAAAATTACGAATGAATATTTTATTCGAAATATTTGGAAACAAGTATAAAGCTATATTCTTGGTCTCAGTTCTGACAAATAAAGCAGATCATATAATTTGGAAGCTACGTTTCTGAACAATTGAAAATGAAATATCGAAGGCATCCGTTTGGTTGACGCTGATTTCGATAACGTCATTATTTCGAAAAGATTAGGGGTTCAAAATTTTAATGATCTTTTTCCTTTTTGAACTACATGTAAACGAGATTTTTGGAACGTGATATATCCCATGTTTCTTTATGGTCATGTTTTCTCCTCAATTTTGGAGGGTGAAATATTTTTCGGCTTTTGTTTCATTATATTCGTGTTTTTCTTTCATTTTCAATGTGATACATGGGAACATTCTGTTCTGTATCGAAATTCATTGTGGTCTAAGTCCTGTGAGACGTCTGGAATACCCTACACCCTCATCTATATTCTAAGTGATATATTGAAGAATTTTTCAATCTGATGCGCATGAACCTGTTAGGTCATCAAATAAAGAAGTAAATAAACTTGGGAACGACGTTTCTGAATGATTGAAAATGACACTTCAGACGCATGGAAAAATGAAATGAAATATCGAAGGCATCCGTTTGGTTAACGTTGATTTTGATCATCATTATTTCGAAAATATTTGGGCGTGAAAACGATGTGTTTGAGATGTGGAAATTACGTTTCAGATGTGTGGAAATATGGAAAATCAGAGTGGACACGAAGTTCTGTGTAATCAAAATGACGTCTCAGGTGCAAGAAAGAATGATTGAAAATAGGGCATTGAAGACGTCTTCTTTCCTATTTGAAATACATGTGAATGGTCAAAAAGAAGAAGTTTTGCATGTATTTGAAGCGCCAAATGACCTTAGATATGTGAAGAAAATTATTAGAATAAGGTGTAAAAACGCCATTTTATCTGGTGGAAAACTACTCTCCAGACGTATTAAAAGAAATGCAAAACTTCAAACGAAATTTTTTGATTATTCACTAGTATTTCAAATAGGGCATTGGATACGTCTTCTTTCCTATTTGAAATACATGTGAATGATCAAAAATTTAGTTTGAAGTTTTGCATGTATTTGAAGCGACAAATGACCTTATATGAAGAAAATTATTAAAGTGCAGACGTATGAAAAGGAATGCAGAAATGAAGAGTCAAAAACAATGTGTTTCGAGTGATTAAAATGACGTTTCAGACGCATGAGAAATGAAGTTTCGAATATATGTGGAGATAAGTACGTTGAATTTCCCTTTTTCAGGGTATCCCTACGATGACATCACTTAGTTATAAATATTTCAACCGAGGTTCGAGGTTATGATAAGTACCGTTGAGTACCATTGAGTACCATTGATAAGTACCATTGAATACCATTGATAAGTACCATTGAGGACCATTGAGTTTCATTGATAAGTACCATTGAGTACCATTGAGTTCCATTGATAAGTACCATGGAGTACCATTAAGTACCATTGAGTTTCATTGATAAGTACCATTGAGTACCATTGAGTTCCTTTGAACACCATTGAGTACCATAGGGTTACATTGAGTTACATTGAGTACCAATGAGTTCCTATAAACATGATTGATGCGACAGCGATTATCAGTTGTAATTGAAAGTACCAAGTGTAGTAATAAACATGATGAATCATTACCAAACTCCTTCAGAGCCATCATCTCGGGCCCGAGCGGATGCAACAAAACAAACATGGCATTATCATTACTGTCCAGTCCGAATGGCGCGGTATCCGAAAACGTTTACGTCTACTCAAACTCGCTGTATTAACCAAAGTATCAACTGCTTCAAAAGGTAATGGAGGACGTTGAAGAAGTAGGTTATTTTCCGTTCCGAGAAAACGAGGAATTTATGAGCCCCCATGAAGCCAAACCCGATTTGATATTCATATTCAATGATGTGTCTTGTGATGGTCAGCAGAAAATGCGAAAATATAATTCAATGTGTAGACATAATGACATCGACGCGATGTATCTAGGTCAAACTCACTCGAAAATACCCAAACAACTGATTCGAGACAATTGCAATTCGATTGTGTTGTTCAAGCAGGACGAAATCAATATGAAACATGTATTCGATGAACACATTTCACCCGACATGTAATTCGAAGATTTCAAACGTATGTGTGCCGAATGTTGACGTAAAAAATATGGGACATTCCTAATTGTCAAAGATTGTGATTTGAATGCTGGCAGATATCGACAGGTATTCGATAAATATATATGCGTGCGTGAAGATTGACGTACCAGTGGCATTCATCGTTGATGGATAAGATGAATTATCCAGATATCGACAGGGTTTCGATAAATATATATGCGTGCGTAAAGATTGACGTACCAATAGCATTCATCGTTGATGGACCATTCCAACCAAAGAAGATTGCCTTCAGAACCGGAGATCAATGCAACAATGAAAGAGCATCCTGTATGCACTATCATCAGAAGGATCATTCTTGTAGTCTTGGTAATATAGATATTTTGTATAATTGGATATAAGATAGATTACCCAAATAGAATGTTAGAATAATTGTCTCTTAAAGTTGATAGTTAAACGTCAGAAAAACGACGTTCGGAAGTAAGTACATTGGAACGGATCAATAATTCGTATAGTACGTTGAATTCCCTCTTTTCAGAGTATCAACATGTTCAGAGATATTACAAATAATAACGAAGTTAGCTTTCTGAGCCCTTTTCACATCAGGAAATGTTCAATTGTGATTCTTGACATCGAGACGAATCAATTGACATCAAAATTCTCCTTATCGGGTTTCAATCAGCGGTTTGAATCGTGATTTATCGTTCTATGATGACACTAGTGGGTGGAAATTTCTGAATTTATAATCTATGGGCTCTCTTCTTCAATTTGATACCCAATTCGGTGTGCGGGGCCTCGAATCAAAATTTTTATTTTTCAAATCGTGTTTTGAGGGTGCAACTGCAGTAGGTACATTGATTCGCTTAAGCTCGTTGATTTTTTTCATTTTTCTCTTGATGAGACATTCAGTTCATATGATATCTGCTTTTTCTTAAAAGGGCGTGCATGTGTTTTTTCTATAACCAATGAGATGTTCAATATAATTTTTCTTATCATCTCACTATGTTTTTTTCCATCAATCGACATGCTTTTCTCTCTATCACGATCGGCGGCTGTCTGTCTGTCCATTTTTTTCCCAATTCATGCTGTATTTTTCTCTTGATGGGACGTTCTGTATATTTTATAGTACACTCTGTATATTTGATATCTATTTTTGCTACGTATATTTTCGACATTCTGTATATTACGATGCATTTTTTGTATTTGGGACATTCTGTATATCTTCGAAATTTGTTTTTTTTTTCTTAAAATGTCACCTATGTTTTTTCTATCCACGTACACGTAGGTTTGTTAGACTTTATATTTTCAATGATATTTTTTCCCTCCGTTTGGTTATTTTTTTCTCATTTTTCTCTTGACGGGGCGTTCTGTATCTGCTTTTCCGCATTTGAAAATACACGTTAACGAAATTTTTGAATGTGATATATATTTTATGAACACTCCATACATGGTTCGCTATGTTGATGTTTTTCCCCAATTATGAAACGCTGTATATTTTTTAACTTAATACTTCTTCATTGTCTTTTTTTTTATATTCTCGAAGTTTTGTATATTTTCGTTTTTTTCGATGGAACTGCGTGAAAGCCTTCCAAAGCGTAGGCAGGGACAACAGAATAACTCTGCTATGGGTCCCTGGAAATAAAGGCGTTAAAGGAAATGGTGAAGCCGACCTTCTGGCAAAAGAAGGCACTATGAAGGAGTTCATAGGACCATAGCCCTTCTTCGGAATATCAAAGAAGTGTTTTCAGACTGGACCGGGCGGAAAAAACGCAAGTACTGGTATGAAACAGTGGGACAAGTCCACTCAAAGGCATTTATACCAAATCCTTCGGAAAGGAGAACAGCAGCCATGTTACAACTGAATAGGAAAAATCTAAGGATTATAACGGGGCTACTGACAGGTCAATGTAGACTACGAAAGCATTTTCAAAGAATCGGACTTGCGGAGAGCGCAGAGTGTCGCTTTTGTCAAGACGAAGAAGAAACAGCAGAGCACATCTTGTGCAGATGCAAGGGTCTGGAACGAACAAGATTCTATTGTATGGATTACGGGCAGCTAGAGCCCAAAGACCTGGAAACGGTATCACCAAGCGTCATCATCGACTTCGTCAGAAGCGCGGAACTTGAAGGTGAACTCTAATTTGATTAGGATCGAGCCACAATAGATCTGAGAAGGTCGCAGTGGAAGGGGTGGTTATCGCTCCACTCGAAAATAACCCACCCTAACCTTCGTATATATTTTATATGTGAATATGTGAAGCTGTCCTCTATAGAAATCCACTCCTGAAAACGTTGAATCTTTCGTTTGGGTACAATGTTCATATATCCGTGTAACACGAATATAGGGAGGTTGTTTTGCTCCTAGAGTCTTTTTGGCATATGGAAATGCTTACTTATGATTCTTGACATTGAGACGAATCCTTCAACAAATTTTCCTTACCGGTTTTCAATCAGTGGTTCGAATCGTCATTTATGGTTCTATGATGACGCTGTAGTGTCGGGCCTCGATTCGAAATTTTCATGTTTGTGATCGTGGTTCGATGGTGCAACTGTAGTAGGTACATCGTTTCACTTTAGCTTGTTTCCTCTTGAAATGGCGAACATGTTTTTTTCCAATGAGATGTTCAGTATTATTTTTTTTATTATATCTCCATGTTTTATATCGGTCGCAATGTTTTTTTCTCCATCACGATCATTTTTCCAATTCATCCTTCATTTTTTCTCTTGATGGGACAGTCTGTACATATTTAATATCTTATATATTTAATTTCACGTTCTCCAATAAAAGTTGCATTGTTTTCTCGCCCTTGGCATTCATTGATTTTCTATGGGTTTTCATTGGTCGTTCATAATATTTTTTCGAGATTTTTCATATGATAGTTATTCTCCAACTGTTATTCCATTTTTATTGTTGAAGGAATATTTTCCTCTATCACGATCGGCGTCTGTCTGTCCATTTATCCAATGAATCCTTTATTTTTTCTCTTGACGGGACAGTCTGTATATTTGATATCTGTTTTCTCTTGAAAAGGCATCAATGTTTTTTGCAATGAGTTGCTCAGTGTAATTTTTCTTATTATATCACCATGTTTTTATATCAGTCATAATGTTTTTTCATTATCAAGAACAGCGTGTGTCTGTCCATTTTTCTCTTGCTGGATCAGTCTGTATATATTTGATATCTTATGTTTTCAATTTCATGTTCTCCAGTAAAATTTGCGTTGTTTTCTCGTATTTGTCATTCATTGATTTTGTATGGGTGATCATTGGTTGTTCATAATATTCTTCGAGATTTACCATACGATTGCTTTTCTTCAACTGTCATTCCATGTTTATTGTTGAAGGGATATTTTTCTCTATCACGATCGACGTCTGTCTGTCCATTTTTCCAATTCACCCTTTATTTTTTCTCTTCACGGGACAGTATGTATATTTGAAATCTAAAATTTTCATTTTCACGATCTCCGCTGATGGCGTTAGCTTCCTGAGCTCGTTTGGTATCGGAAAATACTTAATTATGATTCTTGACATCGAGTCTGAGTGAAAAAGTTACATATTCAAATTCCAAAAGAAAATGGTGTTCGCGGTATTTCGGGGGCGCAACTGTAGTAGGTACATCGATTCGCTTCAGCTCGTTTTGTTTCGAAATGACATATTTTTCATATTCATATATTTTTTTTATTACGATTCATTTTTTCTCTTGATAAGCTATTCTGTATATTTGATAGTATACTATGTATATTTGATAACTATTTTACCACGTCTATTTGAGCCATTCTGTAAACTACACTGCATTTGTTTATATTTGGGACATTCTGTATATCTTAGGAATTGAATAGTTTTTGTCGTCATATGGAACAATTATTTTCTCTCCTTGAAAATAATATCATTCGTGAACCGTGTGTAGGGAATTCTTATATCACGAAGCAGTTTCCGGCTATTTATCATCAAAAAGAGTATTTTTCATGTGGCGCTCGTTAGTTACGTATTGTTTCGAATCATTTCCTTCGATAGAACTCCCAATATTGGAGGTTTGAAGGATTTGTTTGTTTTTTTTTCGAAAACAGTTTCTTCAAACATGTCAATTACCTCTTAATTTAATCAATTTCACGTCTTGTGCTGTGAAGAGTCAGTGATGTGACCCTTTGTGGCACCTGGTGTTTTAGTGGTTATTCAAAATACCTTCATGTTATTTCAAAGGGCCGCAGAAGTAAGTTTACCTAGTTGCTTCATTCGCGTATTTTTCTAGCGGGATTTTAGTTTTTTTCAAAATTAAATGCCTGGCTACCTAAAATGAAGTGCGGGACATACTCTGGAACATTGATGCGTAACTAAAAAAAATAGTTTTTTATGTTTTTTAAACTAAATTGCGCATTCGTTATTCTACACATCATTGTGTTTTGAAAAGTATTTTTTTTCGTTCTTTTGAAACACCTAAGAAAACGCCTATGAATGTGGTTTTTGTTTACTATTTAATGCTACTCTGGAATACGTATTGATTTCTATCCACGTAAATTAGGTGTTTTCATGACCCGCCTTTCAACGATTAGTTTTTCTTGAGACTTATTTACGCCTTTTCGGTGATCAGTCTGTCGGTGATCCGCACATTTCCGTCGTCAAATATCGCCCGTCAAATATCCCCCGTCACATATCCAACTTCACATCTTCATACACCCATCTTTGGCGTGCTCTTCCCCATAATACCACACCCCTCGTATAATTCGCGCATATCGCGCACACAGCGCGCGCCGCGTCTGCGCTCTCTAAAAGTGCCGCCAAGTGCCTCACATATGGAAAAGTGCCGCCAAGTGCCCCCGATACTTCTTTGATACTAATCACTATTTACAAAACTTATTTGAAAACTTTTATCACCGTGGTCTTGGAGGAAACAGTATCTCTGAGAAATAGAGCAAAATCTTTGAGTAATTAGTCTTAGTCCTGTGCAGAGTGTAATTAATTAGGAAAATATACTTTTCTATCTTTTTTTATCAATCTGTAAATGTGACAATTCTCTTCTATCAACAACCATCGCCAACTTCCCGTTGCTATGAATCCATTTACTACATATCCATTTTTCACTATTTCTGTAACACCCCGTGAATACAATCAGTAAAATGACGAATAAATTATCATACATGTCGAATCAAATGAACATAATAATATAAATGAATCGAACATTAGAATAAGAATGAACGTAGTACAAAATCTTCGAAGTGTTTGGGTATTTTTCTGTTTCGCTTTTCTTGCTGTCGTTCATATTCTGGCGAGGGCTCTCTTGCTGGTAACGCTTGTAAATGTTGGCTCTCCTCTGACAATATCATCGTTTTCAATTCTCACGTTGTATAATCTTGGTCTGTCTTTTCTTGTACAATATTTTCTCGTTGCATGTTGATAATTCATACTCGTTCTCCTTCATTAAGTTCCGTATTTTTCTTGGTCTTGTGTCTTGTATCAAAATGCATCTTCTGCTTTTATTTTTCCTGTGTCATTTTTCGTTCGATTTCGTTATGATTCAGCAAGGCAGGTATAAGTTTTGTTCCAAGGTGGAAAGACGGTCTTTTAGAGTTCTGCCATATAACATTTGAGCCGTAGATGCACCACATTGTAGTTGTGTATTTCGATATGAAAGTAACTGTAACCGAACCCACCCCGGTCTTATTTGATTGGTAAATTTTCTGGTCGACTTTCAATTTTTTCCAACCTTCCCCTTTTTTTTTTACCTTCAATTTTTTGTTTGTTTGTGATCGTCTAGACAGTCGGCGCCACTTCTCAGGTAGCAAGATCTGCTCTCAGAAGATAGCCTGGTATAGCATTTTTTTTTTGTCGGCACACAGCCTTATATCGAGAGCCCCTTGAAAGGAGAGACCCTCAATTTTCCCACGTTGTGTATATTTTTTTTTGTGTTCTTTGGGATACAAAGTTCTGTTCAGCTGAAGAGAAATAAAAGACAAACTTAAATAAATACATATATTAAAGCCAAGAGTTACAATCTCCACTTGTTTGAAAACAATTCAAAGATTAAAGGCTTTACATTTTCCACAAAATACTATTGCAAATTATAAGAGTTCAGCTTATAAAAAATCGTCTCTGGTTTCGAATCTGAGTAGATACTGCTATGTAAAGTGTTTCTGAAGTGATGAAAAATGGATTATATAAAGGTGATAGGAATATATCTGTAGTTGTAACATTGTTTCATGCCCAAAATACCTTGCCGGTATTTTTCACGGGTATATTCATAGATCGATTATCGCCAATTGAGAGAATTTCCAGCACGCAACCAAGGAGTTGCTAGACTCACAGGACTAGTGACCGGTCCGAGATTGTTTTGTGTGCACCCATACTAGACAACCCGTTACCATCCTTGGCCACTCTTTACAGTACGTTCTATTTTTTATATAGAGTTTTTAAGCGTAAAGCCGGGATCCATGCTTAGCAGAGAGTAACATTGTAGCACTACAAACATACTCATTCCAACATTTCTCAATTTAGCTATTAAATTGTCGTGTTGAGCCGTAGTCAAGTACTAAAATCAATTCTAGACAAATATATCTATAACTTGAGGATTTAATGTGGTACTGATAGGCTTCGACTAATATGACCTAGATATATTCCACCATTAAGTATTCTAGAGTCCAACCAGGAACAATGATCAAATTTCAATTTTCCTATCTTTACAATATTCTTTGAGGTCCAGGAGGACATACTGTTGTTTATTAAGGTATTCAAAATACAAATTTGTGAGACTGTCTAAAAATTCATTAGTCTGATATCCTACCCAAATTCCTATAGAATTTACTCCCGACAACGTGTGTGAATAGTCCACTAATATATTTACCTCGCCCCACATCAAGGAGTTAGCAGGGACATCGTCCGCTGATGGACATGAATGTTTTGGAGTGCACCCCTACCCACAAACCCGTTACTTTCCTTGGTCACTTTTTAGTATTACTAATGTTGCGTAAAACCGGGATTTATTTATGGCAAGAAGCAACAATGAGACAATGATAAACATATTCAGTTCCACTACTTCACAGTTGTGCTAAAAATTTCTATATTTCACTCGATGTTATAAGTAAGACACAGACTAATCGTGGCCGAAAATGCTGACTCAATTTAACTGAGTTGACTGGTTAGTGATAATTAATGGATAATATCAAATAAAGGGAATAAGTAGAAAATTCTGAATAATTGAAGATAGTTATCATTTCTATTCATTACGGACCTGGACTTCCTGAAGGTACTTGTGTTGTACTTGTAAATTCCATCTTGGATCCGTCCTCTTCTTCCCAGTACCTAAATGTAATTCCATAGCAGGAGATGTTGTCAGGACCAGGACCCAAGTGGAAGTGATTTCTGATCACACCATGCCCCCCTTAAGGTTGAGCGCCCATGGATAGTAAATCCCCTTCATGTTATATGTGAACGAGATTTACTATCCACTTCCATCCTCCCCCGCTCCTCCTTGGAGCGGTCCTCAACTCGCAAATGGCACGTTTGCGAAATTGAAATCGTACCTCCTGTGGTATGAAGTCAGCCTCTGAGTGCTTTAAACCCCTTATTATCTGAATTTTGTATGTTTACCTGACTTGTGCTGTGTGTGCATGGTGGTGATGTACCTGATGGGTGTGTAAGTGTATGGTGTGATGTGGGTGTGTTGGTCTTGGTGTTTTGTGTTGAGTTGTTACTCACCTGACGCGCCGGAGTGCTACTCTCGGTGGTGGACGGTCGTTTTGGTAGACTGGCCGCAAATACTTTTCCCTTTCTCTAAACCTGGGATCGTCCAGGTTTAGGTTCGCGTGGATGTCTTGAATCACCGGGTTCGTGTGGGTGTCCGTCTTCAGGAACGTCGCGGTGGCGTGGTTCCGAAGATGGTCGTCAATGAAGTTCGGATTGACATTCAGGTCCCTGTAGATAAATCTATTCGGGACGTATCTGGGAGCGTTCACTGCCATTCTTAGGCTCACGTTCAAGAATAGCTGGATCTTGGTCCTGTATGTTTGTGCGCATTGACCCCATGCGGCGGATGCATACAGGATGATGGGGAGGAGGATGGTCCTGATAAGGAGCAGTTTTAACTGGAGGTCCATGTTGCTACTGCGTCCTATGAGGGGGTAGAAGTTCTTTCGGGCTGCTTTCGCTAGTCCGAGCCTCCGGTCGACGTGTTGTCTGAATGTCAATCTTTTGTCCAAGGTGACTCCAAGGTATTTGGCCTCGTTTGCCCATGGAATCCGTTGGTCGTTCATGATGACGTATCCTGCCGGTGTTGTTCGCCTTCTGGTGAAAAGTATCGCCTGGCTCTTGATTTCTGATCGATTTGGTGCTCGCTTTTATAGGAAAAGGATCGTATCCAGGGAGACGCATTTTGTTTCTAAGAATTCCCAATTTTCCGACTGGAATTTGCCAATTATCGAATTTACCGAATGGATTTGCAATCTGAAACTTGTATGAAAGTGGTCTAAGATATCTGTTATACAATTGGAACCAGGTTTCTCTCCTGAATAAATACGGCATTTACCAAATTTTAGCCATAACTTCCGTCTTTGACGTCTTGTTGATAACTCAAGCTACAGGACAAATTTTTCTTTGGAACTCTATTTTCAACTCTCAAGCTCAGTAAGGTGGGTAAAAAGTATATCAGCTTGATGAGAAAAGTGCATTCTTTCATTTGATATATTGGATTAGTAAATAAATATTCTAGGAAGACGACAGGGTAGTGTAGAAGTTGAAATGTCATCCTACATGTTCCTAATATTTCCTAGATTTGGTTTCAATATTTCCTAGATTTGGTTTCACTAACTCCAAAGATACTATTCTTTCTATCAGCTTTATCGAGGAAGTATATTCTTTCATTTGAGGGGTGAAATAAGTAGATAGACATTATTGAAAATTTGCAGGGTAGCGTAGAAGTTGACGGACACTCCTACATGCTTATAAAGTTCCAAGATTCGTTTTTTCTACCTGCAAAGTTGATATTATATTGATCAGCTTGATTAATAAAGTGTATTCTATGATTCAGGAAGTCATTTCAGCAGAGAAATATTATTGTAACAATACAGGGTATTGTTGAAGTTGAGTTGAATACACTCATCTCTATAATGTTCCCAGATTGGTCCTTGCTGTTCCTAAGATTTATATTTGTAGCTCAGATTCATCAATGGAGTGTGTATTTCAATTCTAGATGACGAATTGTTAGGAAAATGTGATTGGGAGATGGCAGCGTAGTGCTGAAGGTTCATCGTAGGAAGTACATACCACGTTACCTAAAAAGTGTATGGACCTCATACCTATATAGTGATTCATACTCACCTTGTTCTCTTCATACAATCTTAGACTTGTTATCAGTTGTCGTACAATTCCATAACTTGAGTGGCGGAGAGGGGAAAGAAATCATCGAAGGAATTTTACTTACTTTCTGCTTGGTTCTTTTCTTCGGAAACCTTTTCTTGGAAGTACAGATGATGATGCTAACTACCTGCTTGGGATGTGCTTCTTCTGAATGATATTCCATCCTCAGACGATGCTCTGACTTGAGTTGACTTCATAACGCTAGTTTCTTTTTTTTTGTTTATGAAAAGAACACTCCCCCTACCCACCAAGATCTAGGAATTTATGTAATCTAACAAGACCCGGGGTCACACCGTCTCATAACTAAGGAAATATCAACGGGATTTTTTTAAGAATTCGTTTTAGAAGTTTCACGGCTGATTCTGCTTGGCCATTAGATTGTGGATACTCGGGACTTGATGAACGCAATTTGAATCCATATTATTTTGAAAATTGGATGAAATCATAACCAGTAAACTGAGTTCCATTATCTGATCTGATAACATCAGGAATACCATGTCGAGAAAAAATCTTTTTCAGAGCAGTCACTATACTTACAGACTTAATCTATTTCAATTCTTTTATTTCTGGAAATTCTGCATGATAATCTTGAACAACCAAATAGTAAACTCCTTTATTCTGAGCCAAATCTACTCCTAACACTGACCATGGTCCGGATGGCAATTCTGGTACAGTCAATGGATCTATATTTGAGGACTGGTTTCTCAAACGAATTCCACATATTGTCGCTCGTGCTCTTGCTAAGCATTTGGTTAATCCGAAATGATCGTCATGTACTCTTCCCAAACATGATTTCACATTCAGAAGAGGAATAACAATCCAATCATTATAACAAAGTACACCATCATTCAAATGAAATTCATTCCTGTATCCCATTGATCAGCCATTCGTCACGAAATATTTGATTTCTCCATCAATTTGTCTTCATTTTGATTTTTTACCACTTCTAGTGAGAGTCCAATACTGGAAATTTTCAAAATAACTGCATTGATTTAAACACCATTATCTTGTTCCAAAATGATGTCGAGTGACCCTCTCCGATGGGAGCTCGAGACAGGGCATCAGGAACATAAAAAGTATTTCCCCCTACAAAATTGATGGACATGTTAAAGTCTCATTCGAGAACGTTGCAATATATATCAGGATCTTCTATCGCTGTTAGTAAAACCAAGTGTAACCCTAAGGCTCTTGCTCTTTGGACTTCGAATAAGTGGGCCACAGCCATTCACGAATTCAGAATTTCGGTTGGTGAAGGACTACAGACCGGTCCATGGCCCTTGCCATGATGATGTTTCTCGAACCATGACCGAGGAGAAATTTTGATCAAAAATTTGGAAAACAAACTTTGCGACCCTGTATGGATTAGTAGGTAACCCATCACTCAAGAGAGTACCTATGACGCTTCAAACGCGAGGGGTTGTCTATGTTATAATCAATGGCTTCCCCTCACGAGAGGATTCTCGTGAGCTAATGCACAATCAAATACTTTTTGATTGCGTTCTCTGATGATACTTTTGATGGAAGGCAGATTTAAGTCTTCGAGGATCCGATCGTTCCGCACGTACCACGGAGTGTTCGTTATCATCCGCAGGACTCTCATTTGCGCCCGTTCCAGGACGCCAATGCAAGACCTGCAGATTTGGCCCCAGGCGGCTGAGGCATACAAAATGACAGGCCTGAACATCATCTTGTAAATCATGACTTTGTTTTTGAGGGAAAGCTTACTCTTTCTGTTAATTAGAGGATAGAACGCACATATCTTTTTAACAATTTTGCCCCTAACAACGTTGACATGTGGTCTCCAGGTGACCTGGCGGTCCACAGTAACTTCCAGGTACTTGACCCGCTCTGACCGTTCTATCTCCCTTCCAGAGATAGTTACTCCCCTCTCCGGGCTGTTTCTCTTACGACCCATTGAAACCGCCTGTGTTTTATCAGGAATCAGCTTTATTTTCCACTCCAGATACCACTGCTGGAGGTCGTTTCATGCGTTTTGCAAATAAACGACACCCATCAAGTGGTCAGCTGCAGAGGAAAGCAAAGCCGTATCGTCAGCAAATAAGGAGATCTTCACATGTTCGCTCCTTGGTCTGACGTGTAAAGGGCGTATGAAAGAGGAGACAGCACTGCTCCCTGAGGAACGCCAGCCTCAATTTCTCTCGAATTCGAGAGCAAATTGTCGACCCTGACCTGAAATGTCCCACCTGAGAGGAACGATTTAATCCACTTCATCAAACTAAGCGGCAGATCGGCCGATAATTTTGCGGAAAAGTCGTGTATTGTCCCTGTTTCGGAATCGTAACCACGATGGCATGCTCCCACCTACGAGGAAATCTCTTAAGGCGCAAAGAGTTATTATTAATATTCAATAGTGACTGCACTTGATTATCAGGAAAATACCGAATCATACGATTAGTAATTCTGTCGTAACCAGGCGCTTTTTTGGGATTCAATCCCTTGATATGGGCTTCGAGTTCATCCAACGTGGCTGGACGAATGACATCATAATTGGGTTCCCTAAGGGTGCGGTGGAACCGATCTTCCAACAAAAGCTCACGATCCAGATCATCGTCTGGATGTTTATTCAGCCTAAATTGTCTTTCCATCGAGTCTGCAAAAGCTTGAGATTTGGACTCAGGGTCATAGCACATTCCGGCCTCACTATAAATAGGGAAGAAATCGGTCTTTTTTTATTTCAAATTCTTATTAATTTTGAAAGGGTTATGCCAAATCTTCCATTTCTAAATTTCGATATGTATTCTCTAACTTTACTATTCAATTCGTTAGCTCGTATTCTGTCCGCAGGGATCAGACTCCTTTGGTGAGCTCTTCTGGCACGATTTCTCTCGCGAATGAGATTTTTAATCCTCAGAGGAAATTCGTCATGAAATTTAGGAGCCGGTTCCTTGCGGGAGGAATCTTCCAAAGCATTTTTGATGGTGATTCCGTAACGCGCTACTGCCTCATCCAACTCAAGTGGAGAATCCATTCTCTCAGGAGCACGGTAACCTGTCTCCAGGAGCGAACGGGATCTCTCCCAATTCACCTTAGTACACATACGATCCGTCTGGAGCGGAGGATCACCCCCCAATGACAGTATAACCTGGTTGTGATCAGAGCTCAACTCGGTGAGGACGTGAATATCCCAGTTCCAGGTGATATTCCTGGCCAGGGCAATGTCAAGCACATCAGGCCTGTACGAACCAAAATGCGTCGGCTCATCTGGAGCCAACACCTGGTATTCGCGCCTCTCATTATGTTGCCTCAACCGTCTACCATTCGCGTCTGTTACGCGACTCCATTGTACGTGCTTAGCGTTCAGATCACCCATGACCAAGACAGGTTGATCTGTTTCCATCAGAAGCACATCGAGTGCCTCAGGAAGTATTCGATTCTGCGAGGGTTGTAAGCACTAAGTAAAGGCATAGGACCATTCCCCGTGTTGGAAACCATACCTACTGCTTCAATACCATGGGTATCATAATTGGAAATGTCAAACTGAACATGTGAATGACAGCGCTTGACGAAAATGGCAACACCGCCACCCAGACGTCCAATTCGATCATTTCTAAGCATTTTGTAGTTAGGAAATCTAACAGGTTCCCCATTACGATGAATCTCTTGCAGAAAAGCAACATCGATGTTGTTCTCTACAAGAAACTCCTGAAACTCAACTCTAATCTGGAGAAGTCCATCACAATTCCAACTCACCGCTTTGATGAAGTTCGGAAGCTGCCGTTCACCCATTAATTGGTATTAAAACCTGTTGAAAATTTTGCAGCAGCTTCAGCGAACTGCGCAAACAACATCGTCATTTGATCTAAAGTTGGAAGAATATCTTTAGATGTGGTGATTCGAGCTGGCAGGGGAGGAGGTTCGTCCCGGGCCGCCGCCGCCGCATATGACACTCCCGCTCGTGTCCTATTTGCAGGAAAGTATCGTCGATTCTGCGATAATGAAGCAGGGTCCACCTTGCGCCTCATACGTGGACATCTAGGTCATCCACGATAATTCGCAGTGTGTTCCCCAGTGCAGTTCGCACACCTAGCTTTTTCTTCCCTAGGTTTTGGGAAATCTCGAGAGATATGAGCTTCCCCGCATTTGGCACAAGCGGGCGTGGCACAGCAGTTCAGCTGGCAATGGCCGAACCGTTGACATCGATGACATTGTCCTACAGAGGCCCTGGGTCTCTGTGTTTAGGATGTCAGTAACTTTAAAAATGTCTTTTTGGTCTTTGTTGCAGAGAACTAAAACTAGCGGGTGAGGGTTTTTTCCCATTCAATTTTCTGAGACGAGCAACTAACTCCGGGGCAAACCCCCTCTCAGTCAGCTCATCTTTAATATCGTTGCAAGACAAGGATTCGGGAACGCCCCTGTATACAACTCTTGATTTTTTGTCTTCTGGAAGACTATATGTGTGGTGTGGAATATTTTGATCTCTGAATATGCTTGAAATTTTCCGATAAATTTCCGGGGAATCGGGAAAAATGTTCACTCCATCATAGACATTCTTTACTGGTTCCTTTAATTTTATATTATTCGACTTCAAAAGTGAATTAACTGTAGTCCACTTACTCTTATCCCTAACAGTGATAGGAGGAATATTTTGTTTTTTGATCGTACGTGCGGTCGTTTCCGTAGGTAGTTGTTCTGTTCCGTTAGTCTGATCCATATTATCTTCATCAGTCGGTGTGATTTGGAAATTATTTTCAATAATATCGGTTTCAGGGGTATTTTGAATTTTGATTATCGAATTTTTATTAGAGGTCTTTTCAGGAAGCATTGGGGCTGAGTCCACCCCTGGATTTGACAAATTTTCGGACGTGTCGACGTGCATGTCGCCGACTGATATTTTTGACAAGTGATCAAATTTGTTAGAAATTTCAACATTCTGGACAGTTTTTCTAACAGGGCTATCAATTAGGAAAGTTCTACTACTTCTACGATATGCAGTGACAGGTAATGAAGGGTTTGAAACACCTTTGGGCACAGGGAGTGCCGGAAAAGTCTCCTTTTTGTGTCTCTTTGCTTGGTCATGTTCATTTTGGGCATCGAGTTCTTCAGATTTTGAATTAATTAACGCACTCACAGCAGGTATTTTAGATAGGTCGTCTCCCAAAGAGGCGAGTAAAGTGCTCAGCACCTCCAGGAGATCCCCGCAAGCACAGCTTCCTTGCTTGCCAGACTGCAGTTTCCAGAGGCCTTGTCTAGTTCTGCTGGTATCTGGGTTTCAGTTGGAATCGTCACTGGGGGGGGGGTTCTGGGGGTTGTTTCTCCACTCTTCGGGGCACAAGGCTGCTTCGGAGTTTTGAAAACACTTTTAAATTCGCAAAAATCGACGGAGCGATATAAAGCACAGCTTCTGCGGTACTAGGCAGTAGATATGCTAGGCGGGTTCTGGCGCAGTTCCATCTGCGCCAGAACCCGCCTAGCTCCACACGCTCTCCGGTTACTCCCGCCACATGGTCCCGCACCACTGGTTTGGGGTACTGAGGTCTGAGACAGCTGGGAACGAGGGATCGTTTTGGGGGGTCCAGCCATATATAGAAAAAACATGGCTGCCGCTAAGAGAAAAAAACATGGCCGCCTATCATGAGAAAAAAAAACATGGCGGGTGTAGGTTAGGAATTTCAAGATGTCCGTTATATGGGGGGTCTGGGGGTGTTTATCGGCATCGGTAGACTACCACGGAGGTCTGAGACAGGTTGGAGATAAGTGGAAGCATTATGGGGGTTCAATCATTCATAGGAAAAAATATGGCGGTTGTAGGTCAGGAATTTCAAGATGTTCGTTATGGGGGGTATCGACTGGATTCTTCAGCGGTATCTGGAGGTTGCCACGGAGGCCTGTGACAGCCGCAGTCACTCATAGAAAAAAGTATGACGGTTTTAGGTTAGGAATTTCATTATCCGTTATGGGGGCCGACTCGACAGGAAAGCGAATAATATTTTCCATCCATTCAGTTCTGGACTATGTTCAATGTTTCAAGTCTCTAGCTCATCGGAGAGTTATTCTGAAATTATTGCTCCTTACTACTATTATTATTATCATCATTACAGACAAACCAACCGACAGACGGACAGGAAAGCGAATTGATATTGCATTTCCATTCAGTTCTGAGCTATGTTCAAAGTTTCAAGTCTCTAGTTCATCGGAAAGTTATACAGAAATTTATTTCTTCTCAATACTATTATTATTATCATTATTACAGACAAAACCAACAGACAGACGGACAAGAAAGCGAGTTAATATTGCATTTTCATTCCATTCTGGGCTATGTTCAAAGTTTCAAGTCTCTAGCTCATCGGAAAGTTATTCTGAAATTTATTGCTTCTTACTACTATTATTATTATCATTTATATAGGCAAACCAACAGACAGAAGGACAAGGAAGCGAATTAATATTGCATTTTCATTCAGTTCTGGGCTATATTCAAAGTTTCGAATCTATACTTAATCGGGAAGTTAGTTTGAAATGTATTGCTTCTCACTACTATTATTATCATTCATTGGAATTTGTTCATAATTCTCAGTCTCGCATTAATTCTTAGTTCATTTTGCAAATAGATTGTCCAATGCTGCAATGACGGTGGACGTCTAGGATTTCCAAACATACACCCTGTATAAGCACACCAAAAATTCATTGTAAATACCATAAATAAAATATCAGACTGATATGTTGAAAACCAAATACATTTTCATAGATCGCGTATACACATACAAAAATTGATGGAAATCCATCATACTAAAAGATACGCTAGAAGAAAACACAAACCATTCTCCGATCATATCATTCAATAATACATACCTACTATATGCCATCTTTTTGAATAGGAATTACTGAAATATGCAGTTCAAAAATAAAGATTCAGCGATACAAATCTTTCCCATAAACAAATACTCGATTTCGAAACCAATATTTGTTGTTGTTCTTTTCGAAGTTATATAAACAAATACTCGATTTCGATTACAACGATATCTCGAAAAAAACAAATAAAGAATTGATTGAATATTTTACACTCGCACAATATGCATTGAGATTTTACAGCGTGAACCAAAATTTCCAACTAATTTCCAAATGAAAAATTTTATATTGTCTGAGTATTATTCACTGTCAGAAACAAATATGAATTTGTCTGAAATCCACCGCTAAGAATTTTCTGTACCATTCTGGGACTGAGACAGGAATGAACAGGTTTAGATCTGTTTGTGAGTGCATATGAGGTCATCAAGAGCTATTGAATTATATTGCGCAATATTACATCAGTTCCAAGAATGCTGCTGAGTCATCAGTTTTTAAAGTACGCAGTAGGAAATTGATGTGGGCGACTGATCATAGGCGTCAGGTTCATTCATCATCTGTCCTCTGAACTGTAAACATTGTTCTATTCAGTGCTCTCTTTCTTGCTCTCTGAGTTTGTTGTGTGTGTGTGTGCATCTACCAAACATCTAAAAACGTAAGTTTATTTCATTTTATTTTTGTATTTGATTTTCCAAATTTTGTTTCAAAGAAATAATTTTTTCAAAACCTTTTTTATGTATGCCAAAAGGGCACTTTGAGTTGTTTTTGTTTCAAGCATTTTTTCATATATCGAGGGTGGGGATTTTTACTATTTGTTTACGGGGACTTTTTCCAAATGAGTGATATTTTTTTCTTCACGTTTTTAAAGGGTTATTTTTTCATCAACTTGTTTCTTTTTTCAAAAATGTATCTAAACTGGACAGATTTTGTTTTTTCAAATATTTCTTAGACAGAGTTTTTTCAAAGTTTTTCCTAATAAAGTGCTCAAAGACAGAGCTTGGGAATAGTATGGTTGGGTTTTTTTTTCAAACTTCACATGTAAAATTGGGTGGGATTCACGGGTTTTTCGTAAATCGAGGTGATATTTTACAGCTTTCTCCTATATACCGGTGTTACGCCCTGTAATTACAGAAATGCATTTAAAGATAATTACCAAGACGTAACCATTGTATACCGAATGCTTAAATGACTCATCTAGGAGAGAAAAACAAAGTTTATTGATTGCTACCCGTTACAGTCACAGCGAGATAAGGAAGTCAGTTTAAATAATTACCAAAACACCCGTCCTAAGTCGATAAACACTGAGCAGTTGAAAGACGAGATAACGCGATGTATCACCACCCCGCATCGTTACTGGAGGTAAACAACTTATAAATCACCGAGAATCGAGACACCTCTGAAATTCATAAACACACTTGTTGGTCATTAACTCAGCGATAACGCGCCAGTGATCGTAAATACCTGTCATTCAGTAAAATATTATC
>JAFIRS010002722.1:0-187932 GCA_018342105.1 Gonioctena quinquepunctata
TTTTGGGCGTACAGAAAGGTCTATCAATTTATTTTTCTGACTATCCACTCAGATCACGTTTATTTTCAAAATCTCACTGACACCAATTGTAACGTAAATAAACTTAACTTGGTTCTAATAATTTATTTCACACTTATTCTACAACAATTTATATTACTACGCCACTATATAGCTCGATTTATGGGCTCGTTCAGACTGTTTTACTCCCACTTGAGGTTTGCCTTTTATCTCCGATACAGCATTTCGATGTTTCGAATTCTTTCAGTTGGCGACCGGCGTGTTCCAATTGTTTCCATATGACCGTTGTTTTCCGCGGCAGAGCGCATGGATGGTAATCCGAATATCTCCGGGGATGATCTCATCGCTGTCGATGGCAACGCGTTAGGCGACAGGTCCGGCCTAGGTTCGTTACAATGCCTACCTCCAATAGGTTATCTTGAACCATGGAAGAGAGTGACTGAGTTTATCTTTCAGTCGCAGATGATTCCACATCTAATTTTACGGATCCCTGTTCATTTTCAAACATATCAATGAACAGGTTGTTCATGAAATATTTATTATAATGAATCTAGGATCTTCAAACATTTTGGACACGTCCACGTCGAGTGACTAAAAGACATACACTTCTACTACTAAGTAACTGAATCAATCAAAATGAAAAAACATTTCTCGAATTCATACAAAATGAAAGACATAGCAAACATTCACCTAAAATATTTTTTCTGTCCATCCCTTCTGAAAAACTTTTGCTGCCCGCCATTGGAATGACATAGAGTATCCATATGAACGAGCGAGTGGTCACCTTGCAGATTTCAAGTAGACGAGCAAAGGTTACTCACTTGAAAATATCGATATCCAGTTGGTGGTCGCTTGGACAATGATTGCAACTTCTGGAATAATGTAGTTAGCGAAGCTCGTTCGATTCCACATAACGTAACCTCCTGAGATTTGTTTTATGGGGTCTTTCAGTATTTCACTTGTTTCTTTCTTTGTATTCGTTACTATGAGGTGTAGCATGACAATGATCATCCTGACAAGAAATGAAATGTTCTCATATCGACTTCGACTGAACAATGAATATGTCCGCAGAATACAATGTTATATATATATATATATATATATATATATATATATATATTGTTATGTTATGAAATGTTATTGAATAATTGAACTTATAATTATCATAATTATTTTTGTTTTTTTTATTAGTATCGTTAATGCCATGTTATTTTACAAGTTTCTTTTACCTTTTCCAACTACTATAAAACCTTATACTATGCTCTAGTCGATACATATCTGTGAATGGGAACATTCCTGAAGCATCAAAATTCTATATCCAACATTACATCTGACAAAATCCACGATTGAACCATATCAAAATTGAAATTTATGGAAAATATTGAATTAAAGTAAGATCAAAATATAGATAAGTTTTGAACATCCTGTATGACAATTCACATGAACAGAAAACCCACCAATGGGATTCGAAAGAGTTTTGTGGGAAAAGTATCGATATAGAATAAAAGGTAAGGGCAGAATTGAAAAAACCTAATTTTATGTGAATCTGTAAATAGTATGTAAGAGTTAAATTAGATATCATTCATAAAATCATTAACATTAATTAGAACAGCGAATATTTCGGTAGGAAGTGATACAAACTCGGATATCTGTGAAAATAAAAATTTGGTGGAGTGTTGCCATGGATCAAGATAACAAGTTCTAAAAAGGCTGAAAAAGTTGGAGAAAGTGAAGCCACGTACTAAAGTTGAAAAGACTTTCACCCATAATATAAGAAAACCTGATATAAAAGTGCCGAGCAGGGAAGATTTCTTGAAAGGCTGATCGGAGGAAGCACATAGTAAATACAAATTCCACCTACCTGGTCAGAAAATAAATCCTTGGAAGGGAGTGCAGGTGAGCTCTCAGTGAGATCCTGAACACGTCCATGGGACTGGAAACGTCAACAGAAACGCAGCTACAAGGTATTCAATAACTGAACTCACCTAAGTGCAACTTTTCACATGAAACCAAGAACTTTAAGTGTTCTTAACCACTGGTTATTTTGTTTTGGGCTGAACAATCATAAATTCCATACCCAAAGACTGATAATACGTTCAAACTTTCGTCATCAAATTTTCATTATCACAAACATCAAACTGCACTATATTTTTGTCATTGTTTTTTCTAGTATAAGGTAGCTATTGCAGAGTAGGATATATTTAAGTTTTCATCTGGATAAAGTCAACTACTTTGATTATTCTCTCGAACCTGTGTTTTTTTTTCAATTTCTTACTTTACTTTTCCCACTGAACAATTTTATCATTGAATCGATAGTGCCATAGCCGGCAACACCGATTACAGGAACTTGCTACTGGGAAGGAGTCATACCATTGTTGAGTCTTTAGACAATGGTAATACATAATACTAGGCGTACCTGACTGAGCTGGGATAAGGTAAAAGGGTTTGAAAAGGAAAAGGCAACATTACATAGCCGGAGTTTTATTTGTTATGATAGGGTTTCAGAATTATAATCTATGAAATAAATTCTTAAAATCATACAAATCAAAAAATAAACAACCCAATATATATATATATAATTTTATATATATGATGTTGTTGAAATTTCAAATGTTTTAAGAAATATCAAATATCAAATGTTTTAAGAAAATTACAACACCTGTATTGTAATATTACTAAAATGCAACAAATATGTTGTAATTTTCAAAACTTGGTTGAATTGATTGTGTAGTAAATTTAAAATACACCATACTGAAATTTCAAAACATTTTCAATCGAATTTGTTTGATAAACTTAAATTTGTATTGTGATTTTACTAAACAAATTTCCGATAGATGTTTAAAAAATTTCAACAAATGTTTTGTTATTTTACTAAATGGAGTTGAAATAAGTCGTATCGTAAATTTACAAAACAGAATGTTATTATTTATTATGCGTTGAAACTTCCAACGTTTCTATTACACGCTTTATATTAGCTTCACTTGTATGTTTGTTTGTTTTTGTAACCGACTCCTTTGGGCGCGATTTTGACCCACTTCCAGACGTTCGAATGATTGGAAATTTGGCAGGTGTACATAATTCCGGTGACAATGCATTAAAAATATTTTTTGTGAAAAAAAACAAGATGGCGGCTCCAAAATGGCGTACGAGATTTAGTGATTATGGTCCGATTCGATTCAAAATTGGTTTGTGGGGTTTCGTGGTCGGAGATTATGATTCTATTGTCAAAATGGAAAAGTTCAAGATGGCGGGCGGCTCCAAAATGGTGGACGAATTTAGTGATTATGGTCTGCTTCTATTCAAAGTTGGTTTGTGGGGGTTTCTGGGGTCGAATATAATGATTCTTTTGTAATATTTGGAAAATTCAAGATGGCGGCTTCAAAATGGCGGCCGAGTTTTGTGATTATGGTCTGATTCTATTCAAAATTGGTATGTGGTAGTTTTTGGGGTCGGAGATTATGATTACCTTATTTGATAAGATTATTCCATTTTTTTAATTTTCAAAAATGAATAAAAATAATAGTTTAAAAAAAAACTAAAAAAACGCGCGTTTATAAGTAAACCACACTGAAAAGTAGGAAATGAATGATAATTTAAAAAAACTAAAAAACACGCTTTCATAGAAAACCAGAGTAAAAAAATAGAAAATAAGAAAAAAATGTATTTTATTTAAAAAAAAGCGTGGGGTGCATGGTATCAATAATTATATAGTACATTACACACCTAGGGCAGTGAAGTAAGAAATGTCTCAGATCACAGGTAATTGTTGGCCGAGGCGATGCCATGCACCCCACGCTTTTTTTTAAATAAAATACATTTTTTTCTTTCAAATTTTGTATTCTGGTTTTTGTATAAAAGCGTGTTTTAGCTCAACTATATTTATTTTGTAAAATTTTAACAGTGTACATTTGTTTTTAACAGTGTACATTTGTCTCAAATAAAATGAGTCATATTGCTTACGTAAACAACAATTTGAGTTCAAATGCTTTCAGAAAGATTTCGTCAGGATAAACGCGTGATCATCAATGTTCTTGGAATATGCGGATAGCAGCCTCATCAATGATGTTCTGTTGTATAATCAAAGTCACATAACATACGAATTATATCCCCCGAATAATGAATGGTATTATCTATCATTTAGCCCTGCAATTCACGCTCCATAGCCTGAATCACTACTTGACATGCAATCAACATAGGTGTATTTGTTGAAAATAGATAATGAGTGCAAATAAAAAACGCACCTGTCCGCAAAATAATAAATCATTCAAATAATTCACAATGATAAATTGTGTTTTAATATATATTACTATGCCGTACTTGGCACTGAATTGATTGAATATGGTAATTTAATGATATTATGGGATGATTTATAAAATATGTAAATCGGGATTGTTCGGATAGAGAAATGACAGTATTTAACATCGACAAATGGTTATTTATCGATAAGTTAATTTAATTGGTTTTTAATTTTTTAACGACAAAGAATAAATATCTTTTATCACAAATATGGTATTTCTCGTTGAAAAGATTTATAGAGGATATGTCAAATATCGGAGAGCTATCTGATACAGTAGAAATAGAGAATCAAAGAAAAACATTTTGACATTTTGAACACAACTTTGGAAAAAATATCAAAATGGGAAATGGTACTGCCTTAAAAATTTAATAAAATTTGATTTGTTACCAAACCACCGTTTTTCAGTACCTATAACATATATGATTTGAAAAAAACATTGTTTTACTACTCCACAAGAGTACTGGCAATGAATTTATTTCCTTGAGGTGCCTCCAGTTGACCTAATCTACATCAGAAATTATATTCGTGCTATTCGATCTGGTAGGATTAAATCACTAACAGATATATCGGAGATGTAGAGTTTTACGTGTGGATCTTCCTTTCTATATTTTTAACAAAATCTCAGAACCCCTAAGCTATAACACCGCTGCAAAAAACAATCGGGAATGAGGGTATAATTCAGTGTTCTGCCATATCATGGAACTATTTCATTACGAAAAAAAAAATCCTGACTTTTACTGTATAACTAATGTGGTGTCCCCAGTAGTTCTTATCGTTATTGAAATCAATTATTACTATCATTTGTTATATCAATATTATTCATGATTGATAACCCTCCTGATCTATAAAATGAGTTACAATGGTAGACAGACGTTGAAGAATAGATATACTAGTATATTTCTTGTATTTTCATCAATTTCGGACTACTACTCAATGATTTTTTTTTTTGTCTCCACTTGAGATCCTTTTATTTCTTATGCTAAGACTTCTCATACTATCATCGTAAGCATTAATGTCCTATCTGCACTCTGGGTTTCACTTAGAAAGATTGTACACTGCAGTGCATGTATACCGCAGAATCAGAGCTGTCCCAAAGGACTGTGCTCAGTGCTTGTGAAAGCACTCAAAGCACTGTTGTGCTCGTAAGCACTGTGCTCCCGAGCACTTCCTTGAACCAGAGTGCTTAGGGCTTCGAGCATTCCACGAAAAGGCTTAGTGTTTAGTAATTCCAAAAAGTGCTACCGAGCACTTCAATGCTCCGGAACACTTATTACTAAGCACTGAGCCTTCCCTTACCTATGAATCTATAAATGTTTTCGAAACATGAAAACGCGGCCAGCGGCATCCCCAAGAACTACTGAACGCGTCTGTGTCCTTATATTATGCATATTCGAGAGATTACAGGGTTGATATGAGCATTGTTCTAATATTTTGCGTTGCGAAGTGAGTTTTGTGCTTAACTATTTTTCTCTGAATGCAGAAACCCAATGAATAGACTTTCTACACACGATGAAATCTTTAGAACAGTTGTAGGTAAAATATCAATATTCGTATGACTCTCTGTGACTTGGAGGACCTTCTGAACAGACCAGTCCTCGAAGTGACATCAATTTAAATTAGGTTTTACTATGATTTTGGCGGCCCTATGTGCTGAATTCCTGCAGGCGCGTACTGTGACACTTTGGGAGTCAGGAAACTGTTCCCGAGGGTCTATGCGACTTTTACGAACATCGAAATTTTTTTTAGAATAGTATTGGAAGTTTTATTTAATGTACTATGTTAATTTGTTCAGGGTCCGATTCTATTTATAATTGGTTTGTGGGATTTTTGGTATCGGAGATCATTATTTTGTTAAAAAGATTCAGGAATTCAAGACGGCGACTCCGATATGGCTGACGTGTGTTCTATCATTGATGGCCCGAATCTATTCAAAAATGATATCTGGAGATTTCAATGAAAATTTTATACCAGTCATTTTCAACCAATCAGATGCTTTATTTCGACATTGTTACTATGGTAACCAGCAAATTTTCTGAAAATTTTTCATCCACATTAGCATGTAGACGTAAAATTAATAAGTGGAAATTTCCCGGCACATGACAGCTATCATATAATTAGACAAAAATAATATTGAAATAATATTGCCATTTTTTTTATTTACTTACTTTATAAGTTGGAAATATTTCAACAATTTATTGAGGTGTACATTCTATAATATCGTTAATTAATTTTAAATTCCTCAAAAATTCCACTTCTATCTCCTCGTTCCTAAGTGGTGAATAAAACACAGAACTGGTGTTTTTTTTAACAATATGCCTGTGTTTCATAAAATAAAAATAATACTGAGACACCAGTTTATTTCTTTGAGTATAAGACTTGTGTCCAAAAGACGGCACAATATCATGCAGAATGTTGCCTATCTCTTTAAATAAGTTTTCTTGCTCAGGATTTATCCAGATTCTTCCACTAGAAATGTTAGATATTTTACATTTTTATGGTATATTTTAATGTGCTGTGATTCTTCGCAAAAGGAACACAATTCATACGATTGAAAGTTCATTTTATTATAACTTTTTGACTAACTTATGATTGTATACAATGTTATGAGGAACTTATAATGCCACAAATAAAATATTGATTGACAAGAGTAGTGAATGTCAAATCCATGGCTGACTTTACAAAATATTTTTTTAACCGGCAACATACCCCAAACACATTCTATTTAGAATAAAGAATAAAAAATCCCGATTTCCTGAATTATTTGAAAAACAGATTATTACCGCTAATATTAATTTTTCTTAGAATTAAACCTAAAAGAATATGACAAATATTTAAGTATATATGAATAGGTATAAATATATATTCTTCACTGTATATCACCTTTGTTTGTAGTCAATATTGACATTTTCCTGAAACCTAGTAAGAAAATTATATGAAATCAATTATTTTTATTTAATAATGTATCTGATATTATAAATTTTATTTTACTAGAGCACAGGAAAAAAAAAAAAATCCGCAATACGAACATCCACTTTCATTTTAATCAATATTGACATTTCCCTGAAACCCAGTGAGAAAATTGTATGAAAACAATCAATTTTATATAAAAATTTATCTGATATTATATATTTTATTTTACTATCTCTCGCAATACGAACGTATCCACTTTCATTTTTAGTCAATATTAACTTTTCCCTGAAACCTAGTAAAAAAATTGTATGAAATCAATTAATTTTACATAATAGTTTATCTGATATTACATATCTTAGTTTACTAGGGAACGGAGAAAATCAGAAAAAAATCTCCCCCAAAACTCCCATTACACACAGCCTTCTATTTATTTGTGAATAACGTCAAAATAAATATGTACTTGATGTTTTCTATTTAAATATAATTCCTGTATGAAATGTTCTTACCGAATCCCCCACGTGCTTGAATTAATTGCGGGAAATTTGTCTCGTACATGAATTCTTGAAGAAAATTCTTGTACCCATAAAATTTCCGGCAATAATTTATGCTCTAGGGAGATTATAAGTGAAAATTGGTATGTAGGGGTTTTTGAGGTCAAAATTCGATAATTCGAGGAAACAGCTTCAAAATATTTCCATATTATATGAATTAAGTTGTCATTTTGAAGTGCACTAGCGTGCGAGTTAAATTTATTTCACCACACTAGTTTATTCAATGCCACACGCAACACCCATAAATAATATATCTTACAGGGCAAAGCATTGGGTTTTACATAATTATTCTGTTTCCATTACTGTTCTGAATTCAATTCGACTTGATTAACACAAAAATATAAAAATGTCTTTGTTATTTGGACCAAATTGTTAATTACAGCAAATCTATGTCAAAAAGTAACTCGAGTGTTTAACAGTCTCACCCTTTTGAAAAGTGCTTAATGTTCGAAGCACTTTTCGTCAATGCTCGGCACAGCTCTGCGCAGAATAGTGAAGATATTTCTACTACAATTCACAAATATGTTTTGGTGGAAGATAAACCTACCTTATTCACAACATATTGTCTTGAAATGATCCAGTCTCCAAACATAATCAAAAATTGAAATACTAATATTCCATATGGATGATAATAACAATAATAACTATAGAAATATCCGATCTAATCATCAGATGAATAACATATAAATATTCCTGAAACAACATATGTTCATTATATCCGTCTGTCAGTGTCGTTATACAGTGACCGTCAGAAAGTACGCATCATATGGGAAATCCTTTTATTAACAAATTTTGACAAATATCGATACGTGCAATCGCTTCTGCATCAAAAGAAACCCCAAAAGACGTTGTACAGTGATGTTCGTCTTTTCGTGTTAGCCAAGAAATTGAAAAAAATTTAAAATTATGTTTCAAAAACACTCTTATTTAAAAAAATATTGAAAAAGGTTACTCGGATAAGTTATTCAAAACGACATTTTATAGCTATTGACAGATTTGTCTGAGATAAAAAAATAAAAATAGTTTTTATGACATAAGAAAAAATCATTTGTAAAATTACATTTCTGACAAAAAAACTCATTAGTGAAGCCAACAGTAATATTTTTAATAATATTTTGTAAAATTTCGCAAGGTATTTCTATTTTATTCGGAGAAAATTTGAAATCTGTGAGTTTGCCGATTCAGCTGCTTTATAAGAGGTCACTGAAATATCTCCAGGACATTACAACACACACCATGCCCCCCTTGAGGTTGAGCGCCCATGGATAGTAAATCCCCTTCATGTTATGAGTGAACGAGATTTACTGTCCACTTCCATCCTCACCCGCTCCTCCATGGAGCGGTCCTCAACTCGCAATTGGCACGTTTGCGAAATTGAGATCGTACCTCCTGTGGTATGAAGTCAGCCTCTGAGTGCTTCAAACCCCTTGTTATCTGATCGTTGTATGTTTACCTGACTTGTGCTGTGTGTGCATGGTGGTGATGACCCTGATGGGTGTGTGAGTGTATGGTGTGATGTGGGTGTGTTGATCTTACGTGTTTTGTATTGAGTTGTTACTCACCTGACGCGCCGGAGTGCTACTCTCGGTGGTGGACGGTCGTTTTGGTAGGCTGGTCGCAAATACTTTTCCCTTTCTCTAAACCTGGGATCGTCCAGGTTTAGGTTCGCGTGAATGTCATGAATCACCGGGTTCGTGTGGGTGTCCGTCTTCAGGAACGTCGCGGTGGCGTGTTTCCGGAGATGGTCGTCAATGAAGTTCGATTGACATTCGGGTCCCTGTAGATAAATCTATTCGGGACGTATCTGGGAGCGTTCACTGCCATTATTAGGCTCACGTTTAAGAATAGCTGGATCTTGGTCCTGTATGTTTGTGCGCATTGACCCCATGCGGCGGATGCATACAGGATGATGGGGAGGAGGATGGTCCTGATAAGGAGCAGTTTTAACTGGAGGTCCATGTTGCTACTGCATCCTAAGAGGGGGTAGAGGTTCTTTCGGGCTGCTTTCGCTAGTCCGAGCCTCCGATCTACGTGTTGCCTGAATGTCAATCTTTTGTCCAGGGTGACTCCAAGGTATTTGGCCTCGTTTGCCCATGGGATTCGTTGGTCATTCATGATGACATGTCCTGACGGTGTTGTACGCCTTCTGGTGAAAAGTATTGCTTGGCTCTTTTCCGCGTTGATCTCGATCTTCCATAGGTGGAACCAGTCCTCAAGCTTGTTTGCTTGATCTTGCAGGTATCGGGTTACTTGCGTTGCGTTCACCGATCTGGCCACTAGTGCTGTGTCGTCAGCGTACAGCGCTAGCTCGTTGAAGTTATCAGCAGGCTTTGGGATGTCCGCCGTGTAGATGGAGAACAGGTGTGGAGATAAGACTGCGCCTTGCGGTACTCCTGCTTCTAGGGTCCTCACTGCTGAGAGGTCGCTGCCAACTTCACATTGGCACCGCCGTCCTCGCAGGAAGGAGTCTATTAGCTTCACTATGGGAGTGAAGAATCCGAGGTCTGCCATTTTGGTGATTAAGCCATCGCGCCAGACCCTGTCGAAGGCCTTGGAAACGTCTAGGAATAAGGCTCCTGTGTGGTGTCCTCTGCCCAGGTTGAAGCCTGTTACGGCAAAGTCCACTATCCTCAGGACCTGCATTTCCGTAGAGTGTCCTTGTCGGAAGCCGAACTGCTCGTCTGGTAGGACGTTGAGTTCTTTCGTGAGTGGTTCCAATCGTCTCGGGATGACTCGCTCTCCCACCTTGCTCATCAAGGGTGTGAGGCTGATGGGTCGGTGGTTTTGCGGTATCACATGGTTCTTGTTAGGTTTGGGGATCATGATAACCGTGGCTTCTTTCCATGGTCGTGGAAAGTGCCTGAGCCTGAGCACTGCATTGACGATGTTGGTCAAGGCAGCAATTCCTTTTCTCGGTAGAGCCTTTAAGGCTCTATTTGAAATTTGGTCTGGTCCGGGTGCCTTGCGGGTAGCAAGGTTTCGGATGATGTCCTTGATATCTTCTGTCGAAGTTGGTTCAAGAACGTGCTCGGCATCATTGATCCGTCTTATTCTCCTGACAGTCTGACTGGCTCGGGTTTCCATGTCTTCCACCTCGTCGGTTAGGTTGACCTGGTTGTCTCTACACTGGCGTTCGAAGGCGTCCGCAAATATTCTGCCTTTTCGTTGTCAGTGTAGACCAGGCCCCCCTCTCCGTGAAGTGGCGGGCACGGTTTCCTTCTGCCTTGTCGAAGTACTCTCTGCATTCTCCATACAGAGTTGTCTTCTGTGCTCATTTCTGGCATCCTGTTTTTCCATTGCTGTGTTTGGTGAGCTTTGAGTTCCAGCCGCAGTCGCCTGCCTGCCTGGTTCATTCTTCTCTTATTTTCGGGGGCCAGTGTTCTCTGGTTCTCTTTTCCACGGCGCCTGTTCCTGCTTGTTGGAAGTTGAACCTGGTTGCTTGGGTGGTCTTGGAACTGCGTTCTATGGCTTTCTGGATAGTTTGTTGCAACTGTGTTGTTGCTCTTTCGAGATCTGTCTTTGTGTGTATTTGTGGTATGTGTCCTATGGAGTCGTGTATGATTCTTTGGAATCGGTTCCAGTCAGTGGTCTTCCTGGTAGCTGGTTACATTACAATTACTGGGGTTCGATTTAAATAATAGGAGCAGGTAGTCAATTGGATGTCTATGTCCAACTGATTACCTGCTCCTGCGGGATATCTTTGCGATTACAAATCGGATATTATCGTTGAGTGGTAATACGTGGGAGATATGTTTGTTTCTTTTATATTTTTATATAACGTGTGTTTAGATCATTATATCATTTTTTGTTCATAATTTCTTTTGTTTTTTGTATGCCGAAGTTGGAATAATGGTTTACATTGAATATTTGGCATGCCAATTCGATAGAATGTAACGAATAGTATTATCAGGAATAATATACCCTTCACTGTGGCGGAGGAGTTTGTAAAAAGGATATACAAGGTGTTCCATTGGGAAACGGAAAAACGTCAACGATGGATAGAGGGCACCAAGATGGTTCTGAATATACCATATTTATTGGGACTCGCAAGTTTCATAATCGAGATATAGAATGTTTTATCAGTTTTGCTCATTTCTTTGTGGGGTCATAATTTACGAACCACCCAGTAAATTCGTATGATATTGGGTACGCACGTTCTCCTACTTCTACCCAAGCGACTTGCCTATCAGTCATGTGCAAAATCCAGGTACGGATTAACAAAAATTTAACATATTTTTGGGTCCCCAAAAAAACACCCTGTATTTTTGAATTTCCAAAATTTTCTTTCATATTCGAAAAGAGCACAAAAAACTGAAACAAACTGTGTACTTTCCATTTCCCCGCATGCTGTTTCTCTACTAAATTTCTGAATTTGAATGTCAGGTTATCTGCATTTGGACATTTAAAAATGGAATGTTTCCTTTTTTCCACAGGGAATTACAAAAATTCTGCAATGTTCTTTGATATCCTATTGAACACTCATCGTCTGCATTCGTAAGCCTGAAAAATAGCCAGTGTTTCTTCACATACTTCAATATTACTATTTGATAACTGATATTGAATTATTTTTGGAAAGAATTGAACAAATCAATCGACATAATACATATCATTGTTAAAACAATTTTATAATTGAGATATAAGGTGTTTCATCAATTTTGCTCTTTTCTTTGTGTAGCCATAACTTACGAACAACCCAGTATATTTTTATACGTTCTCCTACTACTACCCAAGTGGCCGGAAACCCAGGTCCGGATTAACAAAAATTGAACATATTTTTGGGTCCTCAAAAAAAGACCCTGTATTTTCGAATTTCCGAAATCCGCTTACATATTTGAAAAGAGCATAAAAAGCTGAAACAAACTGTGTACTTTTAATTTTTCCGCATTTTCTACCAAATTTTTGAATTTGCATTGAAAGTTTGGTGAATTTAGATGCCTAAAATATTTGGAGTTTTTCATCATATTGAATTATTAAAATTTTGCGATGTACCAACTCGTTAAAATTCCATTTGATAGTTGTCGGCATTCATATGCATGTGGAAGACGCTAATGTGTATTTACAGGTACCTACTCTGTCTATTTATTTATTCATTTATGTGAACCATGTTTCCAAACGCTCTGTATTCACATATTTTAATATCATTATTATTGTGATGTTATAATTTCTTGTATCTATTCGTAGAGAGAATTGCAATAAATTGAACTATATTTATCACAGTTGAAACAATTTCAATTTCCTGAAACAATCTGAAGGATTTTAATTAGGTACAGTTTGGTATTAGGTGAAATAATATGGCACAATGGATTTGTTATTGAAATATAGCAAAAAACTATATCTGAAAGTCCTGAAAAGGTCCAATTGTCAACATAGGAATTTTATTTTTCTTGAATAGCATTGTATGTATACAAATTATGGATGAACGTTAATAATTCGTATATTTGTGGTACTATTCACTTAATTTCTTATTCACTCAAATCTAGGTAGCTCTCAGAGTAATAAAAAACATTAGCGACTAAAGACAGGAAAGTTATCAACCCGTTCGCACCACGCGGAGATAAACGAACTTACCCGATCATTATAGGATTTATAGCAGTAGTACCTAGTAACAGATTGTACCGGTAATGGTACAGTGGACAAATGTGTTGCTTCTGTGCAAATGGTCTCGAGTTCTATGCCCAATCTTAACTGATTTTTCTGATGAAAATACACCTTCGAGAGTGAATGATCAAAAACGGACTATTTCCCCCTATTTTTAACGTTTCGTGAAGTTTTTAGGTTGGTCAAAAAATAATGGTATGTCCGCACGGTGCGAACAGGTTGGTTACCGTCGTCTCTAGACGCTAGTATAAAAATAATTAATAAAAACAAACTTTTTAAAAACAAGCTTTTACTCAAATACCCTAAAAAGTACAATATAATTGCTTTGGATGTGTGACGTAGGTTATTCCGTGAGTTCTAGATTCAAGAGCTTGTCACGCAAAGTTTTCATTTTGAATACAGATGCGACAGGCTTTTGAATCTATAACTCTCGGATTAACCTACGTCACACAACCAAAGCAATTATTTCGTACTTTTTATGGTATTTGAAAAAAGGTTGTTTTTAAAAAGGTTTTTTTATTAATTATTTTATTTTGTGCTCTTTAGTAAGTACCCCTAACACCCACATACCAATTTTGAATCGAATCGGACCATAATTACAAAACTCGTTCGCCATCTTGGAGCCGCCATCTTGAATTTGTGAAAAAAATTCATAATATCCGACCCCGAAAACCCCCACACACCAATTTTGAATAGAATCGGACCATAATCATAGAAATCGTCGGACATCTTGAAGCCGTCATTTTGATTTTATAAATTTTGTCAGAAAATTAATAATCTTCGACCCTGAAAACCCCTACATAGCAATTTTGAATCGAATCGGACCATAAACACAAATCTCGTCCGCCATCTTGGAGCCGCCATTTATTTTTCTCCAACAAATGCATAATGCATTGTCACGGGAACTATGAACACCTGCCAAATTTCATGTTATTCGAACAACTGGAAGTGGGTCAAATTTAACTTGCAAGATTTGATGACAAACATCGGGACAGGTGAAACTAAATAAAAGCTTGTAATTGTAAAAACAAGGTAGCTTTGATACTAGCAGAATATGTTTATGTCAAACAATTTAGTGATTTGTGTTCACCTAATTTCAAAAAAATGTCTCATCAATTTTCGACAGAAGAACATGCTGATATGACATATATTTATGGTTTTTGTGATGGAAATGATCTGGCTGCAAGAAGAGAGTATCGAAGGCGGTTTCCTGGTCGAAGATTAGAAGACATTTGGACAAGTTTTTAATTACGTGCGAATACATGGAAGGTTTCAACAGTAAAATTAAACGAACCCTATGAAAGAAGGCATATTTAAATGGAACAAAATATTGTGAATATGGTTAATAACAGAACAAGCAACAGAAATAAGCACTAGAAGGATTACTAATGCCCTGAATATACCAAAAACCACTTTTTGACGAAGGTTGAAAAAAAAATCACCTGTATCCATTTCACAAACAAGAAATACAGAGGTTGGAGGATGGATATGAAATTTCTAGAATTAATTCCAGTACATGGATAATACAGAATGTTTAATATTACAGATGTCTTCTTTCGGATGAAGCTCAATCGCTCGTGCCGGTGTATACAATTCGTGAAATTGTCATGTCTGGGCAGAAGAAAATTGTTTTGCTATCAGATGTTTGGTGCGGAATCTTTGATAATAAGTTAATTGGGCCTTACATTTTTCCTGCACGCCTTACTGGCGAAGTATACTTGCACCTCCTGGAAAATATGGTGCCAGTTTTGCTAGATGACGAAAATATCAATGTTGCAGGCATGTACTTCTAGCACGACGGTGCTTCGCCGCATTGTGGGGTTATAGTTAGGCATTTTTAAAATCAGAATATTCCTAATACATGGATTGGACAAGGTGGCCCTCATAACTGGCCCTCAAGATCACCCGATTCAAATTCCGTGGATTATCACTTGTGGGGATATCTCAAATCGAAAGTGTACCAGGGAGGAACTTATTCAGAGGTTTGTAGGAGCATGCAGAGAAATGTGTTTTATTTCCAAATTCAAGAGATTATAAACTGCAGAGACCAGGTGAGTACCACACCCATAGAGAAACTAAAAATAAAGAGAGTTGTCAAAACTGCAGTAAAAGTTGGCACCACGTTTAGACAGTGGCGACATATCTCGCAACTGGCCGAACTAAGTACAGTTGGTAAAACCGATTGAGATAAGGCGGGTTTTTCAAATGTGTTACTTTTATATTGATATGGTATATATTTTATAAGTGATCAATTTGCCATTCTTGTATTCCATATGAATGTTTGTATCGTATGAAACACAGGAATGGCAAATCGATCACTAATAAAATATATACAGTAATCGATTCGTAGAATCTGTTAGTTCGTTCGTGGTTATAATAAAGTTTCAAAGTAAATCTTTATTTCATGATATCAAGAACAAAATTAAACATATTATAAAACAAGAATAATAGTTGAACACTATAAAAACACATTTTATTGTATCTAGGACAAGGTACAACTACAGACAAAACAATTTTAAAACTCCGAAAAACAACAAAATTAAAAATATTCTTCAGTCGCTTATCATCAAATCAACCAAAATAAAAACAAATTACATTTACAACAAACCTTCAATAATTCTGTTAATTTATTAGCACAAAGGAGACCATGTACTTCGTACTTCCTCAAATGGTGATAGGAAATGGAAACTGATGGATGGAAATAAGTACCAGTTTGTGAAAAAATGTCTGCAACTGATGGATGAAAATAAGTATCAGTTTGTGAAAAGCAGCTTATATTTTACCTTGTGAAAGAATATTTCAAGGAATTTCAGCGTCAACTCGAATAACAAAACATTCCATTTTCGACGTTGGGTTCATGATTCAAGTCCATGGTATAATTTCTATAATTAATTTTTCGATGACAATAGTAGAATTATTCTGAAATTATTACGTGGTTTGTCATTTTCTGACAAATGTCGAAATTGGAAAATTATCATGTCATCAGTCGTCTGTGGATTGCGGGCAGCGCCTCCATGCGCGACTGGCCGTACCAAAAACTTGGTGGTCAAGATCGCCAATGTTTCAAACAGTTTCTTTATTTTTAATTTGTCTATGACCACACCTTTGACTTGTTTTATTTTCGAAATTACTGTTCTAACATTAAAATTTGGTTTTTGTCTGGTCGAATATTTATGTTCTTGGGAAATTAAAATCATTTCAATTTTCAAATATTTCAATCACAATGTCATAGAAAATTATTTGTTATAAATCAAAGCATCTAGACTCTTAATGAAATTACCTCGTTGGAGAGCTATGATCTTTATTGTAAATTATCTTCAAAAATAAATTTTGTAAAATCGCTAGTTTTGTTTAGTTAGCATCTACCCGGGCAGGTTTTCCATTTCAGTCGCGATTTGATAAGTGCATGATAAATAATTTTCGTAGGATTTTTAAAGTATTTAAACATTGCGAGTCCCATCTGTAGTGTATATCCAGTATTATTCCCAACTATTCGATTGTTTCAGTAGATTCAATTATTTTATCATAATTACGAAACATTCGTTAGTGGTACAGTTTTCTTAGGTTGAGCTGTTCATAATTCAGAAGGCATCGAATAGGCACTCACTGACCCGGGGCAGTTTTGACTGTCCAATTTTCACCATTAGTCATAAATACTGGAAATAAGGCGCAAATTTTTATCGAATTTTATATCTTATAAATGTATAAAATTCTTCAGTGGAATATTGTAGGACCCACCCAACACGAATACTCACATGATCAACAATGGTTATACATATACATTATGATAATTCCAACATTGCTGTGCGCCCACATTGAAACAGCTGAAAATTCAAACATTGCATCGATCGAATTAGCATTCATTACATATGTCAACATGTGTAAATTATATTCCGTCAAACAATACAAATTATTATGATTTACATTATCAATTCAATAGGTCAATGTCATTTTTTATTGGGGCAACCTTTGGTTTGTGTCACTGAGAAATGCGAAAACCGTGTTAGAAAACACTCCTTCATACATTTTCGTAGATAATTATTCAATATTGAGATATTTTATGATGTAGAACGAACTTTATGAGAATAAGTGGACAATTTGCAATTAAAATTATGTGAATTCTATGAAACTCCACAGTCACCATAGTAAATGCAATATAATTGCTTTTTATCCTCCCGTATTCTTTACTAATTACGGCAATTTCTCATTAGGCAGATATATATTCTATTTTGCGACAATTAGCAAGAATTATTTAGATATTATCATGATTAATTCAAAAAATATCTTACTGAAGAGTTATTATTTTTCCATATTAAAACTTCTGTATAATCCAGGTTTTATTTATATCAACTATATTGTATATTCTAGCAGCTCATCAGAATTTATACCGGGTGGTCCACTTACGACTATCCACCCTCAATAACTCCCAGAAAAATTATTTTATAAAAAATCGCCGAGACACGTCGATTTTTGTCGCCGAGACACACCATTTGACGAGAAGAAGATATGTTATACTTCAACCCCCTACTCCCCAGAGCAACCCCCTCTTCAATTTTAATAGAGAATGGGGGTCGTGTCATACATCATTGTGAGGGTAATTCTAGCGGTGCAAATTCTAGCGGTGCAAAATTTTCTGAATTTGAATGAGGCGTTCTCGAGATATTCGAGTTGAAATGTTCAGAATGATCTCCATTATTGTCTCCCAGACAGTGGTACAGTTCAGTCGTAATTATCTACTGATTGTCTTATTTTATTTGCTCACCGAGTACACGTTTCAGTTTTTTGTTGTCAACATTATTGTCAAAGAAGAAATACTAATCTCTGAGAACCATTCTTTTGTGAAATGGTGATAGTGTAGAATTTCAACAATGCTACTTGTATCGCGATGGTTTACACAAAAGACGAGAAAGTTTGAATTATTTTTATTTTTGCTGCTGAAAATGAGTGTGCACGAGCAACAGCTCGGATCTTCAAGTGAGTATTAGGAAAAATGGATATAAAAAAGGTTTTCGTATTTTTTTATCATTCTAGATATCAGTAGCCAATAAAAAAAAGAATAGAATGGCGTCTGTTACAAACGACATCAATCAAATAGGAGTTTTAGGACAAGTTGCAGTTGACCAAACTTTGTCTACACGGCAACTCAGTAGCATAACAGGCATATCGAGAACTTCCATAATGAGGATGCTAAAATTGCAGAAATTTCATCCGTATAAGTTGCATCTTCACCATGAGCTGAATGAGGATGACTACGACAGACGATCTGAATTTTGCGAAAATGTAACAAGAATGATACAGAGGAACCACGGATTCATTAAGCATATTTGCTTCAGTGATGAGTGTTCATTTTTTTTGAACGAGTTATTGAACAGACACAACTCTTGCTATTGGAGTCAGAACAACCTACACCTACTTAGAGAAGAGCACACACAATGGCCTCAAAAGTTGAATGTGTGGGCAGGGATTCTGGGTAATAAAATCATTGGCCCAATATTTATCCAAGGTGATTTAAATGGTGCGGTTTATTTGGATATGCTGCAGAATCTGATTGAACCACTTATTTTGGATGCTGTTAACACGGACCTTGATGATGATGGTCATCCAAATCTATTGGCAGATAACATTTATTTCCAGCAAGATGGGGCACCACCTCATTTCCTATTACAGGTGAGAGAATGGCTATCCCAAACTTTTCCAAACAATTGGATAGGTCGTCGAGGTCCAATAGAATGGCCAGCACGCCCGCCGGACTTGGCACCCATTGATTTTTGCCTTTGGGGTCATTTGAAATCCATTATATATGAAACTCAACCTATTGACCTGAACGATTTGGAAAGAAGAATTATAACTGAGTGCTAGGCAATTACCAGAGAAACAGTTTCAAAGGTGCAGGAGGCATTTGAAAATAGACTCTACTACTGTCTGGGAGTTAATGGCAGTCATTTGGATATTTTCTGTGAATAATTGTTTGATACTCTATTTCGTATAATTTATTTACTCACAATTCACCAATGTACCATTTGAACTCGAATATTTCGAGCACCCCTTTTTCAAATTCAGAATTGAATTACCTTCACAATTATGTATGACGCGACCCTCATTCCCTATCAAAATTATAGAGGAGATTGCTCTGGGGAGTAGGGGATTGAAGTATAACATATCTTCTCCTCGTCAAATGGTGTCCCTCTCCAAACAGAAATCGACGTGTCTCGGAGATTTTTTGTAAAATAGTTTTTCTGAGAGTTTTTGAAGGTGGATAGTCGTAAGTGGACCACCCGGTATATATTTTGTGTGATTCCTTAGGGACATACATTAATGTGTGTCATGATTGTCCTCTCCTCAAATATATGAATGAATACAGTTGAAAATATGTGAAAAATGTTAAATCGTGGAAAGTCCAGTTTGTGCTCTGTTATCTATTAGAAAAGCTATAAAATAGCGTCACATACCATGAAATATATGCTTCATCGAAGGAGCTAATAGACCACAGGGATCAGGTGGTAGTTGACCCACACTGGTCCAGGGGCTTATGAAGCCCAATAACTTTACCAGAACCCAGACCTCCGTGAGCGGTGAAGATTCGTATCCATCACGAAGTGGCCTCGATTTTTACTGAACACGGCGGATCTAGACTAGGAAGTCGATGGTTTGACCTCGCCGAGGGCTGCATGTCACTTGAGGTGGTGAGTGCCACTAGTGTATATATCTGGGACACTAGGCCGCTTCTCAGATTGAACCAGCCTTCTATCTGCAACGTGACAGTAGAGACCCCATGACCCGTAGGAATGAAATATGAAGAAAAAATGAAACTAAAATAGTCAAGGAGGCGGACTAACGGAATAGTGGGGGAACCTCCCAGCGACCCTCATTTCAACCAAGAGAAATCTCCTTCTGAACCACCTCTGGAACCGAACAGGGACCATTAACTATCCAGAGTAGCTCCCCTGAGTTCACACCAACATTAACATCAGTGTACTTTCCCTAAAAAACCCATCTCACCACCTCACCCAAACCCCCTTCAGAACCCCTTAACTGAAGCCGAGGAACGGCAATGGACATCGGCAGTAAAACGTGCCCAATCTACAACATGAACAAAGGTGAAAAAGCCCCCCCTATGTGGGGTCGCAAGAAAAAGAAGGAAGAAGAAACAGCTCATAAGGCTGGCGGTTTTTTCGACGAAGGCCAAAACCTACAAAGAGTTAGACCTCCTGTCTCTCAAGGAAACATCTGAAACCGAACAGAATCCTGCATCCAAAAGAGGGCTCACCTCTCGGATAACCACTGGCAAAAATGCTATCAGTCGAGAACAACAAACTGACGCTAGGTGAGGACCAGCTGTTCGAATCCTTAGGCGCTGTGGGGGTGCGATTGCAGAAACCCAAACGGATACTGTACCCCCGCAGTTGATTTCGGTCAGACTATGGCGTAGAAAAGAAATTCAAAAGAGTGTCTCGCAAGAGAACTTAAAAACATTAAGCCCCTGAAAAGATGTCACTCTGGTGGTCATGGATCCAGCAAAGCTAAGGCTTCACCGAGAAAAAATATTCCTTCCCAACCACGACATCTCTACCACTTTACCTTCCTAGTCTCTTCTTGAGGGGCTCTTCTTGGAGGATCTGGCTCGTTATCAGTTTGGATGATGAATCCTAAACAAGCGACTGTAACTGTTCTTGGAGGGCCAATGGCCCAACAAATAACATCCAGTGGAACCAAACCAGGAACCTCTGGAACCCTGCCCGGGGTGCTTCGGAAGGTGCCTCTGAAATGGATGACAGGAAGATCTCGAAGAAGTGAACCAGATAAACTGAAGTGGGCATCCCAGTTTCACTAAGTGGAGGAACCTCACAAAAGGGGGACTCCAATCAGATTGGATCACAGTAGCAAGCTAACTGGGGGTGAATGGAAAACATCGAAGGAACCACAAAAGATGAGTTTACATAATTAGTTATGTCTGTTAAGTTCCAACGGAAAAGCTCCCACCGCCCTGCTATTTCAAAGAAACCTTGGGTGGGAACTGAACATCCTACTGATCCAGGAACCTCTGGGTATACCAGGGAAAGATATGGAAAATGGAAATGAGCGGAGGAACAGCACACAACTGTGCCTCCGTTGATTGCCCCGAGCACGCACCAAAGGCATTCCTCGTTCCAAGAATCTGTACCAGAGACCTGGTGGCAGTAAAAATCCTCTTGCATACCTAAGACCACATTCGGAAACTGGGACTGTGCTCTGCGTACTTCTCATGCAAGAATACAGCACCTGTAGAGGTCAAAGGCTGGTGAGAAGACTGGGCTAGGTCTACTCATGTGATGTAACTCGAACGCTCATCGCGTACTGTGAGGCAATGTAGACACCAAATCCCAGGGTGATGCTTGCTAGAATTCCTCGGCACCAGTTACCATGAAATACTTGACGAGGGCTCGGTACCCACGTACTTTACACCAAGGAGGAAATCTGTGATAGAACTCACACTATGTACTCGTGACTTACTGAATGAAGTACAGTCATGGAAAGTGTCACAAGATGAATCCATATAGGACATTTGGCTCATTCTGTATGGATAGGTAACCCAAACCTGCCGGAAACAAGTATGCAAGAGTCCACGGCAAGAGGAACTGAAAGGCAGTTTCGTAGGATTACCGATTACCAAAATGAAGCCGAGATAGATACCACAGTATGGTATCTAAACAAGGCGATCATTCCCTCGTATGAAAACACCTGCCCCTTCAATGTGAGGATAGACAGAAAGAGTACGCCCTGGTAGAACTTGGAAATTGAGGAAGCACAGCAGGGTAACAAGGAAGCTTCCAAAGAAAGCAAAACAAACCATTCGACTGGCAAAATAATGGTCTGCCCAGAGAAGGCACACAAAAGCTATTCCACAATCTCAGAGAAATAGCTGGTGTGCCTACATCAATACAATGCAGTCAGCGCAAGGCTCTGCAGAGTTCTCTCCAAAGATCCAGGGAAGTGTGTGGATACCCTGTCACTGCCTGATAGATGGGAAACTACATCAGCGAAGGAAACTACTACACCAACTACTCCCAGACCAAGGCGTTCCCATCCATCAGCGTGATGTCCATGAAAACGTTCCAAAGGCTGGGGAATCGGCACATCAGAGAACAATTGCTGCAGAGTGATCCTCTGCAGAAGCAAGAATACGCCTAAGAAATGAAAAATATTTTTGACAAGAAAAGCTGCAATAACGGAAATCGAACTCGAACCGTTTGCGTGGTATGCAGATGCCCTGTCCACTAGACCAGATGGCCACACTGAATTCTTTCACTGAATTATCAATTCCTCCCCCTGAGACCCGTGGTTCATTCTGCAGGATGAAAGGTATATTTGAATTCTGAATATCAAGTCACTATAATGTAGTGAGCTGAAAATCCCTTATAAAATAATTTTTGCATTTCCTGTTTCCTTATAGCAATTGAATGTGTTGACATATAATTTCAACAGGAGCTACTGTGCATCCATCAGTATGAAAAAGCGAGAAGACATTTATCACTATAAAACTGATTTAATTAGTTGAAATTACAGGCCGTTTGATTGGTTCAAAAATAATGAGGACAATTGTCAGTATAAAACAGCGATAAGACAAGAATCACAGGAGAATTGATTTAATTATTTTTTCTGAAAAAAATGGCAAAAATAATAATGCAAATAGTAGCATGAATATTTTTGAATTTTGGTTGAAGCAATTTGCCCCCTGAAATTCAAATCCATGTAATCTGAAGCCATAGCATTAAAGAATAAAAACCACTCAAGCTACATTTGTATTATACTATATTTGTTAAATCCACAGGCAAAAGCTCCCAAGAAAAATCTTAAGGATTTTGAACAATATAATTATCATGATATTATCCTTGAGTGAAAGAAATAAAACCTATTATTTGGTCTGAAATATTGGAATAATTTTGGAAAGTCGTTCAAAATTTGTGGTTTCTCCGATTGTACATTTTTTTAAATGGAACACCCTGTATTCTATCGAATATCCTGAAAGACAATTGAAGTTCCTTTCAAATGATGTATTATGTTCCTCACCTAAATAGTTTGGTATAAAAATCGGTTTATTTTGCCATATTTTGTATTAAATGTTATTTTGAAAATTCGACAATTAGTGCATCAATAATAAAACGTTTGCGCGTTCATTGCCAAAAATTTGATCAGAAAAGAATCAAAATGGAAGGCAATAACTATTCAAACGAAGTTTTGATGAAATTGTTTATCTTCATGGTCAATATCAAATTATAGCGAAAACACGCAGAAGGTTTTTTGGTATATTGAAGTGTATGAATGATAAGATGACGAACTGATTGTACAAAGCATGAATTATATACAGGTATTCCAAACTCGATGACCTATTGGACGTTTCTGGAGACTGAGATATAAATACTGCAGTGTTGCCAAACGTACTTTAACTAATATCAACTTTCGAATTTCAAATGGAACACCCAGTATTTCATTCTGTTTTTGGATACTACCAACAATTACAAATAACTTTTAATGAACATGTCGTATATATATCTCTACCGTTTATTGAATATTGATTATTTTGTTATTGTTTTGCTACCAAAATGGCACCAACTTGAATTCTAATATCTCCTTATCTGTTACCCACACAGGACTCAAATTCAACTTTCACCCAGGAAATATTGAATTATTTCAGTAACAGTAGATACGAAGATACTCAGTTTCCATTACATCGAAAGATCTTGAATAAAGTCCCAAAGTGCAGTAGAACCCTCAGTTTTCTTCATCAGAAAAAACCTTGAGACCTGAGGTTTTATCGCACTTTTGAAGATACAGCTGGAATTTTTCTCTAACTCTCAGATGAAATTCAGTTTTGGCATAGATTAATTAGAAAAATATCTGGGAAATTTTGGAAATAGATATGTCGTACTCTAAAAAAAAGTCAGATCAAGGAGTAGAAACTGAAATGATATATACAGGATGATCTGAAAAATAATTACTAATGGACGTTTTCTCGAGTATGACTAAACCTATTTCCAAATTTTCCTGAGATATTTTTTTATTTAATATTTGCTACAAGTGAATTGCATCATCTGAGAGTTAGAAAAAAACAAGTTTCAGCTTTACCAAAAGTATGGATATTTTTGTAATATTACCTATTTCGATTTGTTATACTGGAAAATGGAAATGGTAGTAGTGTGCCTTGACCAGAAGAGAGCAAGACAATCTTTCAGTTTGACAAGCAGTGATTTTCATGGTGTTTCTATCAAAATGGATAAAATACATATTCAAATGCAGATATTTTAAATGTTCATAGAAACTTGCTGTTATTTTGGAAACCAGACTATTTAGGTATAGGAATGGAAGAAACTTCAATTATCTTTCAGGAAATTGGATAATATACAGGGTGTTCCAATTAAAAAATGTACCTTCCAGCATTTTCGTATCTATCGGAAAAATCACAAATTTTGAACGACCCTGTATAATGGAGAACGAATGCACAGAACATTGGTAAACTACACCCGGAATTTCAGATTTGTTTGAGTCCAAATACTGCAGTAATAAACATTTAATTGAAGCTATGTTTTGCACAAAAAATAAGGAAATCAATGAATTTCTCGAAAACCGCTTGAGATAGGTATAGGGAAGTATCGAACAAAAATTATCGTAAAGCAATAGCAAAGCAAAAATGCAATAATACACAGAGTGTCTCATTTGAAATATCAAATATGTTGCTACTTTTCAATATAAGCGGCAACGCCGCAGCGCTGAAAATATTTTAGATCGATAGAGCAGAACTAGTTACTACCCAAGAGACCAAATTTTCAAAATTATCATGTGTCCCGTTCTCCAGAAACGTCTAATGGGCCATAGAGTGTGGGACACCCTGTATGTACGTATAGGTTGAGTTCACAAGAATAATTGCGTTGAGGTAGAATTGCTTATTCCATTTTCGAAAAACGTGGATTATTTTCCATATGGAATCCATTCTTTGCTTGATTTAGACTTTTTTGTATTCTCGATACATTCATTTTCGCATTTTGTATGTTTCTACATATCGCAAAGACTGCACAAGACTGGCAATATATTTCTCTATAATCATGCCGACTTCCTCAAAAGTTTTTGCCGTACCTGTTAAAAAAAAATCCTACGGTCGCCGCTCCACCTTATAATTCCCGAAGCGGAGAAGTAAAGCACTATGCAATGCAAGAAAATCCTTTTTTCACGCCAAAATATTTCCCGGAAAAGTGGAATCAAAGTGAACACCATCTGATATTCATAAAACCTTATCTATAAAACCATATTTTTTTGGGATGAATACCATACCTCGTGGTCACCCGGTATATCGCGTGAATTCATCTGATATTTCCATTATAAGAGCAAAACTGGAAGCCATATAATACATCAAGTCGTAAGATTTTTATTCGTCTTACTGCGAATAAAAACTGAAATGTAAAACAGTGTCTAGCATCAGAGTATCAGAGATTTATGTTTTGTACAAAGCATAGACCTTCAGACAGAAAGATAAAAGGCTATAAGAAATTGAGATGTATGCGTTATTTGACGTTTTAATGCAGTATTGTTGGAGATAAGTGTTATATTGTTATTGCTTCGGAGGAACGCAAAATATATGCGATGTTTTCTGGTCCTTGAATACCGCATCACTTCTTTAGTGTGGTTATTCTCAATGTAACAGGTATCATGGAATTTTATCAATTTTCATAGTGTGTTTCATTTGTAGCAGCCACAACGCCCTCGAAAAAAGGTGATTTATAAATAGTAGTTTACAAGGAGTATTGGGAAGGATTCATTAAGGCCAAAACGTGTGTCCTTTGATTTGCTCAAAAGTCTGAACAGGGTGAACTTTAGTCACTTTTATCTTCCATATTTACATCATAAGTGAAACATTCTCAGTGGAATATTCAGAATATGTCAGTATGTCCTTTGGTATTTACAAATAAATGTTTTCAAAAATGTTCAAAGTTTTACATAAATGAATGATGAATAAATGAATGATTCATACTTAAGATCATAACAGTCAACAAACAAGAGACGTAAAATAGTGGTACATTCATATCAATCATTATAAATGTAGCAATTTCCAATTCGTTTTCATTAAAGGAAATTTTGGTGAAAGTAGATTGTAGGAGGGGTCGATATGGCTCTCCAGCTTCTCCGTACCTCAATCTATTAGGTCTTTTGTACATAACATATTGAAGTCCTGCCCACGTCAGGTGTCCCCCAAGGGTCTAACCTCGGGTCATTATTTTTCATAATGTTTATTAATGACATTGTAGCTACTCTCTCCGTCGCTCACTCACTGTATGCCGATGATCTTGAGATATACCATAAAATAATCACCGCAGAAGACTGTACTCTTCTCCAAGATAATCTAGATCGCCCCAATCTCTGGTGCATCTAGAATAGCTTATTCCTCAATGTTTCTAAATGCCAGGTTATGTCTTTCACCGCCAAGCTGAATCCAATTCTTTACAATTATAAACTGGACAATGTCGTATTGAAAAACCCGACACTTTCGAAGATCTAGGAGTAACATTCGACAAAAAAACTCTCTTTTGCAAAACATATCGAGCTAGTCACCAAAAAAACATAAAGATCATTGGGATTCATAATCAGAGTGTCAAAAGATTTTGAAAGGAATGGGAAAACTCTTCTGCAATTATATTTTACATTTGTTAGATAAAATTAATCAGTACCTATGCATCAATTGTTTGGGCACCATATTATCAGGTATATATATCTAATTTAGAAAATATCCAACGGAAATTTTTGAAGTATATATGTTTCAAACTTGATGGCAACTACCCAGACGTAGGTTATCCACATAAACAAATATTTTCTAGATTTTCAGTCGATTCACTTGAATCTCTTCGAAATAGGTCACATATTATATTATTTTTCAATCTTGTTCCCAATTTGGACGCAGCTGCATTTTGGATAAATTAAAGTTTCATATTCCTAGACTCACATCTCGGAGAAACAATACTTTCTATTTTTCACTTTGTCACACCAATGTTGAATTAAGTGCACCTGTTTATAAGATGGGCAATACATATGACAAGATGAATGAAACCATTGACATTTTCTGTTGCAGTGTGGCCTCCATAAAAAAAACTGGACTGTTCTGTTTTTGTCCAATGATTTAAATTAATGTATATAGCTAACATGTTGAATAGTTCATACTGTATATTCCTATTCTGTAATTGGATCTTGTATCTGTTGAATAGTGTAATAAACAAATAAAAACATTTGATGAAAGTAATACCATACCAGTGAATTCACCAAATGTTTGGAATGTAAATTAGGCATTTTTGACAGTGACCTCACCAAATCTTGGTAATGTGAATTAACATTATTTTTTCTGACGATCTTGATGGGAAAACCAGGTCAAAGCTATGAAATTATTGTATTGTCAGAATATGTGCAAAATTTCAAATGATTCGGACGTCTGGAAGTGGGTGGAAATTAATTTCAAAGATTCCGTTACATACATACAAGTGAAGCTGAAACAAAGGCAATACCCAATTTGATTTTGAAGAATCAAATGAAATGAAGAGAAATGAAAGAATCTCCAATTGACGTATGTGTAAACTTGGAAGTATGAGATCCTGTTGTTTTTCACATTGTATCTTTTATACAACTCAGTCATGTTGTTCTTATATTGTATATCTTGTTAGTATTTATTCATCAGTTTTTTTCATTATGTTAATCTGTCAATATATAAGTGCACATGTTTTGAATTCCCATTTCATATTGGAGTGCCCTAAAGATGGCATTGTGAAGATAGAAACGTCGGCAAAATATCAACAGTGGTTCTGTTACTGGACTCACTTCAACACATTTTTCCAGTCAACCTTTTTTCATTTTCGCCAAACCGGTGATCATATGATATTTATAAAGATATATTTTTCCGTTGTCGGACCTGCAGAAACGAACCCCGCCATGATAATTTTTCACGATATGTATTCCACTTCATGGACATCACAAAATCTGAGGTTTGTATGCAGAGAAATAAGTTTTCTGGTAAATATAAGCCTATCCCACTCTTGCTCCTTGAAAAGTTGACTCTTGCATCCAAAAGGAAAATGCGGCGTTCCCAAGCACCGTTTTTTTTCTTCTCTTGGCCAGCATAAACTACAAACACTAAAACACCCATTTTCGGCACAATTTGGCACAAAATATAGACGGTTCTATCGAAAAAATCCTCCTTCTATAATTACAAACAGCCTAACCTCTCACATCTGACAGAAAAACGTTAGTCAATTTCACTTTTGGCATGCATGTTGGTCATAACAAATAAAACTCCGCCAACTTTTCGAATTCAAATATGACTAATAGTTCCCCTTAATTTGAAGGTGAAATAAATTTTTTCTCATAATTGAAATGGAAAAGTTGGCGATGATTTATTTGTTATGACCAATATGCCAAAAGTGCAATTTACTGAAGTTTGTTTGTCAGATGGTCGAGAGGTTAGGTTGTTTGTGAATGTTGAGGATAGAGGAATTTTTCGACAGAACTGGCTATATTTTGTACCAGATTAGTCATTTGATGTTTGTAGTTTCCTGCTGGTAAAAATAAAAAGGTATTTTGAGTGATTTTTGAGCGAGAGAACGGTGCCTGAAAATCAAGCAATTCTGAACTAAAAAGGGCTATAACTCGGGGAACAGTATGAGAACAACGCCATGCCCCCGTCTCCCCTCCCAATCGTGTTCAGGAGGAAAGTAGGTACTCGTAGAAAAAGTTAAACAACCATTTCCAGGGAGCAAAAATAGGATAGGCTTATATTTTCCTGCTTTTTCGAATAATACTAACATAAAAAAAAACAATTTAAAAAACTGGTAATAACGGCATTTGAAAAAAAAAGTCGACGTATCCAAGCATCAGATGATCGACAGAGATTTTATTGATTTTTTTTTTCAACTCACTGTATGCATTTGGATTATTTGTATTTTGAACAACCAGAATATATTCAACTGAACTTTCAATTTCTTATTACTTGACGTGGATTCCAAACCTTTTCATGCCTTGTTTACTACAAGAGCAAAACTCTATTTCCATGAACAGTTCCCCTGAATTTTACGTCTATCGACTCAGGATATAGAGAAAATGAAGTTTGTTCTTTGAATCATAAAAAATAATTGTTTTTGAATGCAGAAATGTCATACAGGGTGACCCAGGGGTACAAGCTCCATAATTTTTTTTCTATCCAAGCCATCGACTTGATTTTTTTGAAACCATGATGTCCACACCACTAAGTTCTGTTTTTTTTTAAATAGCAACCCTCCCATTTTTATTATATTTTTGAATTCACCACTAAATTGTCAATATAACGCACCCGGGTTTCTCAGACATATCTGCAATAGTTTTATGTCAATTTATTTTTCAAAAAAGCGTCGTGCATAGAGCCACAGAAGAATTATCATCTTCAGAACCATTCAAGATGGGTAACTTAACCAATTTTTTCCTAGTCGATTCTTCAGGCTTCAGCACATGTTTTGAGATAATGTGAACTCGGAGTCGATATTCCATCGCCTACTATGCAATTTCGAAAATTACAAATAGCAATAACTCGACTTTTTCAAATGCAACACCCTATATATTATTCCTGCATCATTGCATGGCATTTGTTAAGAGCTTTCCCCCGAAATAGGGTGAAAGGGGTCTACTGAGAAATGTTGATGATTTTTTCGAAAAAAAAGTTAGCGAGTTGGCCGCTGTCGTAAAATATGACACATACTATTCTGGAAAGAATATGTTTCAACAAAATGAAATTGTAATAGAAATAAGAGTACAACCCAACGGAGACAATACTAGGAATCTTTACAAGAACTAGAAAGGATGAATAAAAACTTTAAGGAAAGGCTACTTATAAATGCTCAAATAGGTCACCATCATGTTTCACACGCTAGTCTTCTAGTAAATGAGCCCCAAACTCTAGCAAGCACTGCTCCATCAGTTGAACGGAAGGCGTTCGTGATCCTGTTTTTTATATCATCTGCAGTTGTTGGACGATCTCTGATACCCCTTTCCTTCACGTTCTCTCAAATAAAGAGATCTATAGGGGTAAAGTCTGTGGATAGCGCGGGCCAAGGCATAGTACATAGTACCTCCTCTGCCTATCCAACGATCAGGATAGGATTGATCTGATCGTTCTCGCAGTATCCTATGGTTATTCACCATCGTGTTGCCACCATACGGTTCTTCTGGTGTTCAAATCCACTTCTCCTAATATTCTGGGAATATGTTCGCGAAGAAGATGTAAATACCTTTCACCATTCGGAAAAGTAGGGTCCTATAAAGTTATTTCCAATAATTCCTCCCCAAAAATTTGGTGATCAAAAATACTCGACCATAGAGGATTTTCTATTGCACAATAAAGCATGATATACCTGTTGTCAGACCCGTTGTTTTTAAATGTTGCCACCATAACACATAATTTTGTATTATAATCTCCGTCAATCATGCCATTCATTTGAATATAAAACGCAACTCTATTTGGGAAATAATTACCATACAAATCTTGATGAAGATTCAGATGGGAAGGGTGGAACTTATGTTTCAATATTATTCTGTTCATACTAATTTGTGAAATATTCGTTTCCGCTGCTATTTCGATAGTGCTTAAATGAGAATTTTCCTGTAGGATCAATAAAACTTGCAACTCATCTTCCTCATTGATCCGACCACCAACAATTTCCTCTTTGGTATGAGTATCTCCCAACTTCTGGAATGAAGACACCCGTCCATACTTCTCGATATTTTTTATGGTAGATTCTGGTTGCTAATAAAGGATTCCTGTCAGCTTCGCTAATACAGTAGGACATATTCACTGATTATTCGCGAGTAGAATTCATCATTACAATCAGACGTGTACAATTATTGAAAGTACAAGGATATGTCAAGTTTTACTACAGCGGCCTACTCAATTCTTTTTTTTTTTTTCGTAAAAACCATATATTTTTTTATTCTCCAATAAATCTCGCAAACTTTACAAAGTGGGGTCTTCTTTGTAAAGTGGTTGCCCAGTCGAGTTATTGCCATTTGTAATTTGTCATTTTCAAAAAATTGTAGTAGGCGATGGAACATCGACTCCGAGTTCGCCTGATTTCGAAACATGCGCTGAAGCCTGAAGAATTGACTGGGAAAAAGTTCGTTAGAATGTAGGGTGTTGCATTGCAAGTTGAGCTATTGCCATTTGTAATTTGTCATTTTTCGATTCCAGATTCGTCTGCATCACAAAAGATGCGCTGAAGGAATCAACTGGAAAACAGTTGGTTGAGTTATCTTGAATGGCTCTGAAGTTATGAATTTTTTGGTGGGTCTATGCACGACGCTATTTTGACATACTAATTGATATTAGTAACAAAATATTGCATATGAATCCAAGAAACCTCGGTGCGAGAAATTTATGGGAAACGGAATGTGTGGACCCAGAGCGATAAAATATGTATTTTGATCAATGGGAAAAAACATTATATCAAAAGTGATATCGAACTCAGACAAATCAAATCTCCTTCTCTGTAATTAGGCCGGCTGACCGATTCATACTCGAATTTGTTATAATCTCGAATCGGCAGACTATTGCTGGTTTTTCTCCATAACTTATAAGTTTCATTCTTATTTTCAATTTACGATCAATTTTTATTTTTATTTTTATTGGTCTCTTACATTATCTCAACGTTTGAGAGTTTCCAGAAGAAATAGTGAAATAAACTGAACTGTTCTTGTGACCTGAGCTGACTGATAAATCATAAACAAAAACATACTATTTTTTATATTTTTTAGGTTCCTGATTTATTTCTTGCTTTGTGAACCTGCATTTGAATACTTTATACTTTTTACTATATAAAGATTTTCGTTCCTTAGAATCTCGTTGATATTATTTCTATTTATAGGGTGATTCACTAATGATTCGTAATTTTCATTGAGATGGTTAAAAACTTGAAGATATGTCATCTTAATGTTCGATCACTTGTAGCACATTTTGATGATTTCAAGACTCTGGTAAAAAAATTCGATATAGTGGGTGTTTCTGAAACATGGCTGAATGATAGTGTTAATACTGAAAATATTTCTATTCCTGGGTATGTCAGAGAAATGTTGTTAAGTATAAAATCTAATGCTGTTGGTTTCGATGGAATAACTATTAATATGTTGAAATATTGTAGTCCAATAACTGACATCTATATAACACATATATTGAATTTTTGCATAGAAAAGAACTATTTTCCCAACTTATGGAAAATAGCTGTAATCAAACCTCTCTGTAAAATCAAGAACCCTCAAGAATTTTCTGATTTGAGGCCAATTAGCATTTTACCTGCATTATCGAAGATTCTAGAAAAAGTCGTTCATCGGCAATTAACATTGTATGTTAATGAAAACAACATTGTTCCAGATTGTCAAGCTGGATTCCGGGCAGGCTACAATACGACATCAGCTTTAGTACAGGTTACGGATGATATCGTTAGAAATATGGATAGTAAAGACATAACAGCTTTAATTACCCTCGATTACTCAAAGGCCTTCGATACGATCAACCATACATTACTTTGTTACAAACTAAAATATTTAGGTTTCTCTGACGACACCCTACTCTTCATCAACTCTTACCTCTTGAATCGCAGTCATAAAGTCTCTATCAACAACGTTATGTCAACTTCTCAAATTGTAACTTCCGGCGTACCTCAGGGGTCCATTCTGGGGCCGCTAATCTTCATCTTATATACAAGCGATATTCTAACCTCTATTAAATATTGCAAAATTCAAGCATACGCAGATGATACCCAGATTTATTCAAACCTCAATATGGAAAACATTCAATCTGTTCGAAACCACATCAATAGTGACCTCAGAATAATAAACGACCTAGCTGATAAACATAACTTAATACTCAATAAAAGCAAATATCATTTTATATTATTTGGTAATAAAAATTGAAGAATGCGCCTCACACAAGATATATCTATTGAAATAGACGGCACCCCTCTATCGATTGTGGAATCCACGAAAAACCTGGGTATTATCTTTGACTCCGATCTAAAATTAACTTTACATATTAACAGTCTGCTCAAAAAATCATTCAGCTCTTCGAAAGTGATCTATCCACATAGGCACTACCTCAAGCAACCCATACGGAAGTTACTCAGTGAATCACTGGTCCTTTCTAGGTTCAATTACGGTGATATTGTTTACGGTGATTTACTCACTAAATTTGATCAGAATCGTATTTAGAAAGTACAGAACTTTTGTTGTCGATTCATTTTCTCCCTCAAAAAATACGATCATGTTTCCAATAAAATAACGGAACTGAAGTGGCTTACTATGGCTAATCGTTCTAAATACAATTTTTGTGTCATTCTATATAAAATAATAAAGAACAGGATTCCTTTGGCGCTCTATTGTAAATTAACCCCTAGATCACCTCTTCATTCATTGGAAGTGAGAAATAAACATCACTTCAATGTTCCTCGTCACTGTTCAGTCATGTTTCAGAAATCCTTCACCTATCAAGCCGTTAAACTCTACAATTCACTCCTCATCAATCACCTTCATTTATCTGAATTTGAAATTAAGAAATTTTTTAAAGCAAAATTTTGTGAATCCCCAATATAAAAGACTTGAAACTCTTATTATCTAGTTATATGTTGACAAATTACTTTTGTTTATTTGACTTTCAATGATTATGTTTTTTATTACCCTATGAATGTCGTTATGACCAAAATTTTCTGTCAATTGTACAACTTAGGTTAAGTGTAAGAGTAGCAATTGCTAAACTTCGCCCACTTTGTACCAAAGAAAATAAAGACGATTTATTATTATTATTATTATTATATATCAACAATTTAGTGACAAATCCAAAAATGTGACAAAAATGGGAGACTGCCATTAAAAAACAGAATTCAGGTGTGTATCTTATTTGGAACATCTTGTATATGAATAGAAATATTCTTAGAATGTGTCCCATTCTCGGACCTATCGTTCAGAAAAAAACCAAGTCGGTAGCAAGCATAGAAAAAAGTTATGGAGCTTGCAAGCACCACTGGGTCACCCTGTATGAGTTGAATGTGGGTACAATGATGAATGACTCGGCCTAAATATGATTGAAATAAAACAAACCTTTGATTTCTAAAAAAATAATCGTCCACTCGTCGATGGTAGTTAAGTATGAAATAATTATTTAAATATTCTTTAATATATCTACCACGTTTTTAAAACAGACCAACAAGTATAAAATAAGTAATTTCTCCTGGCCCCATAAAGATTCATAACCTCATACAGATTCCTAACCATACAGATTTTCCTGAAAATTTGTGATTGTAAATTTTTAATGGCTATACTTGAGGGACTTGAAACGAAAAACGTGGGTTACATGCAATAGATATGTGATGCAAGATTAGTTCACCTAATTCACTAACAATTTTATTGCACTGCATATGATATGAACTGGTGTTGTTAGTTTTTTTTTTCAGAGTTTCAAAGACGGCGACTTCCTACCATCCTTTTCATTATCTATTGCGTACGACCCACGATTTTAGTTTTGAATCATCCAAATATTTTCATAGCTATTAAAAATTCACAGGACAATCAATCAGGACAATCTTCATGGGGGTTAAGAATCTGTATGGGGCTAGGAGAAATTATTTCAAAAATCTGGTATATCAAAAAATATTCAAATAATAATTTTTTGCTTCCTAGTCTAGTGTGTGTGTCTGTGTGAAATTTTGCAATCAATTTCAAGCATTTTGATGAGATTATGACAAAAACATGTTGCAAATTTCGGGTATAATTCAGCTTCTCTTCATCTATCATGTATGTCTGTTTGTCATCCAGTTCTGAGCTATATTCAAAAAATCCAGACTCTAACTCACCGGGAAGTTAGTTTGAAATCGATTGCTCCCTATTATTATTATTATCATTACAGACAAACAAACAGACAAGAAAGCGAGTCAATATGGCAATGTCATCCAGTTCTGAGCTATGTTTCAAGGTTTCAAATCTCTAACTCATCGGGAAGTTAGTTTAAAATAATTTACTCCTTAATATTATTATGTTAAAGACAAACAAACAGGCAGACAAGGAAGCGAGTTAATATTGCAATTCAATTAAATTCTTTATTGTTTCATAACAAGTAATTTGGTCTAACAGTGGCATAAAAAAAACTTTCCAGGAGGAGAGAGAAAAAAAAAGTATACACAGAACACTGAATTATTACCCAGTTCAATCATTTAGCACGATTACAAATAGTCATTCGTTCACAACAAAGGCTCGGAGTTTGAAAACTTTGATCATAAAATCAGATAGCGCTTTGGCGTTATCATGGCTTAGGTTGTGCAAGGAATTTACGAAGGAATCATAATTCGATAGAAAAGAATGCCCTCTGGGTCTGATAGCAGCAAGTATAGAGCACTCAAATAAAATGTGTTTCAAAGTTTGGCACTCATATCCATTGCATATAGAGCAAATTTCACCAAATTCAATACTGTAGTTCATACCACTGAATGCTAATCTCAATGTATGTTCATATGATAAGCGAATCTGGACGACTAAGCGGATAACATGAATGGGGGTGCGAGGTAACTTTGCGGTGAACTAACTGTATTAGGATATCGGGTGGAAAAGAATATACCTAGACAACGACAGTTTGTTTAGATCTTCAACGTGGTATTTTTTGCGGATTTTTTGAGTATTCTGCTATTCTACGATCTTAAAAGTCGATGGTTGAGTCGAGGGAATTTATTGACTCGAACCAGAGTTTCACCTTGCTGACGTCTTTCTCACCCAGTTCAAACAAAATATTTTCGAGGGTACCTATCATTGTTCATGGATAACAATTCCAATAACCATTTCAGAGTGGACTTGAGAACCGTGTATTCAAGGTGGGTAGATCCGGTTTCTAGGCATTTTAAGTAGTCTGGAGAGCTAGTAGGGAGCAGAAGCACTCTCTTGAAAAATTTGACTTGCACTCTCTCCAATATGTCAGAGTAGTTTGCACCCCAAACAGTTAAGCATGAAGAGAAAGTACTTAAAATTATGGCATTGTATAATTTGATAAGGAGTAAGGAGTAAGGAGATGATGACTCCAATTGCTTGGTTTGCCTTAGAAATATATGTATTTATTTACATCTGTATTTGGGTGCGATTTATGTAAAAATCGTAGTTGTAGTTTGTTTTCAACTCGCTTTTGGAAAAACGCATTATCTTCGATTTCGAAGTGTTGATTTGATGGTGATTTTCAGAGGAATACCTTTCTAGGATACCTAATTTACGGGGTAGATCAATTTCTGTATCAAGGATCACTTGGTCGTCGGCATACAAGAGCAAAACGATGTCAGTTGTTTGATTAGTACTTATACCGCGAGCTCCATTTGCACGAAAATATAAATCCAAATCGGAAATGAACAATGAGAAAAGTGAAGGACTTAGGCCACCTTGTAAGACTCCAGAAGAGTCTTTTTTTTTTTTTTGAGAGATGGATATTCGATTTTATCCTGACTGATGCAATGTTATATAGGTTTCGAACAACAGAAATAAATTTTGAACTGACTCCAGTAGCGTACAGTTTTTGCCACAGTTTTTCATGATCAATGGAGTCAAATGCTCTTTTGAAATTAATTAATGCCACGAGTTGTCGGTTCCTGACACAAAGCTGGAGTTGTATAATACTGTTGAGAACGAAGACATCATCGGCGCAACCACAGCCCTCATGGAAAGCAGTCTGACATTCGGGGATAATTTTGAAACAATTGGAGCATTCCTCCACTCTGTTTGAGAGAACACTTGTGAACAGTTTTACAGTACAATCTACTAATGCTATACCCCTGTGTTTTCTGGATTGTCAACAGGACCTTTGCATTTTCAACCAGTTCTGAGATATATTTGGAGTTTCAAGTCTCTAGTTCATCGGAAACTTACTTCAAAATCGATTGCTCCTTACTATTGATATTTTTAATATCAAAAACAAATGGACATATAAGGAAGCGAGTGACTGTCATCCAGTTCTGAACTATGTTTGAAGATCCAAGTCTCTTATTATCATTATGTACAAATTGTGTCCTTCAAGTCAATTAGAGATTTGGTATAGCGGGAACAAGAACAATGAAAGTGATCCAAATTTAAAAAAATTGCCGACGTGTATTTATCGTCTTTCTCAGGGCTAAAAATACAAATGGGTTTACAATGCATATTGAAATTCATTATAAAAATAACCATAATATGACACACAATAATAAATAAAACAGATTCACGAACAGTAATGTGTTAAGGACAATATAATTTAGTGGAAGAATAATAAATTATGCTTCATAAATGGAACAAATAGGGATCTCCCTTTTTTCCGTTATTCAGACATATTATTTATCTGGTGTTGAGTATCATTGATGATAACCATTGTTGTTGCTGTTCACTGTAGGGTACCTGTCTGGTAAACTGAATTCAAATCGATCGTTTGTGTCGAAATAAAAAACAACTAGGTAGAAAGAACTTTGGAGATAAATAGAAGAAAAAACAAAATACTACCTTTATCTATTCATTAGTAAGGTGCTGGATGACTGAAATAGAAATGCATATTCAGTACGGTTTGTTTTGACTCATTTTATATTTGTTGAGGATGTGGTTGTAGCATACACTCAATCTTTCTGTGTCAGTTCTCATGTTCACAGATTCACTGAGGAATATATGGATCATTTCGCTAATGTTCCTTCTATACAGATTCCTCTCTCTATCTTTACATATATACCTAAAAATCTTAAAATGAATATAATAAAAAGTAAATGGACATTTGTATCCGCTTACACCTCACTCGACTATGATTTATTTTCTAGAATTATAGAGTATCTTTTCAATTCAAGTAATTTTTCATTCAATGCAAGTTATTTTTCATTCAACATGGAGGATCTGCGATGGGCAATCCTGCCAGTCCAGTTCTAGCCAACTTGATGATGAACGATTTAGTCACTAGTTGTCTTAGATCTCTCTCATTCAAAGTCCGTTTTCAAAAGTATTGTAGATGACACCATTTTGGCTATCCCAAACAATGAAATCGATAACGTCTCAAACGTATTTAACAATTACCACCCTAAACTCCAATTTACCCAGAGGCTAAAGTTGACGCAAGTATACCGTTTTTAGATATCCTTATAACTAGACAACCCGATAGAAGTTTGAAAACAAACTGGTATTCCAAACCTACAAGTTCTGATAGGCTCATTATTCAAATCATCCTCTAAAACAAAAAATCGGAATCATCAAGAATCTATTATTTAGAGCCCATCATCTCAGTAGCCTAGAATTCCACAAAGATAATGAACTTGATTTGTTGAAAATATGAACAGGATGTTCATAAAATCAGATGTGGAATCATCTGCGACTGAAAGATAAACTTTAGTCACTATCTTCCATCGTCAAGATAACCTCTTGTGGGGTATTCATGTTGAAAAGGGAAACATTCTCAATTAAATATTGATAGAAAGATTTTTCTGTTAATTGAAAAATCCACGATAAAAATAAGTTATTTTTTGTGAATTTCTAACAGAAAACAACTACTTCCCCGGCTTAAGCCACAGAAAATAACTTCATTTTTATCGTGGATTTTTCAATTCACAGAAAAATCTTTCTATCAATATTTAATTGAGAATGTTTCCCTTTTCAATAATGAACTTAAACAAGAACAACTACTAGAAGACAAGAACTATCCCAAATACCTAGTGAATAAAATCATTATTGAATACAACCATCCTCCAGCACACCACAAAATTATTTCTAATGACACTATAAAAAATTCAGTGTTGTCTGAGAACTCACAACGCCTTTCAAAATGAAATTAGCCTTTTATCCAATCAATCAAATCAAAAGTATATTTTCGCAACTGAAAGACGTAACACCAACCTTTGTCTGCTCTAATCTGGTGTATAGAATAAATTGTAACAACTGCGAAAAGTGTTGTATTGGAATGACAAAACAACACCTGAAAACTCGCATGCACCAACACAATTATGCCTCTAAGGAAAAACACAAAGATAAATCCAACAAAACAGCGTTGGCATTACATCACTTCACTGAAAGACACGAGTTTAATTTTGATGAAGCCCATATTGTTGATAGAGAAAAGAATCTGTATAAAGAAACATTAGCGAAATGATCCATATATTCCTCAGTGATACTGTGTGTTTGTTTTTTTGTTTTTTCTTCTATTCATCTACAAAGTTCTTTCTACCTCGTTGTTTTTTATTTCCAGACAGGTACCCTACACTGAACAGCAACAACAATGCTTATTATCAATGATACTCAACACCAGATAAATAATATATGTCTGAATATCGGAAAAAAGGAAGATCTCTATTTGTTTCATTTATAAAGCATAATTTATTATTCTTCTACTAAATTATACTGTCCTTAACATATTACTGTTCGTTAATCTGTTTCATTCGTTATTGTGTGTCATATTAGGGTTATTTTTTACACGCTTTATATAGGGTAAGTCGAGGATAGATGGCGCAGAAGGTGAGATGGTGCAATGATTTTACAGCGCCACCGCTAGTGTTGAAGATGAGCGGCTGCGCTCTGAAGTACTTCAGTTCATAGTAAACAAGCCGCTGTACAGTTTGTGTTTACCGGTTAACAGCCTATTGAAAAATCTTTTCATTTGTGATCCGGTGGGGACCAAAATATTTTTTCCGAATTCCTTCTTCACGCCAGTGAACATCAAATTTTATAATAATTTAAATCACTCTATCGTCTCAGGTGAGTAAAAACATTCAAGTTTTGATGTATAACCTTAAAATTCCGCATATTCCAAAACGTGTTTAGTTTGTGATGTGCGCCATCTCTCCTCTCACAACCAGGATAGATGGTTCACATATTTTTGAGGTGAGATGGCTTTATTAAAATTTCGTTTTTTTTCAGTATGCCTACAAAATACAAGCGCACTGGAAGTTGTTCCAGGGCTAGTTGGACCGAAAAACAGTTAACTGCAGCCATTGAAGCGGTTAATAAAAATATAATGGGAGTGAATGATGCTGCTCGAAATTTTGGGGTACCGGCAACCACTCTACGAAGAAGAAAATTGAAGAAAAATGTAAAGAAAGGTCCTCTTGGACCCTCCTCCACATTAGGCGAAGCTGCTGGAACAAAATTGGCCCAACATATCCTAAAACTCCAAAAAACGGTTCTGGCTTTCAAATTGGCCGAACAGCTGGGCATTAAACATCGTTTTAATGAGGAATCGAGATTAGCTAGTTTTCCATGGCTTGAGTTATTTCTGCAGAGAAACCCAAGGCTGTCAGTCAGAAAAGCAGAAGGGGTCTCCGTTAATCGATCCTTGGGTATGAATAAAAAAGACGTTGAGGCTTATTTTCAGCTGCTAGGAAATATTCTGACCGAAAACGATCTCATCAATAAACCTGGACATATTTATAATATGGACGAGACTGGTTTACAGCTGAATAATAGGCCAGGGCATGTCATTATTCAGAAAGGATCTAAAAACATCGCAAGTATCAGCTCCGGTGAAAAGGGAGAAACCATCACGGTTATAACCTGTTGTAACGCAGAAGGCGTTTTTATTCCCCATACCTGCGTAATGAAAGGCAAAAATAAAAAACAAGAGTTTGAGGATGGGATGCCTCCGGGATCCTCGGTCTACATGTCGGAAAAGTCAGCCTATGTCAACAGTGACATCTTTTTTCAGTGGCTCAAGGATCAGTTTGTTCCCAGAAAACCGACAGGAGCAGTTTTGTTATTGCTTGATGGTCATGCTTCACACTGTAGTAACGTTGAGATGCTAGAATACTGTGTTGACCACAACATCATATTGCTGTGCTCACCAAGTCATACGACACAATTTTTACAACCGTTAGATATATGTTTTTCAGATCGTTTGAATTAAACTACTACTCAGCTCGCATTTTATACATTAAAAATAACCCAGGGCGAAAAATCACCAGATTACAATTTGGCAAGTTACTTGCTGAAGGATGGAATAAGTCTGCAACTGTAAACAATGGAACTTCGGCATTTAAGGCAACAGGAATTGTGCCATTTAACCCTTCAGCTATCCCAGATGACGCTTATTTGACTGAAAACAGTATCATACTTCAGGTCTATGATGCAGTTGAAAATAAACAAAATACTGATGAGAGTTCTCAAAGTTTGAATAAAGCTTCAGCTGATGACAATCAACAACCTGGCCGCAGTTGGCAGACTGTAGGTGGAACTGTACCAGAAAACAAATTGAACCGCCTGCAGAAACTAATGCAAATACTCCTGTCAAATGTACCCTGGCAAAATACTGGACATAATCTCACCAGTTCCGGTTGTTTCTGCTGCCATTAATTCGGTTCGAGCCCGGAGCAAGCAGCTGGCAGAAATTCTAATCACAGAGGCAACAATTGGCGAAAAAAAGAAGAAAGCGACTAAGAAAACACAGAAAAAAAGACCAGTAAATCAGAACCAGTTATGAAGAAATCAAAAGTGACCAAAAATAACACTAAGAAAGCTCCCAAACGTGACCCATCTTCAGACGAAGAACTAGAAGCACCTACATTGGATGACTCTTCAGATGATATGGACGACGCTGACGAGTCTTGCGCAAGTTGTAGCGAAACGTATTCCCAATCCACAAAATCTGACGACTGGGTTAATTGCTTGCGTTGCTCCAAATGGTTTCACGATTCTTGCGCCAAGTTTGTTAACTTTTGCCATGACTGTGGTGTTGTTGTATGCAAAACAAAGTGACAGTTTGGCCAAAATATCTTTTGTTTTCAGTTGCGCCATCTCACCTCACCACTGTGGGGGAGATGGTTTTTGTTAACTATTTTTATTTTTTTTATAAACCATAAGTTTAATTTTTTCATGAATTTTAGTATTTAGCACATGTTCTTAAACTCAATAAAGATTCGTTATGAAAATTAACAGCAATTTCAATTCAACGTTTAAACATGCTAACATGAAATTTCAAAACCTGGGCCATCTATCCTCGAATTACCCTAAGCTTCACTTGTATGTTTGTTTGTTTGTAACCGACTCCTTTGGGCGCGATTTTGACCCACTTTCAGACACGCGAATGATTTGAAATTTGGCAGGTGTACATAATTCCGGTGACAGTGCATTAAAAAAAATGTGTGAAAAAAAAAACAAAATGGCGGCTCCAATATGGCGTACGAGTTTTGTGATTATCGTCCGATTCGCGTCAAAATTGATATCTGAGGGTTTTCGTGGTCGGAGATTATGATTTTTTTGTCAAAATTGGAAAATTCAAGATGACGGCTCCAAAATGGTGGACGAGTTTTGTGATTATGGTCTGATTCCATTCAAAATTGGTATGTGGGGGTTTTTGGGAACGAATATTATGATTCTTTTGTAAAAATTGAAAAATTCAAGATGGCGGCTTCAAAATGGTGGCCGAGTTTTGTGATTATGGTCTGATTCTATTCAAAATTGGTATGTGCGGGTTTTTGGGGTTGAATAATATGATTTTTTTTGTAAAAATTGAAAAATTCAAGATGGCGGCTTCAAAATGGTGGCCGAGTTTTGTGATTATGGTCTGATTCTATTCAAAATTGGCATGTGGGGGATTTTGGGGTCGGAGATTATGATTACCTAATTTGATAAGATTATTCCATTTTTTATTCGCAAAAATATAATGAAAATAATAGTTAAAAAAAACTAAAAAAACACGCTTTTATAAATAAACCACACTAAAAAGTAGGAAATACATAATAGTTTAAAAAAACTGAAAAACACGCATTTATAGAAAATCAGACTGAAAAAATAGAAAATAAAAAAAGAATGTATTTTATTTAAAAAAAGCGTGGGGTGCATGGTATCAATAATTATATAGTACATTACACACCTAGGGCAGTAAAGTAAGAAATGTCTCAGATCACAGGTAATTGTTGGTCGAGGCGATACCATGCACCCCACGCTTTTTTTTAAATAAAATACATTTGTTTCTTATTTTCTATTTTTTTAGTCTGGTTTTCTTTAAAAGCGTGTTTTTTACTTTTTTTTAAACTATTATTTATTATAATGAATTTTAATATGTATTGTGAACCCATATATATTTTTAGCCCTGAAGAAGACGATTAATACACGTATGCAAATTTTTTAAATTTGGACCACTTTTATTGTCCTTGTTCCCGCTTTACCAAATCTCCAATTATTATCATTACAGACAAAGAAATAAACAGACAGACGAGAAGCTGAGTTGCTATCGCATGTCAACCAGTTCTGAGCTATGTTTGAAATTTTAAATCTCTACCCGATCGGGAAGTTAGTTTAAAATTGATTGTTCCTTACTATTATTATTATTGTAATTATTATCGAACAAGAAAGCCAAACATGTGAAGTGTAATATTAGAAAAGCGAACTGGAAGTCTCCTCACAAAATTCAATATAAATTGAAACAAGTGGTAGACTACACATACAAAACAACTACTTTCCTGGCAAATACCTACCTCGCAGAATTATATTTGCCTGAAAATCTATGCAAACTTCCATTATCGATGAAAATTGATTGCAAATGGTTTTTTTCTGATAAACTTGATTATGTTTCCGACTGGTGACTACTCCTGCCGACGAGGGCCAAAAGTCTGAAACCGGTATACGGATTGTTAGGCGGACCTGATACAATTTGAACATAATCAAGTTTATCAGAAAGACACATTTGCAATCAATTCTCATTGATAATGGAAGTTTGCATAGTTTTTCAGGCAGATATCATTCAATAATCTGCGTGGTATTTGCCAGGAGAGTAGTTCTTCTCTGATTGTGATCACTTGTTCCACTTGTGATTGAATTTTGTGAAGCGACTTTAAGTCCGTTTTTCTAATTATTATTATTATCATCGAGAAGTTAGTTTAAAATCGATCACAAAATTTGTACCAAAGAGACAAACAAACAGGCCAGAGAGCCAGTTTAATAGAAAAGTGGTAAAATAGGTGTGATGAATGATATGCCATCAGAAATATATGATAATAAGAATCAGACCCCTTCTATTTTCTGATTTTCTTTCATTTCAAACAAACTATTGAATAATAATGATACTCGTAAAATCTATAGATATCATAAAAATGGACACAATATCCATAATATATCAATATTCTTGGAAATATAGTGGTAATTCACGAAGTTATTCATAATTAGGACATAAAATGAGTCAGCACTGGCTCATAAGGAATAAAAAGCAAAGTAACGTTACCCTAAAGTAGGAATAACGGAATAACTCACCGTTAAATCCAAGAAAAATGTTGGTAAATCCAGTTCCATACTTCTTTGACACTTTTCACCGAATTTTCACCTCACTTTCTACAAAAATATACGAAATGTCCAATGCATACGGTTCACTGACGCACACTGTCAAATAAAAATTATCGATAGTGTTTTATTATTCGATACCTACTCAAGTGACCACGACTGCCTTTGATCGCTTTCGAAAATGACTTCATAGAATATTCGGGCATGGACATGACTTTAAGGCGCCCAGTTTTACAATATAACATCATCAAATGTTCTGGATTAGACTATAGGTTGAGAATCGGAAAGTGTTTCACAGTTTGTTCATTCAGTTAACTTTACTAAAACGAATTTCAAAGGTAAATAATTAACCAGGCGAAAATAACCTTACTTCTGTGTATTATATGTATCAATTGGTTTGGTATTTCACCTACTTGCAGACATTTTACTATGGTAGGTATAAATGTTTTCAATAATTATTGGAAAGGGGTACGTTTCGTTGATCAAAAATAATCAAACAGGCCAAATATTATATTCATAGTTTTGTCAGATATCATGTTTCTTTCTGTAAATGAACTGTTCTCTATAAGAGTTGATAACACAGAGTTTATTTCCGGATAAATTGCTAATATGTCCACTTGTGGATGGTGATAACATGTATATTTGGGATTATTCATTAGAAATATATGAATTGGACTCCTTTCATTATGGGATTTTTCATCGTTCCGGAATCATTTCAAACAAACTAAGTATAATAGATATAAAACATATAGATATCAGAACAATGTACACCATATACAATTTGGATTTAAAGTCGAACATTCTTGAACACTTAGTAGAAATTTCATATTTTTTCCATAATCCGTAGACAAAATCGGTCAGCATTGGCACATCTAAAGGGGTGAAAGAAAAGGTGAAAATTTTGATGAGGGTTCCGTTGGTTCCCAAGTTAGAATCATGAAAATTGGTGTTACAAATAAATAAATCGTGTTCAACCTTGATTAAGAATTCCGTTCCTAAAGGGGTAAAAAGGGATTAGTGAATTTGTAATAGTCGTCACAAAGCATTACTTCTGCTCGCAAATCAATTTCGGTACCCAAACGGGATAACGGGATAGCGGAAAACGGGATAATTGGAAGCGGGCAAAGCCACAGGCATAAGCTAGAAGGAACCACACTGAGAAAATCATAGGAAAATACAAATTCTACGGGGATGAAGTCGCGGGTACCAGCTATATATAATTACATGTCCTGACTGATTGACTGATACACTGACTGACGATCAACGCCTAGACTAAACCTCTGGACCTAAAGAGCTGAAATTTTCACAGCGTTTTCCTATGATGACATAGACAACCACTAAGGATTTTGATATTTCATCTCTAAAGGGTGAAAAACGGTGGTGAGAAGTACCGTAGTTTGAAGTTAGAGTCATGAAATTGGTATTAGGCTTTTCTTTTCAGTGGAAGGAACAAGTATTTCAGTTTTTTTAATTCAACCCTAAGGGTGTTAAAATGGGGGTTGGAAGTTTGTATAGGAGTACCGTTGTTTTTAAGTTGAGGTTATGAAAATTGGTATTTGAAGTCTTTGTTACAAATGAAGGAAGGCGTGTTTCAGTGCTTTTGTTAATTAAACCCCTAAAGCAGTGAAATATGGGGTTACATTGGGTTGGAATTTGTATGAGGGTTCCGTTAGTTTTAAAGTTAGTTATGCAAATTGATATATGGGCTCTTCTCCAATAAAAACAAAGTTTTCCGGAGTTTTAATAAATTCAACTCTGAAATGGTCGTAAAAGATTTATAGGATAACCGTTAGTTCTTAAGTTAGGATCATGAAAATTGGTATTTGAGGTCTTTGTTTCAGATGAAGAAATATATGTTTCTGTGTTTTTGAAAATTCAACCCTCCAAGATGTGTAATGGGGGTTAAAAAAGAATATAGGGTTCCGTTTATTTTGAAGTTAGAGTCAGGAAAATTGGTCTATGGGCTCTTTTCATCCGACGAAGAAAAATGTATTTGAATTAAACCCTAAGGAGGGTGAATGGGGGTTGAAAGTTTGTATAGGAGAACCGTTAGTTTTGAAGTTATTGTCATGAAAATTGGTATTTGAGGTCTATGTTACAAATAAATACGTCTTTCAGTTTTTTTTTTAAATTCAACCAAAAATAAGTGAAATGGGGTGAAATTTGTAAAGGGGTTCTTAGTTTTGAATGGAGATTGAAAGGAAATATACAAATAACCTCAAAATCCACGCGGGATAAATATATATATATATATATATATATATATATAATATATATATATAATACGTTTTAAAAATGCGCATTTCGATATATCGATCATGCTTGACATTTATCGTTGATTTTAGTATTGAAAATATCTTGCACAATATCATCACCTCCGATGTTAATGATTTTTATGATACTTATTTTTTCCTGCCGAAACTTGACGGTCTCGAATACTTTCGGAGTTAAGGCCGTTCAAAAGTTGATGAAGGGCATTTTGTTCCTTATTTTTTGCAATAAAAATTATTTAAATCAAATTTTATTCAAATGGCAATATCAATATATTGTATTGTACCCTTCCGATATATTTCAAACCGTTGAAAAATTACCGTCAATACGGTCCAATTTAACCATAAATATCAAATCTGTATTCCAAGTGAAGGAGGTTATAATTAAAACAAAATGAAAGGAAGTAGATTTTAGCGAGAGTTTATGTGTCACATGGTAAATTTCTGACTAATTTGATTGGGTGAGATTATAATACAACGGAGTAGTATTAGGAGCCTGTCAAATCGATGATATTTCCATTATCACTACATGTGATCATCTGATAGTGTTAATTATATCTCACCAAATATATCTCGTGCAATGATTATTTATGGGTGCTAGCCCTCGTTGAAACCGATGAAAATAGTTTCATCGGTTTCAACTCGCTGCTAGCATCGATGACAATCATAGCATTAGTTATATTACCCCCGAAAATAAAATTTTTGTGTGTTTTGATATATATCGGAAGGATGTAATGAATTCAAATAGCAACAAAATATAGTCGAAATGCTTTTTATCGCTGAAAGAGTAGAAACAAAAATTGTCCTCATTGACCTTTGGAAGGTGATAACTCCGAATATATTGGAGAGCCTCAAAAATGTATTGCAGATTCGGACAACAATACGGAAGTAGCCTGAATATCATTAAGATCGAAGTGACTTCCAGATACAACAATTTCACTTATTTCCTTTCTATTTTCCCAGTTCATAAAGTATCCAGTATTTTACTATAGATTCACTATAATTCGTCATTTTACTTCAATCCTAACGGTATAACGCCAAAATTACAAAAAGAACAAAACAAATCGTAAAATTGTGTCACACCTGATTCTCTTGTCAGATATGACAGTCAAGGAAAACCCTCCGATTATTTTATGAACTGTTATAAAATATTTATCAAAGATAATAGCAAGGCTAACCAGATATTTTATAAAATGTTGAAGAATATATATATATATATATATATATATATATATATATATAGAGAGAGAGAGAGAGAATAAGAGAAATCTGTTTCGAATCCAAAAGAACCCACCATCCGTCTACAGCCTGTTTCATGGTTTCCCAATCATCAGGACGGCCTGTGGTCTCTTTCAAATTCGAATCAGAAATCTGATGGAATTATCCACCCTTACGCGTAGAAAAATAGGGGATAATTGATTTTTCACTTGTGAACATTGGCACACATATGTAGTAGACAATGACAGATCGCTAGTGTCATTATTTTTGTTCTCCTACATCCGTCACAATCATTATATTCTATGAGAGGATGAAATGATATACAAAGTAATGAAATAAACTAACCAGAACAACAAAAATAATTTATATTACAACAAATAGTAAAAGTAGATATTCATATTATTTAACTGGTAATAGTTGAAGTAAGGTGGGTAAGTAAGTATTTTGGAAGTAATCAAAAAACAAGTAGTTGGTAATTAGTAGATTTCAGCTACAATAAATTGAAAAATAGAAACTTTTAACAAAAAATTAAACCGACGAAATACGGAACTGAATTTTTAAAAATAATATAAACCTTCTTAGTCTCAATAACTGAGCTCCTGAACTAATGTAAGTAACCAATTTCCAGTCGTTGCCAAACGAACAATCAACGAAGATCATTAAATTACTTCAGAAAAATTATCAGAATGTCACCGCCCAACTCGATGCCATCATTTTACGCCTTACCTAATTCATTTGCTTGTTTGTTTGGCGCCGACTCAAAATTAGTTACTTACATTAGTTTAGGAGCTCAGTTATTGTGACTAAGAAGGTTTATTTTATTTTTTACTTTTCAGTTCCGTGTTTAGTCGGTTGAATTTTTTGTTAAAAAATTTTTTGTTGATGAAGTACCTGTTGTAAGTTCAGCTTGTGCACTCACGCGAGTCCTGGATTATTCTGTGATTATTGGAAGTGAAGTTTGCTAAAGTTCAGCCCCCTTGCTGCTGATTACGTCATATACAGGAAATCTAATCTGATTTGGTTTCAAGTGTCCAATTGCAGCTTTACTTCTGTTGTCAGCTTATTTGCGTTGATTTTTTTCATAAACTTTTCATCACGGCTTCTCTCCAAAAATTTTATTTTTCAACTCCTGGCAACCATCACTTTTATTTCTCCCATACAAGTTCTCACTCTTCGCACTCTTTTCAAAACACATTTTCTAATTCTAACCTATGATACATATTTTATTTACAATTTATATATCTACACATGATATTATTTATATAGAACTGTTGAAAATTCACATCTACCAATTTTCTGTTCTCAAATTTGATATTTTTATGATTTCCAATGAAAATTGTTTGACATTTCCTTGTCATGTTTCCTTGCGATTCAAAATTGGCATACAGGATGTTTTTGCTCATGGATTATTTCTGTCTATTTTATTTGTGGATTTTAATTTCAATACTTAATAGGTTGTGCAAATCAAATGGATTGTTTGAAACTAATGATGATAATATGAAAGCTCCACTGCTAAACTCTTGATCATCTGCGTTGACTATATATATATAATATATATATATATATATATATTATATATATATATATAATATATATTTGAAACTACCCATTTAATTTTTATGGAGGGATCAGAGTAGAGTCTAGAGACAATACGAAACCCAAAGGAAATTCAGTAGCAGCTGGAGGTGCAGCCTATCGGAATTCAGAAGTAATGAAACAAATGAAACACAAGCGGTGATCGAGGCGCGTGCAAAAAAGCCGCTGAGATTTATGTAATATCAGTAGAAAAAAATGGAATGCGCGTTGTGGCTTCCAAGTACGGGGTCTCGCTTGTTGTTGTTGTGTATCGCGTACTTTTGTAATTCAATCTCAATATATCGTTAATTAGATGGTGGGCTTAATGAGCACAGTGTTGGACCGGCTAGACTTGAATTCAAGATTAATATTACTAATTGAAGATTAATATTACGTGTTCTCCCAAATACTTGAGATAAAACAAAGATATTTATATTATTCTTGACATGTTCTTGAAGAATTGAAAATTGGTCACTTATCTGAGTGACTCCGTTTACTAAATTAATATATGAGTGACTATATATTAATTTAGAATAAATTGACAAATAAACCATAACTATTCAACATAGAATTCCAAAACATTGTGGAAGGTACCACTTCATCTGCTGAAGTAGATGAAACGTTTTTCTTAGCGTCGTGGTTTCATTCACTAAACGTGTGAAACGCTTCTTTCTCAAGAGTTTATCAATAATGTCTGGTGAATATCCATTGATTATTGCTATTTCCTTGATCTTCTTGATATCATATTGAATAACGATCAGCATTCAATGGAAAGTTTACGGCTCTGTGTATAAGAAAATTGAAACTAGCCATTTTGTGTGAAGTGGTGTTTTGAATCGGCTGGGATGAACCTGTTCATATGGGTAGATGTCTATTTACAAACGATCTGTATTTCTGATAACCAGAGCGTCAACTTTCATTTCTACCGTGATGATAATTCATTCGAAAACTGAATTCATGGATGTTAGGAAGACTTCTATGTTTTGATGATTTTTCGTGTCAAAAATACAAAACACGTCATCCACATACCTGTGCCAATTTTTGTTTTTTTTTGGCTCAGGTATAAGGATGATGTGTTTTGTATTTTTGACACGGAAAATCAAAATACATCATCCACATACCTGAGCCAATTTTTTTTTGCTGAGGTATGTGGATGATGTGTTTCGTATTTTTGACATGAAAAATCAAAACTTAGACGTCATCCTAATATCCAATAATCCAGTGTTCGAACGAATGAACTTCACGGTAGAAATGAAAGTTGATGAACGATTTCCTTTCCTTAACATTCTTGTCATCAGAAATAGCTCCAGTTCATTCGATGGAGCCCTAAACTTCCCATTGAATGCAATCGGAAGTTTACGGCCCTGCGTATAAGAAAATTGAAACCAGCCATTTTGTGTTGAATGTGGTGTTTTAAAGCGGCTGGGATGAACCTGTTCGTATGGGTGGACTATGTAGATGTCCATTTTCAAACGCTCTTCATTTCTGATGACCAGAGTGTCGAGGAAAGGTAATCGTCCGTCAACTTCATTTTACCGTGAAGTTAATTCGTTCGAACACTCAAGACGTCTATGTTTTAATTTTTCCTAGTGAAATTCCAACGATACATTTCCATACCTGAAGTTCATTCCATTGAAATCCTGTGAAATAGGTCATTGGTGTCAATTGAGAGTCATCAATTTACAATCATTTGAATATGCTTCTGGAGTCTTGCCTTCTCCCTTTGATTATGCTGTCACACCTACATTCATGTCATTTTCGGGAGCGTTGAACCAGCCATACAGAGGAAAGAGGACAGAGACACACAAGAATCGATACAACAACACATCATTACATATTAAGAAACACGAAATCACCGAAGAGAAACATCTCTCACGATGAATGTCCGGCATTGAAAGTTTTCCGAGAAAATGAGGACATTGCAGGCAGACGAACGGTTGTTATGAATACCAAAGACTCTAAAACTAAGGTTATATAGCTATTAGACGATGCAGCCTACAAAAAACTAACCTAACCTAACCAGAGATCCCACCTAGAGAACTATTTATCTGAAAAAGACTACTGAGAACATCATGAACAATCCACCTATCGAAAGAACTTTTCCAATGTACTATGTTATATAAATAGAAAAATCGAAGTACACAGTCTTCTTCACACAAAATATTCAATATAAATTGAACCAGGAAATGGTAGATCACAGGGGAAAAACAACTACTTTCCTAGCAAATACCACGCAGAACGTTGAATGATATTCACCTGAAAATCCATGCATACCTCCATATAAATGGACATTGAATGCAAATGTTTCTTTATGTCGTGTTCGCCTAACAATCTGCATACCGGTTTCAGGCTTTTTGGCCCTCATCAGTACGGAGTAGTCACCAGCCAGAAGTCCGAAGAGCTATGGCCGAAGCGAGACACAACATAAACAAAACCATCATCGAGTCTATAACACCTATAGGTACGCCAGGAAAGAAAACTTTCAACTGGCGGTACCTAGTGACAGAAAGAAACACTCCGAAAATCTCCCACCTCGATAGGTTTCTAAATAAAAGATTCCTTCTCAGTATATAGTCAGTTATATAGTCTTTCCAAGATCCATGAATCAGGAGCACCACTCAGGGCAACAGTTTGTTCGATAGTATCACCGCTGAATCTACTAGCGAGATATCTTGTTAAAGCACTACAACACAGGCAGAAATAGTTGAGGCCTACGTGAGAATTACCGATCACTTGAGAAAAATATTGAAGTAACAAACCATTTTACCAGGGGAAATCTCAGTGAGCTTCGACGTCACATCTTTATTCGCCAAAGTATCTACCCAGGAAGCTCTCCAGATAATGAGGAACATATATAAACCTAAGAAATATATCATCACTCTGGCAGAATACTTCGTCGAAAATACCTACTTCATTTATAACAACCAACGATACAAACAAATAGAGAAAGCACCGATGAGATCACCATTATCACCATCCATCGCGAATAAATTCATGGAGGAAGTGGAAATCAAAACAATTGCAACAACAAGCTTGAAACCAATACTTTGGCAGAGATGTGTTGATGATATTTTCATTGTTTGGCCACATGATAATCAAAAACATATGTCGGTCGTCTTGAAGAATTCTATCCATTTCATAATAATTATAAAAATTTTAAAAATATATAAAAATTTTAATAAAAATTACTTAATAGCTATTAGTTTCAATTTTTTTTTTTAGATAAAAATATTTAAATACTATAATACAATCAATTCCATACACTGTCATAATGATTACAACCCATAATTATTCAAAAGACAACAAGAAAGGTCTAGATTTACAAAATCATCCTGAATAAATTGTGATAAACAAAATTATAAGCTTGAAACATACAGTATATGAAATTGTATGTAACTAAAAATAGCCAATGGGAGAACAACAAACTTCTTGATGACAATAGCCAATCAGGGAACAGTATGTATGGTAAATGTAAGATTTGAAATTGTGAGAAAATAAAACGAAGACAATTATGATTGAATTTAAATAGTCTGTAAGAAAGAAAAAAAAAGATTAATTTATAAGTTTTGACGAATAACCCCAAACAATGAAAATGTGAGCACATAGTGCGCGAATTCAAAAATTCAAATCAAAAGGAATGAGGAAAAATGGTATCCAAGTAACGAAAAACAAAGCCACGAGGAGACTGAAAATAATTTAAAAACGAATGCCACGTTTTGTTGGGGAAGAAAGAGAAATTCAATAATTTCAACATTATAAGCAGAAAACCAACATTACCTTATTTGTACCCCATATACAAATATTCCAAAGCTGATTCCTTAATTCGTATGGTTCCTTCGTTTTGGTATTGGAGTTCCTGAGAGCATTGGAGTGAAAGAGAATCCAAATCTGAGTGTATATTGAACAGCGACCGTTCCAACGACAGGTATAAACTTTCCTAGTGCACATCACGAACTGAACAATTTCACTAATAACTTATATCCCATCAGAAGAACTTTATTTCGTTAGAATTTGAACTATTAAAGAAAATTTCACTTTCAAGGTAAAAGTGAGGTTGTGTCTATTCATCCATGACCTGTTTCTCATGATTATCCATGAAAATTTGTAGATTGACATTAGAATAAGTTATCGATCGTAGGCCAGGTAAATTTAAGTTTTCCTGAATGAAGGAAATAATTGCTTTTTGATACTTTGTTGCTTATTTTCCACAATTATCAGCAATCGTATTTATAAACACTAAATAGAAATTGACATCAAGCAGTGGCTAGTGGCTCAATTGCCTGAACCGGCTATCTGAGACAAGAGGCGTACCAACTGAGCTTAGCTGTGGTAAGGAAAGTGATAACAATTGGCAGCAACGTGACGAAAGAACAGTGACGTTAGCTAGCAATTATTATTACATAATTACATACAAAATATTATACAGGGCGAAAATACTTATCTATATCATAACAATTTGGCTCACAAAGAAAAGTGGAAATTATTTGCAAATCATCATTACATTACAATTGGCACCCAAAAGTGGGGCGAATAATAACAAAATAATTTGTTACAATTGATCATTACATTCAAATGGCGCCCAACGTGGGGCAAAAATATATTGATAATAATAATAATAACAAAATTATTTGATATATCATACATCATTACATTACAATATATATATATATATATAAATATATATATAAAGGACACCATCGAAAGGATTAGCAAAGTTTTTGGCCACTATAATTTACATCAGACCAAACCATACAGTCCACTTTCCGAAATCTCGAGGACTGTTCACAGAAAAAAACAATTTTTTAATCAAATACAATTTATTTGAATCGAACAAATAAAAGTGTCGTATATGCACGACAAAATATAATTTCGGAATTATTTCTTGGCTTTGGATCGAATTTGAAGTTTCAATCAACTGAAACTAATTTGCTAAAACTGTTTTGGCAGAAATGTTTTTTCAACCATGTAATTATTTTGTTGAATTGAATAATCAGGATCTATAAAATTTGCAGATTGCTTAAAAACAAAAATATTTATCCAAACATTGGTAGATTGGGAATTTTCCACAATTCCAATCTGAGTTTCTTTCAAATCCAAAGCCATACCGCAGTTTCACATTCAAGAATGAATCATGAAACAATTGCTGATTGCTACTGAAGCCCGCTGAATTGGTTTCTTAGCCGTGAAACCTACATATGGCTTATATCTAGAAGATCTTTCCGTTGAGTGGAAACCCCTTTTCTATGAATTGTGTGAACTTGCAATTAATAAACATTTGAGTTGAAAACCCTTTTTTGAGACCAACGCATTTGTGATTCCAATCTGAGAAACCTTTTTCTGAATTAAAATTTCATTTGTCACAGAAAATCGATTACAGAATTTTTTTTCATATCAATAGAATTATTGGACACTTCTTCTTAGTTTCGAATATGAGAATGTTATATTTTTCTTTTTGAACTAACTATTACTCATGTTCATGTGATTCACTGATTTGGAATAAGTTCGGATTTTTCAAAAAATGGCTACACTCCCTTTTTCACGTAAAGAAAACCGGTTTTTCCATTCCGTCAATATATCATTTTTTCTTCGTCACAATTGTCATTTTTGAAAATCAAAAGTTTTCCGAACTTTTGTTAGGTACATCTTTGAAAATGTATGAGATATCTTTCGAAAATCACATCAAAATAGCACTCTACTGTTTTATCTACGGTGAAACAAATTCAACAAATAATAATTATTTAAATCAATCTAAGCGAGTATTCTGATTTTTTGCTCAACTACTTTCTAGAAGGTTGAGCTTACAAGCTTTTTTTTTATATATAATATTTCAAACTATGTAGCCCATTAAATAATAAATGATTAGTATTAAATACTTCAATTGGTTGTACAAATTTAAAGCCGATTTGCTTGAGCCAGATATTGTATGTGGATGGTACTTTCGACTATTACACAAAAAATTTCTTGCAGTGTTCACCATACATGGCTGCCTCCACACACCACACCACTGTTCTACTAATAGATTCTATTATCTATACCCCAAAAATACGGTATAATCTGTAGTGGTTTACGGTAATTTATGCTAGAGCGGTCAGCGAAGTTATAATAATAATAAATTCATTCACCATCATAAGTACAATATATATTTATTTGGTAATAACATATTGCCCCAAAAAGCTTCAAGGAGCTTGTCTATGGGCAGTTTCTACACTATGGACAAGGATGGTGGGCATATTTTATAAAATAGATGGTTTTGGAGGTATACATCAAGTATTTAGTGAGTGATAAGGACGTATACATGAGCATGTAAGTAAAAATTATAAAACTTTGGAAAAAAAATCTTAAAAAAAAAAAGTTAAAAAAATGTTTTTAAAAATGGGTTGACAAACAAAATACGATTAAAACTAGGTATATCAAGAGATAGCTGAAACATCGTTAAGAATACATGGATATATAATTTTTTGATAAGGACTATTGGTTGAACATAAGTATAAATAAAGTTAAAAATGAAATATACATGAAACGTTAGCATTAAACTCTAACATAATGTCGTAGTTAGGAACAAAAGAAACATCAAATGTGTAGGAAGTACTATGTTAGTAAAACATCGTTTTGTCAAGAGTCAATGAGGTTGTCCAAGTAATCCTATTAATAGACTAAATCCAAGCTTTCACTTTCTTTTTGAACAGATTTGAGGAGTTGATTGATTTTATCGAGCCTGGTACCATATTCCTCAACCTTGGAGCAATGTAAGTAAAGGATCGTTGGCATATTGATTTGAGGGCACGTGGTATCAACTCGTTTGCTGAAGTTTTCCCCTTGTGCGGTATGGGTGTTCAGGTATGGATGAATTTTTTTTTGTACGTGAATGTTGAAATTAATTTACAAAAGAGCTGTCGTGGTTTCATTATCTGGATTTCATTGAACAAGAGATCGGAAGAGTATTTAGGGGGTTTGATGTGATTTTTAAGATCCGTTTCTGGACAATTTCCAGATGCATTAGTTTGGTTTTTCTCAATCCTCCCCAGCCTAGTATGCCATATTGTATGATAGACTCTACCAAGGAGTAATAAATTATCTCGGGATGATTCACCCTGGAGCAGCATTACATCTGCTTTAATTTAAATATGAGTCGACGCAGTTTGTTAACTACCGTTTGAACGTGGACATCCCACTTCAAGAATGAGTCCACCATAATGCCAAGCTATTTAGCTGACAGTGTGACTGCTATAGAATGATCATTAAACGTTATATTTTTGTGCTCAGGCAAGTGTTTTTCATAGGAGGTGAACGGAATGATTTTTGTTTTTGTATGGTTAATCGTTAGGTGGTTTCCGGTAAACCAGTTAGTAACATTTTTCAAATCACTTGCAGCAGTTCTTCTCACCATATTCCAAGTTTCATCTAAATATAACAAAACAGTGTCATCGGCGTAAAAAATAATGGTACCAGCGGAGTTCATTTTAAGTAAGTCGTTCAAGTATATGATAAAAAGTATCGGTCCCAAAACTATCCCTTGTGGTACACCATACGTAACAGCTCTTCTACCGCTCATTTTTCCATTTACAAATACTTGCTGTTTTCGATTTTGTAAGTAATTCTCGAACAATTTCAATACATTGCCTTTGATACCAATACTCTCCAATTTATCTAGCAAAATCCCATGGTTTATGGTATCAAAAGCCTTCGCTAGATCTAGGAATATACCCAGGCATGGTTTTGAGTTGTCAACTGCGCTGTTTATTATTGATGTTAAAGCACCTATCGCGTCTTGAGTGGAAATATTTTTTTGGAAACCGAACTGGTTGGGTGAAAGGAATTTGTGTTTTTCTAGATATTTGGTAAGTCTCTTTTTTATGATTTTCTCAAATACTTTTGAAGTTAAATATATCGGTCTGGAATTCTCCTAGCAGTCTTCTTTTCCAAATTTAAAAAGGGGCTTGATGGTAGCTATTTTGGAATATTTTGGAACGAATCCAGTATTTATGATCAGATTTATTATATGGCTTACACGTTTCGATATATGGTGAACAATCTCGTTTGTGATCTGATCAGGGCCACATGCTTTTTTGTCTTTCAGACTTAATATAATATTTTCAATTTCTTGTGTATTGGTGGGTTCTAGAAACAATGAGCAACTGTTTTATTTTCCAATTTTGCTGTCAGTTTCTTTCCAATTCTCGCGAAATGAATTAGAGCTTCTGCGATTTGTTCATCGTCTGTTAGTCCTTCACCGTTTACGGATATAATTTTTTTAATGTTTACTTTCTTTGTTTTTTTACCTGTTACTTCGTTTACAACACCCCTTTTTTTTTTAATTTGTTGCGATATTGATATAGGTATTCTAAGTATTAGGTCACCAGGGGATTTCAAAGTTTTTTGTTTAGTCATCTCGTTGTTTAATAGATGTTATTATTCCGGTGGTTATCCAGGGTTTTTCCTTACGTTTATTACTTTGTTGTAAAATAGTAGTCGAGCGTTCAATGAACGTATTCAACCTATCGACTGGTTTTTATGGGGGGATAGTTTTCACTGAATTTGGTCTACTATATACTTTATATGGGGAATCATATTCATTTATTTTCGAGGATTTCTTCATAATTCAACATTATAATATGTACGATTTTGGACGAACCCTATATTTTGAGTCGGAAATGACTTTATTCAGTTGAGAACGGATATACTATATGGTTTGAGCAAATTTTATTCCGTGAACACACTTTCGATCTATTCATTTTTCTGCGGTACAGACCTGTTGAATCAGGTTTTTAATACATTCTTTACTCCTGTGCTGCTCGCATCCAGAGTGTGATATGGTGCCGATAGTATTTTACTCGCATCCTAGCAAAACCAATAAAATAAATCTCATTGTGCGCGCGGCATCCAACTCGGCATTTTTTGTAATCGGAAGCAGACGGCATTTTTCTACATAACGATATAACCAAAGGCGTAATTACGGAACACTAAAGATGCACTGCCTAGAATGAGAAAGAGGCTCGATCTGAACTCCGGATTGGCTTGCTACAGACTGTAAAAAAATGAATTCTCACCACAGAATCATTTGTTGATTCAGGCCAAACCTAAGACATTGAAATTTGACTGAATGTATTGAATTTTTTCGACTATTCTGAAATTAGCTCATTGCAGCATGAAGTATGAATAGGAGAAATAGGAAGGAAACAGTAATTTGAAGCTAACCCAAAAATAGAACCTCTATGCTAGATTCAAAGATATAAATTATTCCCAAATATTCAAGCTTGTACTGCAATAAAATTCAACTCTGAATAACTGGAGGAATCATTGTAGAAGGAAGTGAGAAGGAATCATCGATCCATAGTAGAGGGTACAAAAAGTCGACAAGGAGAAAACGAGAAAATATACTAGTTATTGGCAATCCTGTTACGGTATCGCACAGTGACAGTGAAGGACGCTGCGATTGCTTTTCCATGTTCTGTCAATAAATTCCGTCAATTTAATTGATTGGTGTACTTTTGAACGGTTTATTTAATGCGTTTTTTTGTATTTTCAACCAACTTCGATAGTGTAGTGCTCTGTGTACTGTATCATAATGCCCCGAAAGTGTTGTTTACCCTGTTATGCAGGAAATCATGCGAGCGGTACAAAAGTGCGAGAATTTCGGATTCCTAAAGACGGAAAACATCGCAGAAAATGGCTAACTGCAATTTCGTACCGAATAACAATAGCCAAGTGTGTGAGTGCCACTTCGAAAAGGAAGATTTCATTTAGAAATTCCATACCTAACATTTTCGACCAATCAAAAGCCTGTATTTTGGTACCGTTACCATAGCAACCAAAAAAATTTCCGGAAATTTTTCTCCTCCTTGGGGTTAGCAGCATGGAATTACACTGGAAATTTTTTGACGTTTATAGGTAAAATTAAATTTACATTTATCTTCAGATTATGTCGAATTTATTCTATAAGTTAATAAATAAAAATCATTTATTAACAGTTTACCATATAATATGTACTTGAAAATTAAAAATTTACAGAAACACATGTTGTTATACGTTAGTTCTTATATTTTAACATAACAGCCATTTTAACTGAAGCATCTAAATGTTGTTGAAATTCCTTAGCTAGTCTTCTTTCTTTAACGGATAATATAAAAGCGAACATTCACAAAATGTATAAATTGTCCCTGTTCCATAAAATATATGTAGTGCTTTGAAATAAATCTCATTCTGCTGTAATCCACGAAGAGCTCCATATTTTTTACACACCAGAAGCAAATTATGTTTGATAATCCCAAACAAATTCGGTGAATAAATTTCTGGCCCGCATTCTTCTAATAAATACGTTAAAAATTTTAGGTTCCGATGATACATTTTATTTCACTAACTTCATTACAAAACTTTCGCAAATCGCTCCATTCTATAAACTCTACAACTCAACGAATTTATTTAGATAATTTATACTCAGGTAACGTCAAAAGTTAGAATTACTAGGTTTGACATGAATTCCATGGCCTTCTTCCGTTTAACTACAATGAACTAATTGATTATCAGTATATTCTGCCCGTTTTGGAAAAAAACCCATATTTTGACGACTATATAATAGATTGGATTCATTCAAAAAAAAAATTAAACCATTATTAACTTTTCTGTAAAAGTTTTATTTAACTAAAGAATTAATAGGTTGACATGAATTCCATGGCCTTCTACGTTTAACTACAATGAACTAATTGATTATCCTTTTGGAAAAAACCATATTTTGACGACTATATAGTAGATTAGATTCATTCAAAAAAGAAAAATTGAACCATTATTAACTTTTCTGTAAAAGTTTATTCAACTAAAGTGGTAACTAAGAAATTATTCTCCTCGAAATAATAGAGAACTATTATTATACTATTACATATTAGTTGGTTTACTTGCCTAACCAATTCATATTATTATTTCTTAAATACCTATTTCATTATTTTCTACCAACTTTAGTTCAATGAATTTGTAAAAAACTGAGAGATTGAGTTACTATCGACTTATTTTTTGTTATTTTGTATAACTAAAATAGATCAATAGTATTTTTTTCAACCTAATATTACGCGTGCAAATTTTATTGATACTAAGTACCACTCGAGTTCCTTGTAAGAAAATATATTTCTATCAACTTTAGTGAAATGAATTAAAAAATGAGAAATTGCTTTTTTTTAATTTTATTAATACTAAATACTGCTTCGAGTTCCTTGTGACAAAATATATTTCAACCAACTTTAGTGGAAAAAAGTTAGTCAAGAATAATGGTTCGAACTACCACCAGCTGCCTTATTATTATTTTGCGTAACTAAAGTCGGTATTTTGTAATTTATTTAGCGTAATCTCAATCTTAAATTATCTCTCAGATAACAAGCCACATTTCTTCAATTTAAAACAATACAAATTTAGAATATTGAGAATAGAAATTCAGAACAGATCTAGAAATGAAACCACCGATATTGATATCTGAATACCTATTGCTGCTTAAATATTAACTGAGGGAAAATAATGGTATTACCCTTATAAGCAAATTCGATATATTACGCAACAAAAAACATTATTAATTATTATTACTGTTATTTTGACTATTACTTCCAGTATAATTATTATTATTTGTAACATTAAATGAACAATTATTATAAGTTATAACTGATGGTTGGTTCGCATACGATTGCACCATTTTTGACACTGAACCATTTGCGCAGCTGCCATTCGGATTACACCACATCGCTTCAACAATTTCGATATGATGTCCTATATCCATCTGTAAATAGGATTTTGTGGATTTGCTACTATGGCCTGTAATTTTAATCAATTGCTGCTCCCCAATTCCCTTTTTTCCAAATTGGACACTGCAGTTGCTCTCGCCGAATAATTCGTGATTTTCACTGTTTTGTGTCAACACCAATCTTCTGTGCAGCCGATTCAAACTATGTTGAAATCGTGTTCTTCCCCAATGGACAATTCTTTTACCACCTACCCCTTTGAATTTCTTCGATCCCAAAATGGATTAGGAGTTACAAACAAACGATTGGTCTCTATAGAATCACCTCATTTTTCCATCATTTTCCTGGAAAGACGAACAGGACATGTGCTTGAATGATTTATATTTGTAATTAGCCATTTGCTATCAGCTAACTTTTTTGAGCCGCCTTGTGTTGTCTTCGAAAATATGGGATTATACTCTATGCGACCAGTAAAGTTGCCCAAGTTATCGGTCTCTTCCACAAACTATTCAATACTTGCTGCTGCACCTTCTCCACCCCTCCAAGCTAATTCGTGGGAAACGATGTGAAAAAACGTACGTTGAGGACCTTCTTGACAATCTTCATTCCACAGTTCTACAATCTTCATGAATTCTGCGTCACTTAACTCCGAAGCACTAAGCTTTCGTTTTGTTGAATCTCTTTGTAGTTCTCTGCGTTTGGCATCACGTGCTGCTCTTGCGTTTTTAACGTTATGTCAGAAAACGGATCAAATTCAACTTTATATTTTTCATGATACATTTCCACATTACTTTTACAACACTTTCTTTGTACTCTTCCGGATTTGCTTTTCTCATATTGAAAGAACAATATTCTAGAATACTAGCCAGTTGTTCAACAGGTAACTTTTCATGTATACTATAAGAAAATTCTAGAAACTGCATCCAAATGCTTGTCTTTGATTTTTTGGTATTATCTGGGATCAGATATTGAACTTCTTTTCTAATTACGTCCTGGTTTTCTCTCCCAAAACGAGACATTTTTATAAAAATACTATAATATACTTTTCACTTTTAACACCACGCACATGAAAAATGACATATAAAAAAAAGTTATTCTTTTGAATCAACATACAAAGCCTACCATTTAAATTTCAAAACCATCAAAAACCGTCATTATCCTAGTATTTTTTTAATAATATTTTGGTGTGAAATTTTCTTACCAAATACCACTCTGGCTTCAATTAAAAAAAATATTTTCTCGAACACGAATATTTTTTAGAAAATTCTCCCTCGTCTTCGACTCGAGATAATTTTCAAAATATTCGTGTTCTCGAAAAAATTTCCAGTAATAATTGAAGCTCTAATGGTATTATAAGTGAAAATTTCCGAACAGGATACAAAAACTGGTGAGTTCGTTTCAGATATTTCAACCGCGATTGAAAGGAACTAGCGTACCAAGTAGATTTCCGAACTGTCTCCTAATACAAAAGATATATGGAAATAGCAAAGACGAAAAACTTAAAGAATTAGATGAAATTCGTTTTCAATAAGCGATTGAATAAAGTAAACAGGAATATTCAACACATATGAAACTTAAGGGTTATACAACTTTTGAGGAACTCAAGCATTTATTTTAGTCTTTTAATTTGGGTGAGAGGTGGTTTACCATTACTGATAAGAATGGCTTTACCATATTCAAAGTAGAACACACACTGGGGCCTTCAATTACTTGGCAATTGTAATTGTCGAAAACAAGTAAATACATATTTATATGGACAATAATTATACAACGTGTTTCATAATTGAATGCTGATCCTGAAGGGCGATAATTCTTGGATGATTTCAAGAAAAGTTCTCCATATGAACATAGGCCCGCAATCACTTTATTTCTGAGATACAGGATGTTGAAATTTAACAAAAAAATCAGTTCTTCCTCAATATCTCTGAAACCGCTTTGGTTATTTTTTTCAATTTTGGAACATGCAAAGTTCGCATAAAAATACATTTTTTCCCTGATAAAGGATTTCTTAATTTTCATCAGTGGCGTCCCTGTCAACATGCCCTGTCATATTTTTGATCTAAATAATGATACACCACTGTCTTTTTTCCAAATAAATATTATTTTTGTAATTGTCCAAAACCAAAGGATCTTAGGCAATAATTTTTTGGTAACTATTATTTAGTTTTTGTAATAAGTACGCATAAAAATTTATTTTTTATTTTTAAAAACATAACTATTATGAACAAAAAAAACCAAAATCAAATGAACTGTTCAAAATGTCCGCCTCCTGCAAGTATGCACGCTTCAGCCCTCTTTGTCATTGACTCGCGTACTCTTTGGAAAATTCCTGGAGTATTCCTTATTTCTTCACAGGAAACTATTACGCGGTTTGGCAATTCTTCCTTAGTTAGAATTTGTTGACTGTACATCAAAGTCTCAAGATGTCCCCAAAGAAAATAATCAAGACTGTTTAAGTCTGGGGATCTAGCTGGCCATGACTCTGTTCTTCCACGACCTATCCAGCGATTATGAGAGTTTTGGTTTAAATATTCGCGTGCCAGAGCACTAAAATGAGCAGGTGCGTCATCGTGCATAAACCACATGCGATTTCGCATTAAAATAGGAACATCTTCCAACATAATTGGCAAATTATCTTCAAGAAATCGGCGATAATTATGTCCATTTAATCTGATTGTAAAAAAAAGGTCCAACTAGGCAATCTCCAATAATTCCAGCCCAGACATTTAATGAAAACTGCTCCTGGTGATGAGATTCTACGATTGCATGAGGATTTTCCTCGGCCCAAAAATGTTATTCCGAAAATTTCTGATCCTGTTTTTAGTAAAACTAGCTTCGTTCATGAATAAAATTTCTCTGTCAAATAATGGATTTTCGGTAACTTTTTGGAGAAACCGTTGGGAGAAATTCACTCGTAATGGAAAGTCTCGAGGAAGTAGAGCCTGAACCCGTTGAATGTGATAGGGATATAATAAATAATCATGAAGAATCCTCCATACTAAAATATGGGCGATATTCAAATTATTGGCAACTTGCCTCGTACTTATTTCAGGATTTTCGTCAACTGAATTTAAAACAGCTACCTCAATTGCTGGAGTTCTTGCAGTCCGATGTGCTCCTTTCAAGTGATGATTTGGCTCAAAACTTCCTGTTTCACATAACCTTCTGTGGGTGCTCGAAATCGTTCGAGCATCAGGAACCATTCTATTTGGGAAGCGCTCTTGATACAGTCGCCTGGCTTCATATGTGTAGAAAACATAACATTTCCTAGTTGGTTTTGATATAAATATTCCTGTAGATATATAGGTACCCACTTTGAGGATTCTCATTGTATAAAATATAGATAGAGAGGTGAAATTGAAGTTATAGTTGTCAGTCAGTTATTGAAAGTTTTATGTGTATTTGTGCCATATTTTGAGCTGTTTTGCAGCATTTAAGATTTCCAATCTCCTTTCAAATACGTGCATCATTTGAGATAAAAGAACTTGTGATTCGTGGTTGAGCGGGTAGCTTTTCTATCGAGTCAGTGACAATATGCGTTCCCGTCAGCAAACCCATACAAGTAATGCATGTCTGCTAATTCGGTATTTGTGAAATTAACCAAGTTTTTTTTTATAAACAAGTTTTTATAACGTAAATAATATCACGTATCTAGCTAAAGAAGTGTCAAAATTGTTCATGTTGAAAACAGCGAAATGTGTTCTCAGCATACTAGATGTATCTAGCCCACAAGATAATCCTACTATTCTTCAACTGCTGATTTCGCATAGGAACAAGCAAATGAATGCATTTTATTTTATAACTCAAAAACCGTTCGCCGGACGAAAAAAAGCAAGGGACCATGTTTATGAGAAGATAAAGGACAATTACAAAAATAATATTTATTTGGGAAAAAGACAGTGGCGTATCATTATTTTGATCAAAAATATGGCAGAAATCCTTTATCATGGAAAATAAGTATTTTTATGCGTACTTTGCATGTATCAAAATTGGAAAAGTCAAAGCGGTTTCAGAGATATTGGGAAAGAACTGATTTTTTTGTTAAATTTTGACATCCTGTATCTCAGAAATAAAGCGGTTGCGGTTCATATGAAGAATTTTTCTTGAAATCATCCAAGGATTATCGCCCTTTAGGATCAGTTCAATATGAAACACCCTGTATGTAGAAGTAAATAATGTAAAGACACCTTCCTTGTCAAGTGATCTGAACGAAATGAAATAATTTAAAAAAAACCTCTTTAAAGACAATTTTAATCAAATGCGCTAAATAGTAGAGAATTATTGCTTTGGATGTGCGACGTAAGTTATTCCGTGAGTTATAGATTCAAGAGCTTGTCGCGCAATATTATGAATCTATAACTCACGGAATAACCTACGTCGCACATCCGAACCAATTATTTTTACTTTCATTTCCATGTGTTTTTTAATTATCCTGATTAGGCCCTTCCACGAAACATGAAATGGACCTTAGCTTCTGTAAACATAAAAATATGCCTACATATGATAACATATTCACTGTGACAAATGGCTTGAATATTTTTCCAATTTCAGAATACTCCACATATAAAACCAGATTTGTTGCCGTTATATTCGCTGTATTATTTATTGGGACGATTCAGACGAAATTCCGAATGAGAAATATTCCACAATGCGAACGCGAAAAGCAAACCGTATACATTCATAAAATGAAAAAGTTTATGTTTAATCATCTAAAACCGCAAATTTTATGACACGCATATTTTACCCTTCTCCTGAAGACATAAAAGCATCATAGTTGTGGCAATAAAAATAAGGTCAAGTTAGGGGCGACTGCTTAAGTGATAAAAACGCCCCCACGACATCATACAGGGTTATATGTGGATGGTGGGAAGTTGGAAATCTTCCAGAATGGCCCATTTAAAATGCATCCACTAATTTTATGGGGCTAAAATTGTCGTGAGCAAAAAATATGGGATCATTATCAACGATACGAGCTGTTATTATTATTTGTTGAAGATTAGAGGAGAATTTAGAGTAGTTGGTTTCAAGATCTAGGCCACTTTCTGCGATCAATAACTTCAATACTGGAAAAATTATTTCTATTATTCCGTACAAAAAAAAAATAACTTATAAAAAACTTCTTAAAGAGAAGCATTCATTTGAGCCGAGTATTGAAACGTATAAAATAAGTTTAAGTCATCGCAGACAATTATTTTATTATTTTTTGTTGAATTATTTGTTTTCAAAAACCTGTCGCGCGAAGTGTTCATAAAAGTAGGTACCAATTAATTTCATTGGACAATGGTAAGTAACAACTTGTCGAAGTATTAATTTTATTACAATACGCGCGACAATCTTTTTGAAACCAAATAATTCAACAAAAAATAATCAAATCATTGTCAGCGATGACTTAAACTCATTTTATGCGTTTCAGTACACGGCTTAAAAAAGCTTGTCTTCAAAAAGGTTTTCTATTAGTCATTTTATTTTTTGCTTTTTAGTTATTTGGCCTTAATCTGTTCATTTCTAATAGAGCATCGTTATTACAAGGTCCCACACACCATTTTTGAATAGAATCTGACCATTACCACAAAAAAGTCGTCCGCCAGCCTCAAGTCGCCATCAATTTATAGATTTTGGCCAAAAATTCATAATCTCCGAACCTGAAAACCTCCACATACCAATTTTGAAAAAAATATGTCCATAATCAGAAAACTCGCCCTTCCATCTTGAGGCCCCTTAATTTATAAATTTTAACAATAAAAACTTTTTAACGAAAAATTAACCGACGGAAAAATCAACTGAAAAGCAAAAAATAAAATAAACCTTTTTCGTCCAATTGATAATTGAGCTCATAAACTAATGTGAGTAACTGATTTTGAGTAGACGCCAAACAAACAATTATCGAAGATCATTATATTACTTTGAAAGATGTAATCAAAACGCAGCCGTGCATCTCCCTGCCATCATTTTACGCTTTACCTAATTCAATTGCTAGTTTGTTTGGCTCGACTCAAAATCAGTTACTCACTTCGTTTAGGAGCTCAATTATCATTTAGACTAAGAAGGTTTATTTTATTTTTTGCTTTCCAGTTGATTTTTTCGTGTTTATTTTTGTTGAAAGTTTTTATTTTTCAATTTTTTGTTGCTGAAATCTACTAATTGATACCTACTTAATTGTTAATTGCTTCCAAAATACTTACTTAGCTCACTTCAACTATTGACTATTAAATAATATGATTTTCTATTTTAACTATTTATTGTTATACAGTGTGACCCATTTAAAATGGAACCACCCCTGTAGAATACGCATTTTTCAGGCAATCTCGAAAATGTTTTTTTTTTATATTGAGCATCAGAAACTGTATCTTGACACATATTTTCATAACTTTAGTTTCATTTCCAAGGCACTCTATGGGTTTTTTTCTTCGTCAAAAACGGCAAAAGTTTATTAGGTCAATTTTTTTTTTGACTACACCACTGGATTTGTAGTCGTTATAAATGGAAATCATCGAAATTTCATAAAAAAATATTTGTTAACAACGAAGTTACAACAACTTTAATTTTGGAAACAAAGTATTTGATTATAATTTGTATTTAGATTATAGACATATTTAAAATCTCAACACTGCCGATACAAAGTAGAACACCAGTGAATTTGTACAGCGAAAATCCGAAGTCAATAGCTCATTCCGTTCTACAGTTATAACTCCTGAATGTATGGTAATGTGAGCGATTTGTGGTGTACTAAATCACAGCCTACTATTGATTTAGTACAATACCTATGCCTAATGTATTAGTTCACCTTTCCTCAAATTATTGATACCTGCTCTAAAAGCTTGTTTCAATTGAGTTTTGCAGAATTTAAAAGGAACATTTTTTATCCTGCTTTCTGTTTTATCATTCAATAAATAATTTTGATACATTAAAACTTGATTCGGTTCATTTCGTTTTTATCGGCTATGGAAGACTGCATAACTTGACAATGAATTTTTAATTTTTTATTATTTTCGAATACACTTATAACCTAAACTCAAATGAATTATTTCAAGTGAATATAATTTACAAATCCAGTGGCGTAGTCAGATTTTCATTGCAAAATCGCTTCCACCACAAATCGCTCACATTACCATACTTTCAGGAGTTATAACTGTAGAAGGAATGAGCTATTGACTTCGGATTTTTGCTGTACAAATTCACTGGTGTTCTACTTTGTATCGGCAGTGTTGTCAGATTTCAAATATGTCTATAATCTAAATAAAAATTATAATCAAATACTTTGTTTCCAAAATTGAAGTTAATGTAACTTCGTTGTTAACCAATATTTTTTTATGAAATTTCCATGGTTCCCATTTATAACGACTACAAATCCAGTGGTGAAGTCAAATTTCAAAACAAAAATTGCCTAATAAACTTTTGCCGTTTTTGACGAAGAAAAAAAACCATAGAGTGCCTTGGAAATAAACTAAAGTTATGAAAATTTGTGTCAAGATATAGTTTTTATGCTCTAAAATTTTTTTGAGAATGATTGAGAAATGCGTATTTTAGAGGGGTGGTTCCATTTTAAATTGGTCACACTGTATAATATGAATTGATTTTGAAAGTTCTGGTTAGTTGATTTCATCACTCCGTGTATAATTCCATCCTTCCATAGAATTTAATCATTTTGACGAATGTAGAAGGGTCTGTCTGTCTGTCTACATATGTGTGCCAAGTACAAGTGAAAAATGAATCATCCCCTATTTTTCTACCCATAGGGGTAGATCATTTCATTCCGAATTGGAATATGATCAACTATAATGTATATCCTTCCTAATGAATAAAAATCATCCAAATCGGAAAATCCACTACAAAGTTATGCCTGATAGAATCGGTTAACGGACCAAAAATTCAGAAGGTGAACGATCAATATCCTTCATTTTGCTACCCTTCGGGATGATTTTGTTGTTCAAATTGAATGGGACCAACTTCAAAGTACACCCTATCCAATGAAAAAGAATCATCGGAATCGAACCGCTCTGTAAAAAGTTGTGCATGATCATATATAAAACAAAATAAAAAAACATACGCTTCGAATAAAGAACCTCTTCTTTCTTGATTTCGTCGGTTAAAAAATTCAAAATCTCCGATAGCGAAAACCGCCGCATACCAATTTCAGATGGAATCGGACCATAATCACAAAACTCGTTCCCCATCTTGGGGCCGCCATTTCGAATTTATGAATTTTGATAAAAAAATAAATAATCGTCGACCCCAAACTCCACATACCAATTTTGAATCAAATCGGATCATAATTACAAATTTCGTCCGCAATCTCGGGGCTGCCATTTTTTTTTTCAACAAAAATTCTATAATGCATCGTCACCGGAATTATGAACACTTGCCAAATTTCAAATTGATCGGACGACTAGAAGTCGGTCAAAACTCACTTGCAAGATTTAACCCTAACTAACAAACGAACTAACAAGTGAAACTAAATAAAAGCTTGTGGAAAACTTATAAAAACAACATTTTCAAAGACAAGCTTTCATAGAAATGCACTAAAAAGGAAATAATAATTTCTTTCATTGCTTGATCTAGCTTATTCTGTGAGTAACATATTCAAAATCTGCGCAAGATTACCTATTTTGTATCTGCGGCAAGCTTTTGAATCTGTTACTCACATAATAACTCAGATCAAACAATGAAATACATTATTTTTCTTATACGCTCCCCAAAACGGCAACTTTTGGGAATTAAACAAATATCCGTAAAATGCTACTTTCACGGATTTGTCCGTGAAGTGTTGTTGTCATGGCAACACTTTACGAACTGAATTTTATTCATTCATAAAACATAACTGAACATTAACGGATGTTTATAAATACTTTAAAAACTATATGAACCGATAACATTTTGCCGCAGAAAAACTAAAAATTTTGATTTCTCCAGATTAAAATTGTCAATGGTTATTATTGCGGTGGGTACAAACATGATGACTTTTACACTTTCTTTCTTCGAACAATCGCAAACAAAATTATAGTAAATTCAAACAAGATATAATTCACTTACAAGAATATAGGAATAATGGTTTAGTTTGAGTTCAAATCAAGTTTAGATTTTCACACCCAAAGTACATACATTTATTGGATGATAACCATTCATATTTCATTTATTCCAAATGTCACTTACTATTCAGGATTACCACGAAGTGGGCAACATCTAGCATTCACGATTCGAATGTTAAACTAGGGGAAAACAGGAATCTGCTGTATACTGAATATATTTACAATTTTCTTTCAAATCTGGAGTATCTTCCTGTCGTATTTTCTTACAAGTTCATTATATTCAACTATCTATATCCCCATAATACGTTAGTATAGCTCCATCTTGGAAAGAATGACTGAAAACACAATTAGAGAACATAACAACATACTCTGTCTGCCTCTTCGTTCCCAGGAACACCTGTGTGTCCTGGTACCCATATAAGGCTGACTTTCCTTGTTTTTTGCAAACTTTCCATGGCGTTTCTACACTCGGACACCAATTGGGATGTGATCTTGTTCGATCCTAACGCCATGATTGCTGCCTTGCTATCCGAGTAGATGAGAATAGGTCCCCGACATCTGTTGTCGAGGCTTTCCTGAACGCATATACTTCGGCCTGGAACACTGAGGCGTATTTGCCTAGATGAACTGGATTTCTATCTGTGTACCTTCCTTGTATACTCCTGCACCGGACATTCCCCCAAGTCTTGATCCATCTGTATACCAGGTTGATCCGTAGACAGGATCTGCCGGACGCAGCGCCTTTCCATCCATCACTCGTGGGGATGATGATTTTTGGTCCTTTTTCAAAATTCAGAACCGGCGGGATGCTATATCTTTCCATTCGTAGGATTGGACAGGCCTCCTTTGCCTTGTTCCAAATATTGCCGTGTCCATGGTCTGCCTCTGTGCCAATCCATTGGCCTGTACCTTGGAGTCTGTAGGCAGTACGCATGTTGAATGACTAGGTGCAGAGGTGGCAGTCCTAGCAAAACTTCTAGAGCTCTTGTAGGCGTCGTCCTCATAGCACCTGTCATTCCTAGGCGAACCAGTCTTTGTACTTCATCTAGTTTATTTCTGGACTTGCTTCTTGTGGTGCCGGTCCACCAAAGGATGGACCCGTACGTTAGCGTCGGGCGAATTATCGCCGTATATATCCAATGTAGGTTTTTGGTGTCAAGCCCCACGTCTTGCCGAAGGCTCTCCTGCATGCCCAGTAGGAGCAGATGCCCTTCTTGGTGTGATTTTCAATCTGCTCGTTCCAGGTCAGCTTGGAGTCTATGATGACTCCAAGGTGTTTCATCGACCCTTTGTACGGAAGCTGTCTTCCTGAGATACGTATATGTGGAAGAGTTCCTATTTTGCGTTTTTTGGTAAAAAGTACCAAGTCCGCTTTTTCTGGACTGACTCTTAACCCTCCGGTAGAACACCACTGTTCCACTCTGCTAAGAGCTTTCATGATGATTACTCCCAGCAGGTTTACCGGTTGGTCTTGAGCCAGCAAGACCAAGTCTCTGCATACGCTTGTGTGTACAGCCCTGACTCATTTAACTCCGTGAGAAGCTCGTTAACCACCAGGCACCATAATAGGGGTGACAGAACTCCTCTCTGTGGACACCCTCTAGATACCTTGGCAGCGACGGTTCTCCCGTTCAGTTCTGTCGTTACCACTCGCTGCGATAGCATGACCTCGATCCACCTGATCAGGGTTGGATCGACCCCATGCCGCTCCGCGGCGTGGCAGATAGACTCAAATGTTCCTTCTATCGCAATGAAGCCCCCCCATTGTGAATTGTCCACTAGTCAGTACTCTCTCTATCCTGATTCATCTCTATACTCATTCATCCAGATTCATATTACGGACTCGTCCGTAAACATTACGATTCGTCCGCGAAAGCCTCATTTTGCGTACTTGTTACATAAACTAATATTTTCCTTTTCAGCGCATTTGTATAATAGCTTGTCTTTAGAAATATTTTTTATAGTTTTTATTTTTAACTTCTAGTTCTGTTTTTATCAACAACTAATGAAATCTTGTTTTCAAAAATATTTTTGATTTGGTTACAGACAGAGACACCGGGACAGGTGAAACTGAATAAAAGCTTGTAAAATGACCCCCGATCTGTCTGTCCATCGTCGTTCAAACTATCGTCTGTTTTCTGAAGAAACGAAATGAGCACGTGATGACTATATCAATTCAGAAAGTGTGGCTGACGTTCAGTTCATATCACTTGGATCAAATAGACCAATATTGTGGCGTTTTCTATGACCTCTGTACAAGACGCATACCAAATTGACCTTGACACTCGACTTACCAGTTACTCTGAAATTATCCAATAAGAGATAGTATCAGATGGAATGGCTGAATTTAAAACTGAGTATTTTTGACAATAACACCCCCACACTCCTAAAATTGGGTAATACTGAAAGCACGTACAATGAGCTTTCCAATGATGTATTGCACACGGGGGGTTGCCATTTCTTGATATCTTTTTTTCATTCCCACTGCGGCAAAGTGTAAATTTGACACACTGTATATTTTTTATGCTGTAGTCTATTGTGTCCATAAGAGATTTGGAGAAGTTCAAATGTGAACATGGAAAATCTCCAGCACTGAGTATTATGCCGTCCACCGTCTAAATAGCCACCACTGAATTTTTATGCGCACACCTGAAATCATTCCACTTTAATGTAGGTATTCCTGGAAAGCAACTTCTACAATAAGGTGTTTTACAATTACAATAAACGCATACCTGCGAGCATATAAAACGTATATTGACCATATTTTATTGAAATTATTGTGTCTGCAGACTTGTACGATCACTTAAGTGGTACGTAAACACTTTTGAATAATGTTCGCCAATAACTTTATGGCCATTTTTCATGATTCGAGGAATATTTTTTGTCCTTGTTATCTGAAACATTTTCATCGATAGTGATCGAAAAATGAAATAGCATTATCACGATAAGAACTCATTTATACATGGTGAACGTTAAACTCGCTTTTCATTCAAAGAAAAATAATATAATTAGTGTTGGATCAAGACCATATAGGATCCCACACTAAAAAAGGTAAAATGGTCATTTACATTGAGAATAGGTGGTTATATCAAGCCATCCGGTATCAGCAAAATTATGGAATATAATTCAACATAAATTCTACTATTTTTTTTTCATTCATAGTGTAAAAAATAATAAAAAAAGGATTTCACAGTTTTATGGGAAAACTTCTGATGAAATTTAACAAAAAAAAAACAAGGTGATAGATTCATAGAAACATGGCTCACAACGAATATTATATTTCATTTCTTCGTTTTATATGAACACTGGCTTATGCCCGCGGCTTTGTCGGGTGTGTTTTTGAAAGTTAAAAAATTAATGTTATGATAGATTTGTGATTTTTTTTAAATTAATTTAGTAGTAGCGATAGCGATATTGAGCTGATAAGAACACATCACTTTTCGATCTGTGTCAATTGACCGGGAAGATAATTTTTATAATCCACGTTTTGACTTCGGATTCTGCGAATTACTGCGAATTACTTGTAAATTGCATCTTTTCCCAAAATAATCAACATTTAAACAATTTCATAGAATATTATTGAATACAATATAAACACATATTCCAATGTTAGTGATTACGACGATACAGTCACATATTTGAGCTATATTTCAACTGAATTTGAATTGGAAAGCAGCAGTGATGTAGATTCACAACATGTTCCAGACGTACAAAGTATGCCCGGAAAACTTTTCTTGAATACAAATGAAAGCGATGACAATTTGCTTCTGTCTGTAATTAGATACAATGATATAAGATATAATATTATGAATGATATCTAAAAAAATTAACAACAGCTACATTTCACAGAAAGAACTATAACAAAACGATATGCCCATTGAAAAAAGAAAGAAGAAGAACCTTATGCAGTTGTTGAAAAGCATTACTTGGAAGGAAACTGTAAAGAGAATTGCAAAAAAATACCAAAAATCATGAATAGAGACAGACAAAAATAAATAAACACGGAATACTCAAAATTGAACAAAAAGAAACAAAAACGTTTCGTATTCAGTAAAGCCGAAATATAAATATAAATTTCATGGACGAACTTTTTCTATTAAAGTTAACAAATATCTAAATAAACTAACAGAAAATGGATTTATCTCATACATAATCTCCCCCACCGGAGTTAACATACTAGCCCTACAATTATTCATATCTTCCTAAGTAACCTCACATAATACATCTTTCACTCCAGCTATCCTTGAAACAAGCTTATCAGATCACTTCACAACATACCTATCAATGAATCAATCCCGTGAAAAAACGGAACAAAAAACCAAAAAAACGAAACGTCAGAAGTTACAAAAAACCAAGATACCAAATCTGCCTACACTCATCTCACTAATAAATTCGAAACGGTAAGTGAATTACCCACCGTCGCGTTATCCCTAGCAAGTAGTAAACACAACCAACCGTTCTAAAAATAGCATGGTCGTACAAAAAATGTCACCAACGAATACTGCCATGACGATTTTCAGAAGCCGCTGGTGTATGAAATACTATACTTAATATTTTCCAGGGTTACTTGTTTTCCACAAATTGAAAGACGCTTGGAGGTAAGCGCTCTGAAAGTAGTATATACCTCCCAAGGAATATACCGCCGCTAGCGGTAAACCCGTTGAACTAATAATATACAGTAATATTCAAGAAAGTAGGTTCTACTATCTAGAAGGCGTATAACAAATTTCCGAATGTGTGAACTACTAAGATGATTTGAGCACAGTTTCTAAAAGACGCTATACGGACGCTCTGTTGGATCAGGACGCTTGGAATATAGTAATTTGTCAATGTACGGACGCCAAATTATATATATATATATATAAACGCACTAGGAGTACGACTTTTGGTGTAGTGGATTAGCCTATACTGACATCTGTTGATGACCTATTAATGTGCACGAAATTTCGTGTCATTAAATTCCACGTCATTAGGTCTAAGCTCCACCCCACAAATTATAGGTGTCACCTCTATAATTTTGTGCATTTCATATATATATATATATATATATATATATATATATATATATATATATATATATATATATATATATATATATACAGTGACCGGCAGAAAGTACGCATCATATGGGAAATTCTTTTATTAATAAATTTTGACGAATATCGATATGTGCAATCGCTTCTGCATCAAAAGCAACCCCAAAAGACGTTGTACAGTGCCGTTCGTCTTTTCGTGTTTGGAGGGAAATTTAAAAAAATTAAAAATTATGTTTCAAAACACACTTAGTTGGGAAAATATCGAAAAATGATATTCGAAAAAGTTGTTCAGGACGTTATTTTATAGCTATGTACAAGTTTTGAAAAAAATCTGAGATAAAAAAATAAAAATCAATTTTTTGCCATAATAAAAATTTCAATTTGGAAAAATACATTTTAGACAAAGAAACTCATTAGTAAAGCCAACAGTAATATTTCAAATGATATTTTGTAAATATTCGCAAGCTACTTCTATTTTATTCGGAAAAAAATTGAAATCTATGGATTTGCCATTATTCAGCTGCTTCATATGAGGTCACTGAAATATCTCCAGGACATTAGAATCTCGATACTGTTCATTATTAATGAAGGTCCTTGTATCTACATAATTTCAAATTGAATTTTTTATTCAAACAAAAAATAAATTGATTTTTGGCAAATTGTTGGAATCATACAATATTATCATTGTTGATGCGTGCATCGACAGATTTCCTCATGATCAAAGAGGCCATGAAACAATCGACTAATAATGACAATGTGTTATTAGGAGTTGTCAAACGATTTAGTAGTGTTATTATTTATCCAGGTGTTTTTATCGTCTTTATTCTATAGTTTTTTTCATTGTAAAAGGTACATTTTGTTGTGTGTTAACAATAATTAGAGATGCCCCAAGAAAAGCTGAGTTTGCAAGAAAAAATTGAGCTCGTCTTAATATGTGGTGAGCGTTTTCATAGTTCCAGAGAAGCAGCAGATATATTCAATGCTAGATATCCAAATAGGAATATCCATCGATCTACTGTGTTGTGTATTTTAAACAAATTTAAAGCTACAGGCAGTGTAGAAAATCGTTACAAAATTCCACATAGTAAGCCCGTCACTAATGAGGAAGGTACCTTTAATGTTTTGTTATCGGTCACAGAAAATCCACGGATGGCACTATCGGAGAGGCAGGAACAAACCGGTATATCTGAAAAATCCATAAGAAAAATTTTGAAGAATAATAAATTTCGTGCATACAAACCAAAATTCATCCACACCTTACTCGATAGAGATTTTGATGCACGCTTAGATTTTTCATTTTGGTTCCAAGATGATTGAAGAATGCCAACATTTTCCTACAAATATTTTATTTACTGATGAGGCGACTTTTACATCAAACAGTACTGTCAGTTCCCAGAATTGTAGATGGTGGGCTGATGAGAACCCAAATTGGAAGATAGAGGCAAAAAGTCAATTTTCTTTCAAAACTAATGTTTGGTGCGGCATATTAGATACACAGATCGTTGGGCCTTACTTTTTTAGGGGCAACCTTAATTCACGAAATTATTTAGTGTTTTTAAATAATGTGTTTTTTGATTTCTTACATGGATTACCGCTACAAAGAAGGAATGATATTTTTTTACAACAAGACGGAGCGTCAGTACATAGTACCCTTGAAGTCAGAGCGTGGCTTAACGAACACTTTCCTCATAAATGGATAGGACGATATTCAGAAAACCCGTGGCCTGCAAGATTCCCAGATTTGACGCCCTTGGATTTCTTTTTATGGGGGTACCTTGAAAGTAGGGTTCATAAACATCGGCCATTTCGTAATATCGACCATTTAGAAGAAGTAATACGACAATGTATCAATAACATGACACCACAAATGCTGCGAAATGTGTCCAGAGAAATGAAATCCCAAACAACTACATGTATTGAACGTAGAACGCAGACACGTCGAGTAATGGACATTCAAAAACTTTCGAGTATGCATTAAATTGTTTGGTTTATAATTATTTCAGCTTCTAATTTTATTATAAAATGTAATTATGTAAAAAATTGAATCAATTTTTTGTTCTAAAAAAAAATTCATATTAAAATTCTGTAGATACATGGTTCTCTGTCAATAATAAACAGTATCGGGATTATAATGTCCTGAAGATATTTCTTATGAAGCAGCTGAACACATGGCAAATCCACAGATTTAAAATTTTCCTCGAATAAAATAGAAGTAGCTGGTGAATCTTCACAAAATATTATTCAAAATATTACTCCTGGGCTTTGCTAATGAGTTTCTTTGTCAGAAATGTATTTTTCCAAATTGAAATTTTTTTTATGGCAAAAATTGATTTTTATTTTTTCATCTCAGATTTTTTTCCAAACTTGTACATATATACAATGTCGTTCTGAACAACTTTTCCAAATAACATTTTTCAATATTTTCCCAAATAAGTGTGTTTTGAGATATAATTTTTAAATTTTTTAAATTTTGCCAAACAAGAAAAGACGAACGGCACTGTACAACATCTTTTGGGGTTTCTTTTGATGCAGAAGCGATTGCATGTATCGACATTTGTCAAAATATTATATTAAAAAAAAATCCCATATGATGCGTACTTTCTGCCGGTCACTATATATATATATATATATATATATATATATATATATATATATATATATATATATATATTGGGGTCGCTGATGATTTGAAGTTTGCTTAGAGAATTCAATAAAACTCGGGACTACGAGATAAAAAAATTAAAAATCATAATTTTTATTCAATTGAAATAGAAGGGAGACAGTGCCAGAAGGCATCCGTACTCTGGGAGGAGCAAAACTGAAGTTTCTTTGGTATGTGGATTTTTTTCTATCGATTAGCAATTGTTTGCTTGAATTTCGTGTTTTCTGAACAAGAATTGGGGCATTACATTTATCACAAATATTCAATGTGGAACAAAAGTCAATAGCACCAATAATGAAATAACAGTTTCTCTTCGAAGTTTTGCTATTCATGACATTTCAACTCAGCAATTTAACTCTTTCTATAATTTGTGACAAATGAACGACCCCTATATAATGTCAGGTAATAATTTGATCCTTTTGTCAGCAATATTTTGTAAAATCTACGTCTCTTGATTGAATGCACCGTGGCATGTAATTATTTCCAGAAACCATAAAAATCATTATCTATGCCTCTTTGTCAGTTTCTCTCTATATCACCCTTTCTCTCACTTTGTTTCACACCAGCTATGTAACCATATTGTTCTACATCTCGCGTGCAATCGCTTTGAAAAAATCGGCAATCAAATCAACTCACTCTCTTAGAAACCTTCTATCAGCAATAGGAAACAAAACACCAACTTCATCAATTCTCTACAAAGGACAACTCATTCATCTTGTTAGAAGATTTTGCAATAAATTACCGCTCATTTCTACTACGTTCAGTAGGAAGTTGAAGACAGTCGATAATCTACTGCGACGAACTTGATCAAGGTTGCCTTGTTTAATGTTTCCTCTCAATAACTCTATTTGTGAAAGGGGAGCCGGCGACAGAAAAATCGAGCCATTTCAAAATGACGTATGTGTGTTGAAATAAGCGCGTAAATCTGTCACAAGAGACTTAGATCGACTGTAGCAATCGAAATTTATCAGGTTTCGATTTGTTTCCTGATTGAAAGGTCGCTTCTTCGAGTCAATCGAGGTAAGGGGGGTTGCAGGTTGTTGATATGATTATGTTTTGATTCCTTCAAGGGGAAAACGCCCAACATAATTACAGTAGAAAACAACCAACATAATTATCTCAATATACAGGGTGTTTCATTCGTGTATTGAGATTGTTTCACAGCTAACTCTGATATTTTAATAAAAATACATTGGTAAAAATATAAAAAAGATGTTTTCAAATTTCAATTTTTAATTTTTTATCCATTCATTCTGTATTTACAGGAACCAAAGATAAAGTTAGTATTGTTACGATAACAGTACGCCATTTCCTGTTGTTTGTGTCTGAATCGAGGGAAAATCCTTAGCATGTAGTGCGTCCCACCGCCGACGTCACCACGTGACAGATAACTATATAACACGGAAGCGAAAAAGACATGTATTCATCGGGAAGAAACGTGATTCAGATTCAGTGCCGTGCGCAATATTCGAGTAGTGAACTGTGAATCATTTATTTGATTGTCAGAGTGAATAATTTTATTGGTTTTCTGAAGTGTAAATAAACGGACGGACGGAATGATAAATTTCTTATTTTAATATTCACTAACACCATATTCGTAAGAGTTGGTGTCAAAAGTGAGGTTATTAGTGACGTTTTGGGGTCAATCAATGGTGAATACGAGAGATACATCCTACGACGATATGAAGGCCATGATGGAAATAATCAAACAGCAGTTGGAAGAAAATGAGTTGAGGAGAAACGACAGCAGAGAGAAAAAAAAAGAAGGAGGAGAGTCAAGAAGAAAAGCAAGAAGACGAAGTTCGTCGACGAAAGAAGGATAAATTCGACGACAAAAAAAGGATAAACATAAACTGATAAAGAAGCAAGAGAAGGTGGAATGACGAAAAAAGAAAAAATAAGAGAAGAAAGGACAACGAAAGCAACAGAGCAAAGGTTCCAGAAATTCAGGCAGAAAATCGCAGATCTGGATGAAGGAGTTGACTCAGTAGAGGAGAAGCAGAGGAAGAAGTTACGTGGTACGAGAAGAAGTCAGGTCGGTCCGGGAAAAATCAAAGAAAGAAATGTGGTCTGTGCAGCATTTGGAAAAACTCGAGAAGGGAGTTGCTTCACTGAAGATCCAAGTCCATCATGCCAAGGTTGCCACATCGCATAATTCCGTAAAATAACCGACTTTTGATGGGCAGTCGCTATGGTCCCTATATCGTAAATATTTCGAGGCTGCGGCAACAGCCAGTGGATGGGACGATGGAGAAGAGGCTAATGCTCTCATAGTGGCTTTGAGAGGACCTGCTTTGGCAATATTACAGACCATCCCGGAACCCGGAAGATCAGCATCGCAAATATGGAGATCTGATTGCTGCTCTGGGGTCAAGGTACTGCTTCCAATATTCGAGAAGTGAACTGTGAATGATTCATTTGATTGTCAGAGTATTTGTTGGTTCTCTGAAGTGTAAATGAACGGGCAATGATTAATTCCGTATTTTAATATTCACCAACACCATATTCGTAACAGTTGGTGTCAAAAGTGAGGTTATTAGTGACTTTTTGAGATCAATCAATGGAATACGAAAGATACATCCTACGACGATATGAAGGCCATAATGGAAATGATCAAACAGCAGTTGGAAGAAAATGAGTTGAGGAGAAACGACAGCAGAGAGAAAAAAAAAAGAAGGATGAGAGTCAAGAAGAAAAGCAAGAAGACGAAGTTCGTCGACGAAAAAAGGATAAATCCGTCGACAGAAGAAGGATAAACATAAACTGATAAAGAAGCAAGAGAAGGTGAGAGGACGGAAAAAGAGAAACATGAGAGAAGAAAGGACAACGAAAGCAACAGAGCAAAGGATCCCTAAATTCAGGCAGCAAATCGCAGATTTGAATGGAGAAGTTGACGCAGTACGAGAAGAAGCAGATGAAGAAGTTACGAGGTACGAGAAGAAGTCAGGTCGGTCCGGGAAAAATCAAAGAAAGAAGTGTGGTTTGTGCAGCATTTGGAAAAACTCGAGAAGAGAGTTGCTTCACTGCCAAGATTGCCACATCGCATTATTCCGTGAAACAACCCACTTTTGATGGGCAGTCGCTATGATCCCTATATCGAAAATATTTCGAGGCTGCGGCAACAGCCAGTGGATGGGACGATGGAGAGAAGGCTAATGCTCTGAGAGTGGCTTTGAGAGGACCTGTTTTGGCAATATTATAGCTCATCCCGGAAGACCAGCATCGCAAATATGGTGATCTTATTGCTGCTCTGGAGTTGAGGTACGGCTACCAACATCGAGAACAGTTGTACTGAACACAATTGAAAACATGAGCGCAGAAATCTGCTGAAAGGAGTGAAGCAGAGTAAGTAAGTAATCTCCATTATAGGATATATCGTAATCTTACAATAGAAATAATCGATAATAACAATTCGAATAGTACCACACAGTGTCATAGATATTATTAAAATTCAAATCTTAATATAAATACAAATCCAAATATAAATAACAGTATTACAAATAAAGATGCAGAGGTATTAGAAAAATATAAAAACTATGGATAATATTATTCCAGCAACTAACGCTATAGATATCGCAACAATTCACTCTCAATCCCTTCCACAGTATTTACCTCTTCAATTACATTTGGTTAATTGTTAAACTCTTTTAGACCCTTAAAGAATAAACTTCTCATACCACAACCAGTGTGAGTTCTGTGTATATGGAAATAAGCACTTGACCTTGTCTCGTGTTGATAGATTTGATTGTTAAAAACAATGAATTCTTTAAAATATGTTGGTTGGAGACCTTTACTCATTTGAAATATAAAAACCATCGTTAATAAAAACACTCGACTTGAAATCGACAACCACTGCAGTACATTTAACATTTGATCCCGTGGAGAGACTTATCCAGCTTGCCAACTCAGATGCACCAGAGGATTTCGAAAAGCAGTTAGTGATGCAGATATTCATTGACAGATTGGGAGGTATTGAAATACGAAGGAGCCTAAGATTGAAACACTTCAAGAAATGCAGTGAAGCTTGGGATAGTTCCTTAGGAGTAGAAGTAGCTTTCAACCCCGGATGAAAAACTGGAAAGAGGGAATGATTTTGATAGAAATATTTGGGCAATTACTGAAAAAAAAATATATTAATTGCTTAGAAATGAGTCAGTTATCTTATGTGATGAGTTCTTATCAATTACCTATTGTCAAAAAATGCAAAGTGGCAATATTGATTTTTGATTATTCTAATGACTTATTGTCAGAACTGATATTTTATTTTTATTGTTGTTGATAACAAAAAAATAACTAATAAAAAACCTTTTTGAAGACAAACTTTTATTTAAGCCGTGTACTGAAACGTATAAAATAAGTTGAAGGCATCGCTGATGATTTAATTATTTTTTGTGTTCATAAAAGTGGGTACCTATTGATTTCAGTGGACAATGATTGGTTGGTAAGTAACAACTTGTCGAAGTATGAATTTTATTTCAATTTGTACGACAAGCTTTTTAAAACCAAATAATTCAACAAAAAATAATTAAATCATTGTCAGCGATGACTTAAACTCATTTTATGCGTTTTAGAACACGGCTTACATAAAAGTTCGTCTTTAAAAAGGTTTTTTATTAGTTATTTTGTTTTTTGCTTTTCAGTTAGTTCGCCTTAATCTGATCATTTCTAATAGAGCATCGTTATTAATTACAAGATCACTTCCCTGTAAATTTTGAGCTGAAAAAAATCATGATCTCCCACCCCAAAAACTCCCATATACCAATTTTGAATAGAATCTGACCATAATCACAAAACTCGTCCACCATCCTGAATTTATAGATTTTGACAGAAAATTCACAATCTCCGAACCTGAAAATACCCCACATTCCAATTTCGAATGAAATATGGCCATAATCAGAAAACTCGTCCTTCATCTTGGGGCCGCCATCTTGAATTTATAAATTTTGCAAAAAAATCAAAATTTCCGACCGCGAATATTGCCGTATACCAATTTTGAATCAAATCGGACAATAATCACAAAACTAGTCCACCATCTTGGGGCCGCCATCCTGAATTTATGAATTCAGACAAGAAGTTAATAATCTGCGACCCCGAAAACCCCCGCATACCAATTTTGAATCGAATTGGATCATAATCACACAACTCGTCCTTCATCTTTGGGCCGCCATTTCAAATATGAATTTCAACGAATATTTAATAATCTCCGACCCCGAAAATTCCCACACACCAATTTTGAATCGAATCGAACCGAACCTTAATCACAAAACTCTTCCGCCATCTTGGAGCCGCCGTCTTGAGTTTATGAATTGTGACAAAAAATTCATAATCATAATGCATTGTCACCTGCCAAATTTAAAATCAATCGGATGACTAGAAGTCGGTCAAAATTCACTTGCAAGATTTGACCCTAACTAACGAACGAACTAACAAGTGAAACTAAATAAAAGCTTGTAAAAAGTGGGCATCGTTTTCTTTTCAATTTGTTTATGATTCAATTAGTTAGTATATCTTTTAATTCTTACAATTTTTTTATCTATTTGTAAATTTTTCATGACCCCAATAAAGTGTGCGATGGGTACATCAATAAAAATAGTACTGCAAAATCGGCTGATAATGAAACATAACGGCAGTTTCTAGTGAATATGCGAGAATGCAGAGAAATTGACTGGGTTAGAGCCTGGAGAAAACCCCCGCATTTGCACCCAATGCTATGCTGAGTTTCGACGACAAGATAAACTGAAACATTGTTTATAGTAGCAACTTTATAATTCTTGTTTGTATTTAATTCTTAAGGCAACGAAATAATTCAACTTCACATCCAACAATATCCTATTCCCATTGAAAATTAGAACAATGATGAGGTGAAAATATCAGAAATGTACCGGTCAAACTGCCAACTAAATAAATAATAATATAAAAAAACTAAAAAACACGCTTTCATAGAAAACCAGACTAAAAAAATAGAACATAAAAAAAAAAGAATTTTATTCAAAAAAAAGCGTGGGGTGCATGGTATTGCCTCGGTGTGTAATGTACTATATAATTATTGATACCATGCACCCCACGCTTTTTTTTAATTAAAGTAAATTTTTTTCTTATTTTCAATTTTTTCAGTCTGGTTTTCTATAAAAGCGTGTTTTTCAGTTTTTTTGAACTATTATTTATTTTCGACTTTTTAGTGTGGTTTATTTATAAAAGCGTGTTTTTTATTTTTTTTTAAACTATTATTTTTATTATTTTTTTGCAAATTAAAAGTTGGAATAATCTTACCAAATTAGGTAATCATAATCTCCGACCCCAAAAAGCCCCACATACCAATTTTGAATAGAATCAGACCATAATCACAAAACTCGGTCGCCATTTTTAAGCCACCATCTTGAATTTTTCAATTTTCACAAGAGAATCATAATATTCGACCCCAAAAACCTCCACATGTCAATTTTGAATAGAATCAGACCATAATCACAAAACTCGGCCGCCATTTTAATGCTTCCATTTCGAATTTCCCAACTTTCACGAAAGAATCATAATATTCGACCCCAAAAACCCCCACATACCAATTTTGAATAGAATCGGACCATAAACACAAAACTCGGCCGCCATTTTAAAGCCACCATCTTGAATTTTTCAATTTTTACAGAAGAATCATGATCTGCGACCACAAAAATCCTCGGATACTAATTTTGAAGCGAATCGGACCATGATCACAAATCTCGTACGCCATATTGGAGCCGCCATTTTGTTTTTTTTCCACACAAAAATTTCTCAATGCATTGTCACCGAAATTATGTACACCTGCCAAATTTCAAATCATTCGGACGTCTGAAAGTGGGTCAAAATCGCGCCCAAAGGAGTCGGTTACAAACAAACAAACAAACATACAAGTGAATATTGAATGAATGTGGTTTTTTGTGGAGAAACAACGTTTCTTGACATGTTTTTTGGGTAACCTTCCACAGTCTGAAAATGAAAATATAATCAGGAAAATCTATACAAGTGTAGAAAGGGCAAATTGATTAGTTCACCCCGATAAGTTATTGCGTTCACCAAATTATATTTCCTATAGAAAAATGATTCAATTTGTCAATAACTTGCCGTTTTCTGGATTTGCCTATCAAAAAATTTTTTCAAAAAATTCAAAAGATACTTCTCTATATAGTTTTTGCTTGACGTTTCGGGGACTATATCTGCCCCCGTTCTCAAAATCTTCTAAATCTCCTTTAATTGTTTTATAATTTGGATTTTTTCTCGCAGAGTCTTTTTCGCCTTTTCAACTGACGGATGTCAATTGAAATCTGCAAAAAAAGTTTGAGAGTGACGTATTGCTCATTTGATATATGGGGTGTTGTTCAGATCAGTTTATTAGCATTCTACCATATCTCATTTCCTCTCTGAGTAGAGGTAACCATGTATGATCCATTTCAACAGAATTTGTTGAAAAGCAGTTGTTATTGGAAAGAAGAATACAGGCCGTTTCTTCCAATGTTCTCCTCTCTTGATGTGGTTCTTTCATCAAGATTTTTGTCCTATTCCATTCAATCGTATGATCGCCATTGGATGTGAGGATATGTTCTGCAATTTTTGATCCAGTTATTTGTCGATTTCTGATGTAACTCTGATGTTCACTTTGGCGCACTTCCAATGGTCTTGACGTTTCACCTATATAACTATCACCACAAGAACAAGGTATGTTGTAAACACAGTTTTTGGTGCTTTCTTCTGCGTTTTTTGGTTTTGTTTGTGTTAGTATAGATCTCAGTGTGTTTGTTGTTCTAAATGATGTTCTCACATCATACCTATGTCCAATTCGTTTGATCTTTTCAGATAATCCGGGGACATAAGTATTATGTTGGTTGTGAAATGGATTGGTTGTTTGATGGGTTTTTGTTTTCAATGTCAGTGATTGTTTTTTCCACAAACTGATCTGGATATGCATTTTCCTTGAGAACAGATTTTATGAGGTTTATTTTTTCCTGTAGATTCTGGTTGAAATTGCAAACCGTTTGGGCTCGATTATAGAGACATTTAACTATGCCTTTTTTCACACTGGCATGATGGTTTGAGTTATAGTGTAGATATCGATTGGTATGCGTCTTCTTTCTGTGTACAGCTGTTTCGATTCGGGATGATGATTTTTGGATCATGACATCTAAAAAAATTTTCTGACAGGCAAATTCAGAAAACGGCAAGTTATTGACAAATTGAATCATTTTTCTATAGGAAATATAATTTGGTGAACGCAATAACTTATCGGGGTGAACTAATCAATTTGCCCTTTCTACACTTGTACAGATTTTCCTGATTATATTTTCATTTTCAGACTGTGGAAGGTTACCCAAAAAACATGTCAAGATACAAGTGAAGCTATATAAAGCGTGTGAAAAGAGTTTTTGTGTGTGTTGTATTATTATTTGGCAGCGTATTTCAAGGGAAGCCGTTCTGGAGTTATGGATTCAAAACCGGATATTTTGCAACTTGGAGAATCGATCATGCCCGAAACATTTTGAGAATGGTTACTTTTCGGCTCTAATGGGATTGCGGGCTGTTCCTAGGCAGTTTACACATGGTGACAATGAATATTTAATAATCTGCTCACTGATCGCGTAGTAGCTCTAGAAGAAAAATGCAAGATATTGATTATGACAATGAAAATTGAAGACGACGATTGCAAGTCTTAACCGGATTCAGTAAAGCGCAGTATGCAACAGTTGTAGGTAACTGCCATAACTTGACACATATAAGCAAACTTTGAAAGAAAACTGCGTAGCTATTTTTCTTATATAATTAAAAATTGCGTAGCTATTTTTCTTATATAATTAAAAATTGATCCAACTCAAAAAGTTTCAAGCATGATATTTGGTATGAATGATGAAACCGAAGCAGCAATATATTGTTAACAAAATATTCCACGATGTTCCTAATTCAATCACAGTTTACTTTGTTCCTCTTCATCTTGGTTACAAACACATAACTCGTCAAGAATAGGCTGCTAATCACAGTACTACTATAGTCCATTCAATATCAATTGCAGAAGCTGTTTCTATAGGGAGCAAATAAAAACTCACTTCGCTTACACGAGCGTATATGCGAAGGAACGGAACGGAAAATAATCTGTACTACTTGTATACAGTCTCCGTCGGCGCAAAGAGTCCGCTGGTCAACGATGACTTGAGTGACTGCTGTCGTCTGGGCCGATCAAGTCGGACATCAATGCTTGCAGGTGTCTATACGATGGGAGATCATAAATCACGCGTTATATTTGTGTTTTAATAGCTATGAAAGATTAAAAACCAGTAGCGTCTGTAGTCTTGGTGTGTGCCGATCGAAATACGTTTCAGGATATTGAAATATCTAAATAAAATCAGTTATCTCCGCCACTGCTGCTCACAGGACTTTTTTATGCTTCTGCAATTGATATACTTGTAGCATGAGAAAAACCTCGTGATCTTTCCCAGCGAAAGACATATTCATTGCCAAAACACTCGAATTCAGTTAAATTATCGGTTGTGACAGCACCAGACGGTTGAATTATTGATGTTACTGGCCCGCATGCTTCAGATGCTGGAAACAATGATTCGTCGATATTCAACGATATGGCTATTAACGTGAACGGATTCTTTACTTTGTTTCAAGGAGGTGACAACATTGTGTACGATCGCGGTACTCGAAACAATGCAGTTTTGCCAAAATCTGGGACTAAACGTTTCAATGCCGCATTTTCCTCTGAACGGTCAACGTCAACTGATTACTCAGCAAGCAAATGGCTCGAGATGGATAGTTGAAGCGGTTTTTGGAAGAATTCAAAATAAGTTTCGGTTTTTAAGAAGTGTTGTGCTTTGTCCAATGTGCTTTTTATGCCTATAAATGAGAGTGAACCTGAAGATGACACATTCTGTGACACAGTTTACAAGACAGAATTAGAGATGATCGCCTAATTCAAGGTAGAATTGATTGGCCGCTGGTAGACGAGTTTATTGACCTTCAAGACTTCCCGATTTCATAGGAAGATGAAATTCAGGACTCAGCACTCGGTTCATACCAGATTCAACTATCATAGAGTTTCACGTCATCTCATATAAACAATGGAAACTATTTGGTAATATTACATCGTCCAACCTAATGCCGAAAAGGATAATAATACTCATCTGATCTGACAAGAGCTTCAATACCTTCACGGTTTCATGCTTCTAACGAAAGAAAATGCTTTATCGAATATAATAGCCAACTAATTGGAGTGAACACAATTACTGGCTGGGCATGTCTCTGCAAATCAGGTGCACGAGTGTTAGGAATGTGTGGACATGTCTGCTCTGTAATATGGTTTTTATCATACGGAAGGCATCAGCCAGGAATTCGTTACCCGTCTACAGTTATGGCAAATAATTCAAATGACGTAGCTGTTGCTAGACCAGTTTAAGAAGTTTGCTTCGATTCAGTAAAGTAGGTAGAATATTTGTATGCTCACTTATAATCAGTTTTGTGAAAAAGAACCTATTTTTTAATAATGTATGCTTTCACCTAGGTAGGTAGGTACCCTCAGATGTTTTTGGAAATACTTGAGTTGGTTTTGTTTTGGTTTATTAAGTATATTGTAGTACATGAGTATATATAACTGATGGTGCGCTTTTGTGCTGCCCACTTGCAGATCACCAACATATCATTGTCCGAAACTTAAAAATGAGAAAAGAGTGGAGTTACTGCTGATACTGGGTTCAATTGAAACAAAGTCGCAAAAGTAAACCTTTCTGTTAGCTGATTTTTACTGACATCGATCTTTAATTTTCTACCTTTATCGCTAGATTGCGCCTGCTATCAGTGCTAAAACACCCAACAACTTTTGAGATATTCAAAACCTCGCTTGGTTTGAAACGCTTCTATAACACTAGTTACTTCATCGATTCAGCCACAAGTACTATAGTGGGGTGGGATTGCTGAAAATTATACCAAAATATTTCACATCTGGCAACCAATGCACCCCTTCAGATTCAGATAGTACATGGGTAGAGGAGTCTAAAAAGCTTGGGACACAAATTTCTCTGGCCCTCTAGCGGTGTTGATGACGTAATCAATATATCCACCAAAGTTTTGTAACACGCTTCTACATTTTCCTATATAACCGGGGGTTTTGTTTTAATTAACTTGTATTGTTAGTGATTATCAATCAGGAGAAAACGCGCTTTCCAACGGTGTATTTGACATTATTGTTCAGGTTCATAATATCAGAAATATTTGCAACTTTATTAAAAAAAAAATTTTATTTTGTTTTTTTCAACTTTTTTAAATAGCTTGGAATCCGTTACATGTAGCTGAAAACGTGTCCCATTCCCACTTTGTCAGAAAATTATCTTTCGACGGTTACGTGACTTCTATTTCATCACAAACAGTTGCTGAAAATTTGCCAAAACAATGTAGCGTTGCACAGCGAGTCTTTATGGCAACAATGTAATTTATATGAGTTCGAAATGTAATGAAGCGGCTTTATAACTGTTGAGTACCAAATGTAATTATTGTAATATTGATGTATATGTAAATAAATTCAAGCATTTTGGGAGGTATTTTTTAAATCGTAGCTCTCCCTCGAAATCAAAATTTTTGGGGGCAACTTCAAAAATGTAATAAATAAAATTGATCAAATAAATAAGATTCCAGTCAGTAATATTAAATGTGTTTTTTTTTTGGTCAGACGGTGTATGAGGAACTTCACCGTGCAAAGAAGATATTGCTTACGTCTTCCTCATAGAAAGACAGAAATTACCCAATCATGTCAATGAAGAGGGTGCATGAATTGGTTGATGCTACGCCTGACTGTGGTGGTACCGTTTGTATGAGACCTGTGTTTGTTATGCCAGAAGCATTCATAATAACGCTCAATCATTCGTAAATATGAAGGTTATTTAGCAATGGCGAAGAATCTTGAAATTTTTGCTGTACATGGTGAGCTTTCAAGAAATTTGGATCAGCTGGAAGATGGAAGTGTTTCACAAACACTACTAGCCCATGCAGCAAAATATCACAAATCTTACAGCAACAAATATGACAGACAAAAGGCTATCTGGTGAAAAGAAACAGAAGGGACGTCCTTATTGCTCAGACCAAACTCCGTCTACATCAAAATAAACAAGATTATCATATTTTGTTCAGATGTGAAAAAGGTGTGTCTGTTTTGTGATTAAGGAGAAGGTAGAGACAAACTTGTGACTACATCCACGCTGGGTATTGGGCCTATATTCATAGTCATGCTCTACATGATGAAAAACTGTTGAAGGGATTATCGTCAACAGATTTGGTAGCAATAGAAGCCAAATATCCAAACTATGCTATACTCGCTTTCTTACACGTGCAAGAGCTGCTGAACGTTCTCGAAGAGAAGATTACCATAATCCTGAAGGAATTGTTTATGGTAGAGTTATAACGGAATCGGTTCAATACATGCAGAATTCGTACTCATCTAGCAGTATTTCTCCAGTGTATAAACTTACAAAATTGGGGTCTCAGCGCATGATCTACATGAGAATACAAACTGTCGTAAAGAATATCTTAGGAAACAACTATTAGCATTTATGCCCAATACTCAGCGTGTGGCTGCAGTCACAAGTTTGTCTCTTCCTTCTCCTTCATCACGAAATAGACACTTATTTTTTACATGTGAACAAAATAATGATGATGTTGTTTATTTTGATGTAGATGGAGTTTGGTCTGAGCAATGGGGACGTATTCTTCTTTTCACCAGATAGTCTTTCTGCCTTTTACTGTCATATTTGTTCCTGCAAGATTGGTGATATTATGCTAGTGTTTGTGTAAGACCACTTCCATCGTCCAACTGAAAATTGCAAGATTCTTCGCCATTGGTAATCAACCTTCATACTTCCGTATGATTGAGCGCTCTTTTGAATGATTCTGGCATAACAAACACAGGTCCCATACAAACGGAGTCACCACTGGGTCAGTCATAGCATCAACCAATTCATGCTTTCTCTTCATTGACATGATTGGGTTATTTCTGTCTTTCTATGAGGTAGACGAAAGCAACTTTTTCTTTATACGGTGGAGTTCCTCACACAACGTCTGCCTGAAAAAAGAACTCACATTCAGTATTACTGAATGGAATCTTATTTATTCAATCTATTTAATTTATTTTTATATTTTCGAAGTTGCCCCCTCAAAATTGTATTTCTAGAAGTGCTGCGATTTTGAAAAATGCCCCCTCAAATAGCTGAAATTTATTTACATATACATCAAAATGCAATAATCACGTTGAAAAGGGAAACATTCTCAATTGAATATTAATAGAAAGATTTTTCTGTGAATTGAAAAATCCACGATTAAAATGAGGTTATCTTGACGATGGAAGATAGTGACTAAGGTTCATCTTTCAGTCGTAGATGATTCTACATCTGATTTTATGAACATCCTGTTTATATTTTCAACAAAGCAATAATCACATTTGATACTTAAACAGTTATAAAGCCGCTCTATTACATTTCGGAACTCATACATTGTTGCCATGCAACGCTACATTGTTTTGGCAAATTTTCAGCAACTGTTTGTGATGAAATAGAAGTCATACATACCGTCGAAAGGTAATTTTCTGACAAAATGGGTATAGGAACCCATATAAATTACATTGTTGACATAACGACTCGCTGTGCAACGCTAAATTGTTTTGGCAAATTTTCAGTAACTGTTTGTCATATATACCGTTCGAAAAGTAATTTTCCGACAAACAAACAAAAAAAGGCTGCTACATGTAACGGATTCCAAGTTATTTAGTAAAATGTTTCAAAAAATCGAAATATAAAACAAAATTTTTAATAAAGTTACAAATATTTCTGGTATTTTGTACCTAAACAATGATGTCAAATAAACCGTTGGGAAGCGCGTTTTCTCCTGATTATTAACCACTAATAATATAGGTTAATATCAAAACACAAACTCGAGTTGTATAGGGAAAAGTAGAAGCGTGTCCCAAAACTTTGGCGGCCATATTGATTACGTCATCAACACCCCTAGAGGGTCAGGAAAATTTGTGTCCCGGGCTTTTTACACTCGTCTATTCATGTGCTATCTGAATCCAAAAGGACGCATTGGTTGCTAGATGTGAAGTTTTTTTTTAAGCTATCCCACCCCACTACTATGTATTACATCGAAAAATTTCTATTTTATTATTTTTTGCCTTCAAAAACTCTGCTGTAAAAAAACTTGTTGGAAGATTTTTCGGAATGGTTTGAAAGTTAAAATTCTGAAAAAATGTTCCTTTTTTATAGATCTTCAAGTGTGCAAAATCTCATGGCAGGGAGCACGGGAGCCAGAAAAGCATACCCCCCTTTGCCAGAATAGCGGAGCGCATGTTGGGTGGTGATAACAGGAGTCCTCAGGGTCATGCATGTCAAGAGAATAAGAAGAACTACCGATAGTTCAAAAATCAGAGAAAATGTAAATCAAAGAGATGTCATATGCGTCAGTTTTCTTGGTCTGCAGCAATATCCTAGGACCAGACCACTGAAGTCCAATTTCGTATTGTTCATCCTTGCACCGTACTGATGAGAGCCGAAAGCCCGATTTTTCCATTTTGTTTTTAACAGTCCCCTCGATATTCTTCCCTTTCATCTTTATAATCCTGGACACGGATGTCACTCAGGTAGCTATAGCTGCCTTCGTGGTGACGTTGGTTGTTGCCCTGGAATGCAGGGTCTGCTAACCGAAACCACGAATGTGCGGCTGGCTTCTGTTAGTTGACTCCGTTGATTTGTCGTTCACTACCAAGTGTTGTTCATCCTTGCATTTCTTCACCGTACTGATGAGGGCCGAAAGACCGAAACACGTGTCTACGGTGAACACTTTCTTTTGAGGGCTATGTCCATTACATTACATTATATATATATATATATATATATATATATATATATATATATATATATAATATATATATATATATATAAATATATCAAGGGGACTGTTAAAAACAAAATGGAAAAAATGTAATGGACATGGAAGAAGGACTGAACTGGACTAGTTGAAAAAAACTGAGTTTAGGAAACACAAAAACCAATTTTATGTTTTTTTTGAGGTTGCAATCAATAGGAAATGGCCATGTAAACTTGTAAAAAACATCTTCATTGGTCGAAGATGTTTTTTACAAGTTGATGTTAAGATTTTATTTGTGATGTGCACCGATATTTTCCTGTTAGCAACCTCGAGTTAATGTCTTGATAATGAAATAAAGTATTTCGAAAGCTCGACAATTTAACAAAGAGTCTTCTTTACATGGCCATTTCCTATTGACTGCAACCTCAAAGAAAACATATCACCCTGTATTTCTGTAAATAAGAAGACTAACCGATTTTGCATGCAATTCTTCCGCCAGCACAGTTTATGATATATAACAATACATACATCGACGTGTTGGACTGGTTGCCAGTTAGCTGACAACATTAACAACAAGAACTCAAGGCGCTGCGAAAATACCGTTCTAAAAAGTGGCCTTTTTCTATCGTACAGTTTTTTTTTCCAAAGGACACTATCCGAACCCTAGATATTCAGAAGTTGAATGAGTTGTCTAGAAGTATGTATCGTTTCGTTATTCACAAGGATAAGGAAAATACTCCTGCTCCGGGAGCTTCCTCGAAAAGCACAGAAAATGATAAAAGAGTCAGAAAAGAGACGAGGAACAGCACCAATTCGAAGGCGCTCCACGATAGACAAGGTGAGTTGGGAATATATTAGGTGTTTGTTATTTAAAAAATCTTGAGAAAACTAAATTGAGAAATCGTTAATTCTTCTGTTTCATCATATCCTACAAAAATCTTGATATGCATGCTGAGAATCTCTTTGAATAATAGATTAAAACTATACCTACGGTGTGTTCAGAAAGTTGCAATAAATGGAAAGTTTTTTTTTCTGGCGATAGAATGTGATTTCTAAGAAACCGATGATAATTGCACAGTTAACGGGTGACATTGAAAATGAAATTTGCCGAGAAATCTTCAAGAGTAAAGTACCTTCTTCTTTTCCTATATACTCCTGGAAATATTAAAGGGATTCCTTGAAATATCCCAATATTTTTTAATTTCAAAAGACATCACTCGAGTTCTGCACTCCACATTTTCTTTAGATTTGATATGTTATTAGGTAGAAACGATTCCACTGAGGAGTAAACTCTGCAGCTCTATAGAGTGGTTTGCCATAGTGAGTCAAAGATGAAAGTATTAAGATTGAAAATTGCATTTAACGTGTTTAGTACACATGGTGTAGTCAGAATACCTTATATGATTTCGATAGAATAAAGAGTATCTACAATATTAATATATCAGACTAATTATCAGAAAAAGTGGTGGAAAAGGTGAAGATCTAATTATGAGGGTAGCCGTCGAAAACGTGAATAACCCATTTTTTCAGATTACTCCCAAATTTTTTCAGTATAACCTACAAGCATGAGCAAAATTTGAAAACGATTTGGCTAGACCAATCGATCGAAATTTAGGAAGTAAATTTCCTTTCATCTTTCTTCTTCGAAAGTAGTGATGCCCCTTGTCGCTCAAGACAAGAAAATGCATCCCCTTGCTATGTCTCGTCTCAACCAAGATAAAGTGTTCAGCAAGACAAGAAACCTTTTTCTCTCGACAAGAGAGGGCGTCTTGTCTCTCCTTCATTCTAATACTGCATCTGAATGAGAATTTTCAAAATTAATATTCACAGGTAATCAACAGCATCCCGATGGTAATATTAAACTCAGTGATTTTGATTATTAAAATTGAAAATACTTTGATTTCATTGATTGTGGATACAACCTTCCACCCTCCATTTCACCCCTTTAGGAATTGAATTTCCAAGAACACTGAAACTCTCATTTCTTTATTGGAAAGACATAAAAATTTCATGCCTTTTAAAACCAAGGTTTTCCTTTTCCCCCTTTTCAATGTCCATGACTCTAACTTTAAAACTAACGAAACCCTATAAAATCTTTCACCCCTAGGGTTGAATTTCCAGAAACACCAAAACGCGTGTTATTTGTAACAAAGACCTCAAATACCAATTTTTATTACCCCAATTTCGAAACTAACGGTACTGCCATACAAACTTTCAACCCCCCTTTCACCCCTCAGGGGTTCAATTTCCAAAAACCCTGAATACATTTTTCTTTATTTGAGATGGAGAGCACAAATACCAATGTCCATGACTCTAACTCAAAACTAACTTTCACCCCACGCCTTCTCAACTAACTGTATCTTAAAAACTATTAGAGATACTTATTTTTTGTCTGGATATTATTTGTTCAGTTTATTCTCAACTAATCATCAACAATCTGTCCTTGCAGTTAGTTTTTTTTAACAATACATGTATTATAAGTAAAAAATTGTCGATTTTTTCGCTATCTTGACTTTCTTAATAATAACAAAAGTGGCTGCAATGATGGACGAATTGTTAATAACTAGTTGAAAATAAACGGAAAAAATATATAAAGAAAAAAATAATTATCTCTTATAGTTTTTTCGATATAGTTAGTAGAAGGCAGCGAAAATAACAAATCTATGGGAATTATTTAGATAAATACTCTTGTTTTATACTTTCGGCTCGTTTCGTATCCCGGTTAATGCTCGTGTATTAATAACCATCATTACATGATCGTTGCATAATATACTATTTCCCTACGATTTCAAAATACTCAGAATTATTCAAACGAATATGCATATTTTGTCCCCATATCATGTCACTGTATGTGAGACTTATCGACTGATCACAAAACGGTGGTACTCAGGTTCTTAGACAATTTCTTTTTCCGGTCACAGTCCAGAGCCGGCCTTAGTGAGCGCGAGGCTTGGGGCCAACTTGTTGTGCGAGGCCCTTATATATTTTATTTATTAATAAATTGATATTTTTATTCTTTGAAGAAATTCCTATTCAATGTTCTCATTTATTCACCTTCCCCTTACTACCTCTCGGATGGCGTGCCTACTAAATATATGTTCAAAATATAAAACACATAATTTAAATAAATAATTTATTTGGCGAGAAAAACACTTTTGAATGTTTTGACAATGACAATATAATACTAGATAAAATGATATGAGAAAGGTAACAAAATCTAAACAAAACAATATATAATATATTACCTAATATACCTACCAATAATTTGAATTATACGTGAAACGTACATGTGAGACTCATGAGATCTTATAAAAAAATCACACACCTAGCTTTAATTTTCGAAAATTCATCTATAATGGCATCGAACTCCAGCCTCGCACTTATATCAGACTCTATCGATAATGTGGCTAATGAACTTAAACGATCTTGAGACATGGATGTGCGTAAGTAGGTCTTGATTAATTTCAGACGAGAAAATTACCTTTCCGTACTAGCAACTGTAACAGGAATTGTTTACAGTACCCTATATGCGATGAAAGTATTGGGAAACGGATTTCCCATTTCTTTCAGTCGTGTCAACAAGTCAATTGCAGTTAGTGTTTCTGGTGGCAAAACTTCTCACAAAATTCTCAGTTCGATGAATAGTTCTGCTCCATCTACATCCCGATGTTCCCCACTACTGAGATACAAATCCAAATCAAAAGCATTTTTTCAGATCTTCATCTAATTTGTCGCAATTTTGAAATATTATATAAAAAACCGAAATGTTTCGGCCCATAATAACGATAATAAATCTGTCTGCGACTACATAAACACCGATGGCTGGTCAGGTTGACGAGAGTCTTATCGATATCTGAAGTCTAGCAACGTCGGGCGTGGTTAGTACTTGAATGGGTGACTACCGGACAAGGAAGTTCCACGTTAAATATCCTAACAACTGTAGCGTAGTATAGTCCATCCAATATCAATTGCAGAAGCTGTTTCTATAGGGAGCAAATAAAAACTCACTTCGCTAACACGAGCGTATATGCGAAGAAACGGAACGAAAAATAATCTGTACAATTTGGATACAGTCTCCGTCGGCACAAAGAGGCCGCTGGTCAACGTGGACTTGAGTGACTGCTGTCTGTTCTACAACCTATTCGTCTGGGCCAATCAAGTCGGACATCAATACTGGCAGGTCTGTCTATACGATGGGAGGTCATAAATCACGCGTTATATTTGTGTTTTAATAGCTCTGGAAGAATAAAAACCAGTAGCGTATGTGGTCTTGGTGTGTGCCGATCTAAATACGTTTTAGAATATTAAAATATCTAAATTAAATTAGTTATCTCCGCCACTGCTGCTCACAGGATTTCGCCGCAAGACTTTTTTATGCTTCTGCAATTGATATTGGGGAAACTATGGCATATTCGCAGCTGCAGGCGTCTTATCATTGAGCACGAGATAAGACGATAGATAGGCCGTCCTTCGGAGGGGACGTTGAGAGTCGGTCCCGAGTTCATTTGATGTTGAGCTCGTTAAAGAACCCCACCTCTGAAACAACAGAGGATTCGGCAAAATTTTCGGTTGGGAGGAGTGTGCTCACCGGCGTCGGTGTCTTGGTAGCAGAAATAGGCCGACGTTAAATAAAAAAAAAGGAAGGAAGGACTACATAAACACGTTCACGTTAATGTCGTCAATATAGGTATAGTTTTCCCAATATCAATTGCAGAAGCATAAAAAAGTCTTGCGGCGAAATCCTGTGAGCAGCAGTGGCGGAGATAACTAATTTTATTTAGATATTTTAATATCCTAAAACATATTTCGATCGGCACACACCAAGACCACAGACGCTACTGGTTTTTAATCTTTCAGAGCTATTAAAACACAAATATAACGCGTGATTTATGACCTCCCATCGTATAGACACACCTGCCAGCATTGATGTCCGACTTGATTCGCCCAGACGAATCGGTTGTAGAACAGACAGCAGTCACTCAAGTCCACGTTGACCAGCGGCCTCTTTGTGCCGACGGAGACTGTATACAAGTAGTACAGATTATTTTTCGTTCCGTTTCTTCGCATATACGCTCGTGTTAGCGAAGTGAGTTTTTATTTGCTCCCTATAGAAATAACTTCTGCAATTGATATTGGATGGACTATTCACGAAATATTCAGTTACTATTCAACGACTGGATCAAATAAAACTCTTTACTCAACATGTGAACGGTTAAACATAAATACGAAACTATGATGTTGAACGCAACTAATGACTAATAACATGTCGTTCTAACACGTTTTTTTTTCTGAAGGGTGCACAAAGAGGCCATTCTTTATCAGAATTTCAGTAGTAGCAGAAAATTCATAATGTTCAGTTTTTTCAAAATTGTAATCAGTGATTTTATTAACGAAACGAAACCTTCGGTAGCGCGAGGCCTCTAAAGGCGCGAGGCCCGGGGCCGGCGCCCCGCTTGGCCACCCTTAAGGCCGGCTCTGGGTGACACCATTGTAGTTGACTTGTATTGCTCATACGGAGATATTTGAATGACCCTGCAATTCTCTGATGTGTCATTGAAGCAAAATGTCGAATAAATTGCGCTCAAAAAGTTTTATGCGTGTGTTTCTGCAAATTTCATTTCGATTGTTCGTATCATATTGGTAGAGAGTAATTGTGAAAAGATTTAGTGGACTTCCCATATTCTTTAACTTTTGCGTATAACTTTTCAAATTGGTTGACAGTAGCAAATGACAAGTGCATTCATCTAAGATACATGGTGTACGTTCATTCTGTTTCCACTTTGCAGAAGAAGGCAGTTAGGGTGATTGCCAAGGCAGGATTCAGAGACTCCTGTAGACCGCTAGTCACACAACTGGGAATATTAACTCTTCCCGCACTTTATATCTAGTGTTGTTTGATAGAAATTCATAACCATCTGTCTCATTATAACATACATAAACACACACACACACACAATTATTCCACAATTAATCCTAAACTTCGTCTGAATACTTCAAGAAAAAATTCCATAAATTTGAATATCTTAATATCTTAATATATATAAATCCAGTGTCCTGATGTTTGTTGCCAGTGAACTCTTCACCAAGTCAACCGATTTCGATGAAAATTGGCATGTATGTGTAATATTTTCCAACTGGAGAGATAGGATAGTTTTTATTTGGATTAATGGTCTTAATAATTTATAATTAATAATAAACTGATTATCAATGTTGATTGGTGTTATTAATCGTAAGTTTCATAAGTCTCAAACAGATGGCGCCTTAAATCAGTTTTTTACACACAACTGTTGTTCTGTCTGACATAAATATCTAGGGTTGCAAGATGGCAATCGAATATAATGATTGTAATACGATAAATTGAGAACGGGATAACGGGATAAAGAAAAAACGGGATAACGGGATAACGAAAAAACGGGAAAACGGGATGATAGAATAAGGGAATAACGGGAAAACGGAATAACGGGATAAATAAAAACGGGATAACAGGAAAACGGGATAACGGGGATAACGAAAAAACGGGAAAAAGGGATGACAGGATAAGGGGATAAGGGGAAAACGGGATAACGGGAATAACGGGATAACGAGAAAACGGGAAAACGGGATAACGGGATGACAGGATAAGGGGATAACGGGATAACGGGATAAAGAAAAAACGGAAAATGGGATGACAGGATAAGGGGAAAACGGGATAGAGAAAAAATGGGATAATAGGAAAACGGGATAACGGGACAACAGGAAGCGGAAGGAGTCAAAAGCATAGTCTAGATGGAAACATAGGAAGACATAGAAAAAAAGAAAATTCTACGTGGACGAGAGTTTTCGGGAAAAACATTTTAGGGAACATAGAAATTTGGACGGGACAACGTCTGTCGGGTCAGCTAGTATATAATAAAATTACTGAAAATTGCAAAAAACTTAGTTCCTCCAAATTCAAGCTGGCAATTAAACAGCTATTATTGAGACATAGTATCTATTCAGTGGATGAATACACGTAATTTAACAGAAGATAATGTATCTTATAGCTGATAACATCTACGCAACCACCTTACTGATTCCATTCTTCACAACAATGTTTGTCTCTAACAAACCACTGTCAATCGTTCTTACATCGATCCATTTTATTTTTATTTTTACTTGTGACTACTGTTATTGTCCATCATGTTTTAATCTATACTTAGTAACATATGTACCATGCCAACTTGACTTGAGTAATGAAATTTATTCAAATGCACCAATAAACTCTACTATGGATTTTGTTGGCAATAAATCCAATAAAGTAGTATACTGCCTCCGTGAGTTCCAGAGATGGAACATTCATCATCACTCATCATTTCACAATTTACTTTTGCTTCTTAGAACGTTCGAAAACCCGAAAAACACTATGGGAATACGCCAAAAAACAAGCTTTTCATGCGTCAAGTTTGACAATTCAATATTACTTCGTTTCCATAGTTACAAAAAACAAATATATCATGTCATCCTTTATTTGTGAATAAAATTAATAAGCATTATAAATTGAATTCAAAAATGTTAACAAGTTGATTGTAATAATGTCCTTTGAATGATTTTAGATTTTTCGGAAAAATTGTATGTAGGAAAAGCCATATTTACGGACGTCCGGGAATGTTCAGCTTGTCCTACTATTTATTTCAAGTATATCAAGAATTCCTCGTGATTGATTGCGACTGCCAGTGTCCAGTTGCATAACTTTTGTTTTCCATTATTAACCTTGGTCAAATATGAAATCATTAGAAACCATTTGTTTAAAATAAAATAATTAATAAAAAACATTTTCAAAGACAAGCTTTCATTCAAGTGCACTAAAAGTAAAAAAAAATTTTTTGGATGTGTGACGTGTGTTATTCCGTAAGTTATAGATTCATAAGCTTGTCGCGCAAAGTGTTCAGTTCGAATACAAAAGCGACAAGCTTTTGAAACTATAACTCACGGAATAACCCACGTCGCACATACAAAGCAATTATTTTTACTTTTAGTGCATTTGAACAGTTTCTTTTCAATTATTTTATGTTGTGCTCTCCAGTACTTAAGTACGCCTTGATCTATGCATTTTTGTTGAAGCATCGATATTAAGAGGCTTTTTTCCTGTTAGTTCTGAGCTATTTAGTTCTTCAATGAGGAGACCATCTAAATATTAACTCTTCCGCCATCTTGCAGTTGCCATCTTCAATTTATGAATATTAACTAAAAATTAATAATCTTCGACTAAATTCATAATCTCCGGCCCCAAAAACCCTGACATACTAATTTTGAATAGAATCGGACCATTAACACAGAGATTATCGGCCATCTTGGAGCCGCCATTTTTATTTTATTAATTTTGAGGGAAAAATTCATAGTCTCCGACCCCGAAAACCCCCACATCCCAATTTTGAATCGAATCGGACCATAATCACAAAACTTGTCCGCCATCTTGGAACCGCGATCTTTAATTTCTGAAACACAATATTCGTCCCCGAAAACCCCCACATACCAATTTTGAATCGAATCGTACCGTAATCACAAAACTCGTCCGCCATCTTGAAGCTGCCATTCTGTTTTTTCTCTAACAAAAATTGCATAATGCATTGTCACCGGAATTATGAACACCTGCCAAATTTCAGCTCAATCGGATGTCGGAAAATGCTCCAAAAATGGATTACAAATTTTGAACCGGAAAGAATGACAGATCGAATGACATACGAACGAAGTTAAATATAAGCTTGTAAAATATATAGAGATGAAAATGATACCAATAATGCTAATTTCTGGTGAAAGTAGTAAAAGAAATAGTTTCTCTCCGGTCAGTTGAACTGTCGACGATCTTGCTACGTAGAACAAAATGGCGATATCCCTATCAGAAGATTAGTTATGACAATAATAATATTCTTTCCATAAGAAGACTACGGCCATGGAAGGCTCAACTTGTTTGAGCCAATCTCAATATAGTAATGGAGGCTTATTTCAAATCTATATACCAAAACGGAGGTGAGAGGGAGAGAGAGCATATTTTTGACGAAATTGAGTACAGGCCGTGAAATATTTAAAGTTTGAGGGGACGGGTTTGGTGATGGGGAGTCTGGATATCAAGGATTTTAGAGGTTGGGACATGTGTCAAAAATAAAATTTTCTTAGAAATGAAGATGGAAAAAGATGTCATTTGTTGCCCACTTTCTGGGACATACTATGCATGAATGTTTTCCTTGTGAACTGTTCCAACTTGTGACACAGTAAATCGCAAATATTGCAATAAAAACACTTGATTTCTGGGAAATGTGTAAAACTGCTTCCCATTTGAAATGTGATAAAATCTCATTGTTTTTTTTTCAGTTAATATTCAGCCTTTAGATAATGTGAAACATCATGACGGCCAGATTAACAAAGAAAATGGGCAAATATACCATGCTTTATTGAAACAAGAGATAAAAGAAATATTGAAGGTAGAGAAGCTAGATACCCACCCGACCAATGAGAACATCAATGCAAAAGGTGAGAACTGGAGAAAAAATCAATAGAAGGTATCGCTTTCTATAAAAAAAAATTAAGAAATACATGGAAAAAATTTTTTGGTTTTAGAAAACGTAGATAAACTCAATAATCATCTCAATTATTTCATAAAATTTATGTCTGGATAATTTAGAATTAAAAATTGAATGGCAATATATTTTTCTAATTTTTACATTTAAAGTGACACTTTTCGAAACTCGTTGACGTTATCAGGTGACCTTTATTCTCACGCGTGCGGAAAGTACTTTCCGCACTAGTGCGGAAAGTAACTTTCCGCACGGCTGTCAATAAGCCGTCAAACCCGTGAATCCTGTAAGATTTACAGATGTAATTATAAATTGCTCTTCCTTATTGATATCATTTACATAAAAACTGGACTGAAAACTAATTGTTTGTAGAAAATAAAGAAAAGTAGAAGAAAAAAATGTTGACGCCGAGAATCGAACCCACAACCTTGCGGTCATCTACCGTATACTCTTCCATCTGAGCTAATTCAGATTTGAATTAACGTTATCAGAGATATGTATATCACGTCGATTTACATTAATAGAATTATTATATTTCTTGTATTTTCATTTTATTAAAACAAAATTTGGCTATTTTTAAACTTCATATAATTAAAGGATAGCAACGAAAGCTTAAACTGTTAATTTATAATTATTTCAGTAATTTGTTTCAATACGAACTACCTGTATCTAAGATAGGCAACCAGAGAACCAGACGCGGGCACATTATTTGAAAATTTTAAAGGCTAAGTAGGCTTTGAAACAATTCCACGACGCAATACCACAAAAATAGACATTTCGTGATAGTAGGTACATGATCGTGAGTAAAACCTTGTTAAATCTCAGAGTTGTAATAAAATAGGTGGTCGTACGAAAAATAGCGTACATTACTCGCGCGAAAGTGATTTTTCACACTCGTGTGATTGCCGCACTCGGCTTACGCCTCGTGCCATAATATTTCCCACTCGTGTGAAAAATGTAACTTCCCACACTAGTAATGTAATATACTATTTCCTAACAAGTGCGGAAAGTGATGCTTTCCCGCACGTGACTGCCGTTGACCCGAACGACGCGGAGCGGAGTTCGGGCAAGCAGTCAAGTGCGGGAAAGACATTTTACGCATAAGTTGGAAATATTATTTTTTCTACGACCGCATACAAATTTAAAAAGCATATTAAATATATATATATATATATATATATATATATATATATATATATATATATATATATATATATATATATATATATATTATGTCAACATACAAAACTTTAAATGAAAATATACTAATTATTATGAATACTAATAATAAAAACACAACTTGTTGCATTCTGCAAATGATTAAGAATAGCTGGTCCAGCGGAGTTAGTTGGTGGTAACTGGCTGTTCAGAGTAACACCAGTAGATTGCAAAGTGCATGGAGATGACGATGACGGAGACGGCATCGATTGCAAGTTGTTAGTACATGAAAGAATGTTATTTGAGATGTTTTTCTTCTGTTCTTCGGAGTCCTCCAAGTAACCTTCCGCAGTTGACTTCCAGCCTCCAAGATGTTCAATGTTGGTTATCCCTTCGCCTGAATCTGCTAGAAACGTTGCCGAGAAATGTCTGGAACTGAGACTGTGTAAAGTTCTGGGTTAGGTAGGCGTAAATAGGTAGCGATCTCTGCCCAAAGAGAGTAAACGTTATAGGAGAGTCTATTCCCCATAAGACAATGGTGACACTAATAGAAAGAGATGAAAGATCATTTGTGAGTCATAGTGACGTATATGGTGATGTCATGGCCACCATTCACTCTGGACAGTGGCGGACTAGCGCATTCCGCACTCTGGTATCTGAGAGTTACAGGCTCTTGAATGTATATTGGACCACTCTGTATGTTACGTGGGCTACCTGTACTCATGTCCAAGTACGTCACTATGATGCGTTAATGCCACAAGATTCTGATTGGCTAGAGCTTATTTGTGCCTCCTATTCAGTTTACTCTCTTTGATCTCTGCCGACATCTTACTATCTGTCACTTTGACGACGCCTGGACTTGAAACTTTGACGTCTTGATAATATATCTAGGTTATCATAGCAAATCTTTGGGTACCATACTAAACCACCTGACACAGCTTAGTTTAATTGTTATGTGGATTGATTGAAAAACATATTACATAAAAATATCCCAATTTTTATTTTATTCCCATAAATAAAAAATAGAGAAGCAAGAAAAAAGTCTAGGTAATATTGAATATAAAAACCTAAATTAGTAAGAATAGTAATAACTATAGGTGTAATCAATGAAATGTATATAATAACGTCAAAATTGGCATATCTTTCCCGCACTAGTGCGGGAAAGTAACACTTTCAAAACTCAAATGCGTGCGGGAAAGTGGGTAGAAACGCACGGTCGTAGAAGAAGTAAATTTCACCACCAGTTGCAAAAAATACAGGAATACAAGTTGTTATGATTTTGAGGCTATTCAATACATAATATGTATGGTAAAAACTATTTATGAATATTAAGAACATAATTTGAACAATTGGTGATATTGACCCCAGATGACAATAACGTAGTTTTCTATGTAGCATTAATTTTCGTTTTTTCCATGGAAGTCTCTCCAAGGATGAGAACACGCTTTCAACGCACTAAAAAATAAAAAATAATTTTAATATTCAATGACTATGCCAAAAAGCGTGGGGTGCTTTGTTGAAATCAATTAAAATAGTACAAGATCCCAGAGCCGGCAAACCTACGTCATTTTAGCAAAGCTGAAACTTTGAGTATGAGTAGTGCTAGCTTGAAAGAGGGGCCCTTTTACGGGTAGCAGGTATAGTGCATAAAGAACTTTCTGACTTACGTTGAAGTATCGTAATGCGTTTGACCAATTAATATCATCCAGTTGACCTAGCGCTCTAAGGCGCAAGATCTGAGCTCTGATATCAAAAACTGGCGAGGGTTCAAATCCCCACGGCTGACGATATTTTTTTTTATTTTTCCCATTGAAATTGAGAAATGATTTGTTTCTTTTATTTGAATATTCATCCCAAAACTAAATCATTTATCAATTTCAAGTTAGCAAGAACGCATTCGTTCTCAACTACATATCACACTATTCATACTCAACATTTCAGCTTTGCTAAAATGAGGTAGGTTTGCCGGCTCTGGGATCTTACTAAAAGTATTATGTTTCTCAAAGATACGTAACCAAAAAGCACCCCATGCTTTTCGGTATAGTTAATGAATATTAAAATTATTTTTTAATTTTTAAAAAATATTTTGTGAAACACGTTGGAAAACCCTATTTTTCGTAACTCGCTTTCTTTTGCGGAACTCGCTTCGCTCTATCCGCAGATATTCGCTCATTACGAAAAATAGTGTTTTCCCAACTGGTTGCACAAATAACTATTGTTCAATGCATTAATTCAGATAAATCAGTCTTCTGCTTATTTTCCCTACCTATTCTCTTTTCTTCCATTTATTTCTCGATATCTATTCTTTTTGTTTTTTCCCACATCTTCTGGCCTTTGTGTGTTCCCCGTCAGCCTTGTTTGTTCAGTTTCATTTATATGGCCAAATCAACTGAGTCACCTAATAATTTTTTTACGATAGATTTTATCATTATATTATTAAAAATTATCATATTAGGTTTTAGTTTGTTTATTTTGTGAATCAGAAGACTTTTTTCCGTTAATTTTTTGACTGGAGCATGAAAATACTTTTTAAATGAAGAATCACAATCCCAACGGAGTTGAATTTAGGGATGCTCTTTTTATGTTGCAGGATGTCATTTCAGAAATTAAAATTGAAATGTCTCGAGATTTTAGCTTTCCACACTGTTTACTCCATCACTCTGCCTGGTACTTGAGTCGCAATTTATATTCTGAAGCACTCACCTTATTTATCTTTCTGGGGGGTCACCATTTATTGCATTAAATGTTTGGAATTCTGATTCCATCAAGAGTCCATGCAATAATTTGATTTTAAATCAATGACAACTTCGAATCGCCATTCAAAAACGAAAACGTTCCTGAAATTGATATACAGAGAGGTGCAATCAATGACATATAGCTGAAATTGGTAAAATCTTCATATAAACCTCCACAGTCTCGGAAAAATGAAATGATCTTCTGGATAATGTCCAAAATAATAATAATATGAATGCTTGGACGTGTTGTTAATGGACAGACAGACACAATCATATCATTTTCATGTCCCGAAACATTTTACCGTGACAACAATCTTCTATCCTACACGTTCGAAGGTAAAAATTCCTTCATTTCTTCGACAATGAATTATATTTATATTGTTATTGGAAATGTGCAAACTCTATTTTCTTTATTTCAGCCACATTGAAGTTTCCGACACGTTCTTCGAAATGCATTCAACAGTGTGGAGCAAAGTGCAAGAAATTCGGTTCAAAAATCACGTTTCGACGAGGGGATGTTCAACTACCTTCCACATCAAAAAAAGAACATATCGATAGAGAAAAGAGAGAAAGAAAGAAAGAAAAGCCTGAAGGTAGTATTTTTCATTTACGCTTCATTTTCTCATTCATACTTTTTTTATACTTGTATATGTAATGTAAGTTACCAAAAAATCGAAAAAATATTCCTTTTTGGAATGAGCTCCCATCTGGGTTATGCAGAATAAGAAAGGCCTAAGTACTTTCTGAATAATAAGTGTCTGAATTGAAATTGATGAATAGATTGCTCTCTTCCGCCAGAAAATCAAAAACCTGCAAACAGAGCAACTTTGAATTGGTTGCCTGAAAAATCACGGCCACAATATGAAATTGCCTAGAATGGAGTCAAATCAAGGACGTTGAAGGCAAGTTCACTGGAATCGTACTTTTGGTTTATATCGAAGTTATCAACGCTGGGTTCTGAATTCTCTATGATAAAAGCTGGTTTGAAAATCAAGAAAAACTGGATAGAAGCAGTTACCATTTTTGAACCGAAAGAGTGTCGAAAAGATCTGAAATTCTGACAAGAGAACAATTTGACAGATTTTTTAATGAGGTTCGTGATACCTAAGATGTCTAACAAACCCTGGTGCTTGCACTTATACATGTAGAAGTTTGAGATCGACTTGGTGACACTTGGCTTACTTGTTAATAGAGATTACTAGCGTGTCAGATGGCGCCAATTTCGTTTTAGTTTTGAAATTCAGTAACAGGGTATATTTATTTCCTCAGCTTTCTTTTTGAGACGAACTGTTCGTGAGTTCTAATGCTAGCTTTGCTATTGGTTGAGAAGAGACATCTGTCAAACTTCACCAATAGCAAAGCTAGAATTTGAAGCCCCCGATCTTTGCACAAAGAAAGCACTATCGTATTGTTTTTCGTATTTTGTACCATTTGAATTTGAGGTTAACTGCATTTTGACAGACGGAGAATTGGAAATGAAATTGTCATTGAATTGCAGAAAATATAAAATTCAATGCATACAATATGATGAACTATGAAAATATCATTATTAGTCAAATCGTCAAGATTTGTACTTGCTTTTGGCACTGAATACAGGTGAATATTCGAATCTGCGGCTTTATACTGTCCACACAAAATACAAATGTGGCCCATTCTACACCCACTACCCACTACCCACTACCCACTACCTGAAAATGAACAATTCCTCACGCACTAATGAACTGATGAACGAGTGATTTTTTGAAGAACAAACTCAGGAATAAGCTAAGCAAGATTTCAAATCAAAGAGATGGAAAACGCATAGATACCGACAAAACACTGAACATTATTCCATATAAGATGTCATAAATTGAGTTCTGACATTAAGCGAGATTATAAACAAACATTTTTGGACGACGCCATCTACCACAGACTACCACAGAGAGAAGCTCTGTTGAAGTAACAGGTGGTGTCCCCTCGAAAATCTAAATAATATCGAATCAGTTCATTCACCAGGGTTTTTAGACATCTTAGTAATAATCTTATAATAAAAGACCCATCCATTTTTGGATTATTGGGGACGTGCCGTCGTGAAGAACTTGAGAAATTGAGCTGCAACATTCAACGAAGTTTTTGCATCGTCGGAAACTACATGAATCTCTTCAGTGACTATGGTGCATTACGCCCAACTTCCATAACTCATAGTCGGTTTTTACTGAATTATTCTCAACCAGTTGAAATAAATACTTCTGGGAAGATGCCTACCACCATTGCCGTATTTCCGAAATGACCAGATCCGCAGCAGTGTCGGCCATTGTTTTCGAAGATCTTCAGCATCGTCGTTAGCAAATTCAGAAACGAATTTGACTACAATAAAACGGCATAGAGGATGCAAGTCCTCAACCGTAGCCGGGGGTTACATCGAGGATTCCATTGAAAATAAAAATAAAATTGCTGATATAATGTTTCCTGGTACAAGTAGGTACTAGTTCTATCTCTGCACCTGCATAATTTGGCTATCCCACTGCAATAGCATCATCATTAGTTAGCGATGACAAACGTTTTACAGTTAGGTTGAATACTTCTTCAGTTATTTCTCAGTGAATTAATATTATCAATTGTTCAAACTGTCAAATACATGTTAATGATAATAACTGTTCCTCAATTTCTTTTGTATTATCATAACATTTCATTAGAATGTTTTTATTGAAAAGATTTATATGATTATCTACCATCATTTTACTCTTACTAGTGTAGAAAATATTTTTGATATTAGTGTTGAAAGTTATTTTGACACATTATGTTAAAACGTCAGTTTTTAAATCACCTATCTATGAACTGACAACGTCATTTTTTAATGGCAGTTGTACAAAAACATTTAATTAGTCAGTAACTTGTCGAATTCTGAGTTTTGCTTATTAGGAAAAAATATTGAATCAAAAGATACTTCTCTGTACACTCTGCATCCGTTCCCGTTTTACAAAATCAATCAATGAAAATTTCTTATTTATCACAATATTTTCTGAACGTGACTGATGACGAAGGAGTTGTGTCAAAAGGATGATGTGCCATTGTTTTGTTTATTTGATATATAGAGTGTTGTCCAGATAATGAATTTTAAACCACTATCATTCTGCTATATGCAAGTTTTTCTTTCAGTCAGAGTATTCACGAGTGACTCATATCAGAAGAATTCGTTAATACACAGTTTTCACCAGATAGTAGAATGAAGGCGGATTCTTCAAGTTTTCTTCTGTTATAATGGGGTTCTTCGGCTAGAATTAAAATTTTAATCAATTCTACCATATAGTCGCCATTGAATTACAAAATGTTTTCTTATAATTTTGAACCTATGATCTGTCGATTCTTAATATAACCCTGATGTTCATCCTGGCGCACTTTTAACCTTCTTGACGATATAACTGTCGCCACAAGAACAAGGTAGCAGAAAGTACATTTACCATTGGAAGAAAAACAATTCCTTTAAAAATTCGAGAAATATCACAACAGGGCTATATCATAGATTTCTTACGAACGTTCCAACAATCACAGCAGAAGATCATATTTATTTCTTGGATGTACGATTACCAATAACAGACCTATTTTCAGAATTGAAAACTTCAACGACCGGGAAGAGTGCCGGTGAAGGAATTCATTCTAAGCCGAATAACAGTAGATGAGCTGTATTAAATTTTCAAAAACAGAATTTATATGAAATCTTTCCGGAAAGCATGTAATTGAAATGTGATTGTTACGGAAGTTTGACTTGATTGACAAATATAGGGTGTGAGAGCAATGTAGAATTAGTAAGTAGTATTAAGAACAGTGACATTTGGTGGGCATGTTCTACCAATAAGAAGGCTACCTATGAATATTTTTTCAATTTTGTTGTGATCTTTCAAAGGGGTGAAACATGCAACTCCTATTCCATTTTTTACCAGAACTTTTCAACGAAACAAAATCTCTCAATTGAAAAATATGCTTTGGAAAGAACAATTCATTGCAAAACTTTTTTACCGGCTCTGTTGTGTCCGTAAAAGCGATAGTTTCCTAATAAAAAAATCAAATACATCATTGTGCACGAACGGATCTTTTTTAAATGGAATCGAAAAAATCTAGTAGGTGGCTAACAAGTCGCTTTGATTTCTATGTGGTAGTTGAAAGTTCAATTGTGTCTTTTGAATCTTCAATATGAATAATTACACTAACGCCGAAATTGCGGATATGCATTTTATGTATGGTCGTGCCAATGGAAATTCTTTGGAAGCTAGATGGATCCATGCAGAGTTGTATCCTCAGCGCGTGATACCTCTTCACACAATTTCTGTACATCTTCACCAACGTCTCTGTGAAAGACGACAACAATACAACAATAAGAACGGTTTTCCCTATCGAGTAGACTTTTGTCAATGGGATCTTCAAACGATTACCCAAAATGCAAAATTTTTTGAAAACGTAATATTCACTGACGAATCCAACTTTTCAAGGCAATGGATAACCAATTTCCATAACAATCATCTATGGGCCGAAGATAACCCACATGCAATTCAAGAAGGTCGGTATATATGAATTTTCACTTAACGTGTGGGTCGGAATTATTGGCGAAAATATTATTGGACCGTATTTTCTAGCGTTAAGGCTAACTGGTGCAACCTATACAAAGTTTTTCCAGGAGCAGCTTCCCATTTTACTTGAAAATGTTCCACTAGATATTTGACCACGGATGTGGTTTATGCACGATGGTGCGCCTGTCTATTTCAGCATAAGTGCTTGTCAGTACTTGGACGACGTGTATCCAAATCGTTGGATAGGCAGAGCAGGACCTCAACCTTGGCCTCCCAGATCTCCAGACTCAAACCCCTTGTACTGTTGCATCTGGGCTCACCTGAAGTCCTTGGTTTATACGATCCCCATTGAATGTTTCAATGATTTGAGGAATCGCATCATTGCAGCCTGCGAGACAATCGAAAACACACCAGGAATATTTCAATGTTTGCGCCAGTCTATGAGACGAATACTTGATTCCTGTCTAATGGTTAGAGGTGGTCATTCCGAGCAGTTTTTATAACTCAGTTCCTTTCGATCTTGTTGCCTTTTTCTTTGTTGTAATACACATGATTTTGTTTTGTTTATATTTTTAATTTGATATTATATTAAAACAAAACATGGTACTGCTACATGCGTACATTGAAAGTTTAAACAAGCGGAATAATTTTAAAATACTACGATTGAAGTCACAAGTTGTGCAAACAAAACGTGACAGCCACCTACTAGGTTTTTTTGATTCCATTTACAGAAGATCCGTTCATGCACAATGTTGAATTTTATTTTTTATTAGGAAACTATTGCGTTTACAGACACAACACAGGAGTTGAAAAAAGTTTTGCAATGAATCGTTTTTTTTAATCACAAATTTTTTTATTGAGAAATTTTTGTTCCGTTAAAAAGTTCTGGTAAAAAATTAAATAGGGGTTGCATGTTTCACCCCTTTGAAAGATCACAAAAAAATTAAAAGAAATATTCATTGGTAGCATTTTTATTGGTAGAACATGCCCACAGAATGCCATTTCTTATACTCTTCAGCAATTTCAAGAAAAAAAAATATTTTTATCTCTCATTTTTGGAAGCGTGTAACTCTTCAAGGAAAGGCCTGAGAGCTGTTATTTACATGAAAGACTCCCTTTAATTTTTGACAAGGAATCACCCCCTGAAAAGTTTCGCACTTATTTGATAACATCCTGTATAAAGAAAACAGTATAAATTAGTATCTCCAGTAATTGACTTTTGTTCAAAGTAAAATATTTCTTATGTTGGCTCAGGAACAAAGCTTTGTTAACGGACCATTCATTTACTATTTGTAGCGTAAACCAAAGACTCCGTTTCATTTTTACGATCGAACAAAAAAGACTATTTTAAGGGTAAATCACAGATATGAAGATAATAACGTTTATAATTTTGGATACATATTCACGATTGTAAAAGGGATTAGAAAAGTTCTTGAAAAAATGAAAAAATATTTTCAGTTTCTCCTTAGTTTTCATCAGATATAGTTGAGAGTTGTAACTGTTGAATATTGTCTCCTGACTCGTTTTAGAATGTTAACTTAATTTTAACTGAATAATTTTGGTATAATTGTAAAATCTGTTGAAATCCTTATAATTTTGAATATCAATTAATCGCATTAGTTGAGACTTCAATTCCATACATGTTGTTTCATTGTAATCATTACCATCTCGATTTGTTCGATGATTTGAACAGGATGTTCATTAAATCAGATGTGGAACCATCTGCGACTGAAAGATAAGCTTTAGTCACTAGCTTCCATCAGATGAAGTTCAATGTCCAGCGTGGCTTTTGCCAGGGAAGTAGTTGTTTTCTGTTAGATATTACAAAAAATAACTTCATTATTGTCGTGGATTTTTCAATTTCCAGAAAAATATTTCTAATCAATTTTTAATTGAGAATGTTTTCAACATTACCAACTCTAAAAGAAAACTCGGAAAACATTTCGATTAAAGAGAAAGAATTACGAGTATAAAGTAGTCTTCTAGTAAGTGAGAACCTGAAAATATAGAAGTGATACCAGAGACTTGGTAGACTCTGGTAAGTGGAATATATCTTGGTGATTCTATGGTAAAAACTTCTGCCTGCATTTCGAACTCACGAAAATTATGAATTTTATAGAGTTCAATATAATATCGCAACCCCTCGGTGATCAAAGAGTAATTAAAATTTCATAAACTGTATCTTTCTAATTAATTTAAATAATTAAAAAGGCCGCTGGAACATAATGGGTCAATTGATTTGTTGAAAATATAAACAGGATGTTCATAAAATCAGATGTGGAATCATCTGCGACTGAAAGATAAACTTTAGTCACTATCTTCCATCGTCAAGATAACCTCTTGTGGGGTATTCATGTTGAAAAGGGAAACATTCTCAATTGAGAATAATGGGTCAGTTTGATACAAATTATTTGATTTTCCTTCGGATCGAACATCAAGATTATATTAAGAATCGAGATATCACAGGTTCAAAATAATAATAACATATTTTGAAATCCAGTGGCGACCACATGGTAGAATGGAAAACCATAATTCTAGCTAAAGAATCCCATAACAAGAAAATGAAACTCAAAGAATCAGCCTTCATTCTACTCTCTGGTAGAAACTGTATATCAACAAATTTCTCTGATAAGGATCACATGTGGATACCCTTATAGGCTAGTCGAGAAATGAGTTTCCTGCGAAAAATAGTTACAAGTCTCCAAAAAGTATGAGCAATAGCTCATTCGATTCAAGATGCAATTCTGAGAAAGATATTTTTTTGTTTTTTTTTTGCTGACAAAAATTGCAATTGTTATTAACAAAAAACAAAAACAAAAAAAGGGGTTCAGTTTTTTTTAAATAACTCAAAAACTATAAGAAATAGCAAAAATTGAAAATGAAATTCTTGAAGAGGAGAAAATTTTCAAAAAGTATGAACTCTCAGAACTCTATTGCCATTATTCATAATTTTAATTTTGTGCTGAAAATAGGGCTCCGCGCGACCGCTACAGCATGCGCGCGCCTTCTCTTAAGAGAGTACACCACATAAAATAATTTTTTATAGTATTAAATATCGATTTAAAAATTTTAATGAATCATGGTGTGTTCCTTTCACTTGAAAGAACAAGGTCCCGTTGTAAAAAAATATATTTCAACAAGTTAGGCATTTGTTAATTAGTCCTTATTATTCGGACCTCGGTTCTCATAAAAAAAGACATAAATGTTTGAATAATAACTCTAAAAACTGTTCGCGCCTTGGAGCCTTTTTTATATATAAACTCAACAAGATCACGTTATAAAAGTTTTTAAAAGTTGTTTATTTTGTTTTTTATAATTCTTTAAAGTTGACAAAAAAATTAAAAAAAAAAAGTTGTAAAATTTTTTTTTGTCCACATGTTTTGTTATTGCTGTTTTTGCATCAAACGAAGGCATTCAATAACATTCGAAAATAAGTTTTCAGGGCATTTATTTATAAATTGTTTGTAAACAAATTGATTGGTCTAATATTTCAAAAAAACAGTTTTTTGTCATTCTGTTGTGTAGAAAATATAATAATAATAATAAAGAAAAAAAAATCCTAAAAAAATTGTATTACTGTGTATAATAGTTTTTTCAATATTTCCACTACTCAAATAATTAATTATTCTTCAAGAACAATTTGTTATAAACAAATTTCGAATCTCATTATATTTTTTTTCTGAAACCACTGAAAATTACAAAAACAACCATATAGAACAAAATGTCGATTTTTTTTCCATTTTTTTTAGATTTTTCAAAATTTCATTAAACACATTTATGAACTAAATTTTTCCGCGAGGTTAATGATATTATAAATTCAGAGAATAATAATGTACAAATAGGTTGGGGTTATATTATTTATTTAACGAATAATAATATTTTTATAAAGATTTTTATTGATTACAGAATAAAATTAATGTAAGTTCTTACATTTAAGATTTTCATTTCCTCTTTCTACGTTTTCTTGAAGGCTGGCAGTCCGATGTCGATGGTTGTTGATCTGTCGGTATTTCTTCCGATTGTTCGTCAGCGTCATGAACAGTTCAAGCATCGTAATCTCCAACATCATCATCGTTACCATCACCGAAAATACCCTGGATCACTTGAAGATATCCAGGCTTGACTATACAGGGTGAGTCAGAAGTACTTTGACAAACTTCAGGAGGTGATTCCTCACAATTTTCTAATATGAATTGTCCAAATGAATTTAGTCCGGAAACGCTTCGTTTCCAAGATACAGGGTGTTGAAGTTATATTTTTATTTTCGTTTTTCATGAAGAACTTTCGAAATACTGACCTTAATTGAACGGAAATTGATATTGAGGGGTTTTTTGAGGTGTCGAATTCGAACCTGATGTTATTATTGCTCTTACTCGTAGGGGGTGCCACCTACACGTCTTTTTCTTTTTTGAAGATTCATAACTTTTTTGAGCGTACTTCTAGCACATTTTTCAGTGGAAGAATCAATTCCTCTATCATATCTACGTGAAAAAGCCACCCTTGTTACAAGTCGCTATAAGCAACCGTTTTCTAGATATTTGGACTTGAAAATTTCAAGTCGATTATTTTATAATCGATGCGTGTTGAAGTTATTACCATGATTTTGCATTTTTTTCACAAGAATGCTTAGGAAATGAATTTGACTTTTGAGTAAGTAGTTTTGGTAATTACATAATATGTGACAGTTAAATGTTTTGTTGTTTTGTTGAAGTTTCTGTGAGTTTTAAAACACTAATTTTGAAAAAATGGATTATTTGAACAATAATGCTCATTTAGCCGATATAGACTAGGAGGAATCGGCGCATGAGTACCGAAAACTATTCCACCTCAATTTTTTTATGCGATCCTCTTCAAATTGCCCTACTGATGATATAAATGCATGTTGCCATGGGGCAACCCCATGCCATATTGTTTAAACCGAAATTGTTTAAACAATTGCAAGGAATTGTTATTTTTCAACCGGACAAATTTTTTTATATTTGTTGTTGAAATACAAATTAAAAAGGTCCCATGACTTTTCACGATATAGTTAATATTTTTAGAGATATGAATTTTTAAAGGTTCGAAAAATCTCAAATTTGGGTATTTTTGACCCATGAAATATATAGTTTTTGTATTGTTAATTTCGCGCGCTCACAAGTATGCGTCGTACCCGGTTTGTGAAATTTTACCTGCTTTACACGCATTTACGGGTTGTGATACGACTAGTAAAATTGGCACAAAAAAAAGCTTTAGAAATGATAAAAGTAAAAGAAAATCGTGATGCTTTAGTCCCTCTTGGCAATGGCTTGGATTTAAGTACTAAGGAGTTGAAAGGCTTAGAAAGATTGTATTTAAATATTTTGGGTAAAAAAGGTAACACGGCGGATGAAGCTAGACAAAGTATTTTTTCTCGTTGCTTTGGCACTAATATTAATTTATCGAAAATTCCGTGCACATCAGATGCCTTGCATGCACATTTGCATGCACTTAGAGCTTCTGCTCAAACATACATTTGGAAAAATGCATTGAATCCCCAATATGAAACATTAGATTTTACGAATTTCGGATACAAACTAGAGAATGGTACTTTGCTACCTTTATTTATAAACAAAAGCCCATTTCCAACTGTTCTTTAAAAATTGTGTAATTGTTAGAAATCCTGTGCAACCAAAGCTTGTAACTGTAAAAAAAAATATTAGTTGCATACTTCTATGTGGTTGTGATCCAGAAGACTGTAAAAATATAATATATAAAAATGATATTGATAATAAATACTTATTTTTAAATTTTGTTTCATTATTCCATACTTCTACATCTATAACCTTCGTTTGAAGAAACTATTCAATGTAATTACTTTCTGTTTTAATAAAAAAAAAGTAATATAAACTGATAAAAAAGTAATTTAATTACATGTTCCGATTTATGCTTAAATAACTTTTGTAAAATTGATTCCAGAAAAAAAAATTGTTCGAAACAAATTTTAGACAATTTCATTATTAATAACATTGCTCTCTTTAACAATCTTGATAAAGTTAATCGTTCTCAAGATAAATGATAAATAATAATTCAGGACACAGAAAGGCCGATGCAGCGCATGAGTCAGAGAGAGACGGCGATACTTAAAGGTAAGCGACTCATACTTGTGAGCGCGCGAAATTAACAATAAAAAACAGGTATAAACAATGAAATTTTTTTAAATATCCATTAAGAATATTATTAACTATTGTATGAAGAATTAAAAAAAAAATATTTATATATTTTTTTTTTTTTAATATATTTTTCATGAGTCAAAAGTACCCAAATTTGAGATTTTTCGAACCTTTAAATATTCATATCTCTAAAAATATTAACTTTATCGTGAAAAGTCATGGGAACTTTTTAATTTGTATTTCCATAAAGAATATAAAAAAATTTGTCCGGTTGAAAAATAACAATTCCTTGCAATTGTTAAAACAATTTCGGTTTAAACAATATGGCACGGGGTTGCCCCATGGCAACATGCCTTTATATCATCAGTAGGGCAATTTGAAGAGGATCGCATAAAAAAATTGAGGTGGAATAGTTTTCGGTACTCATGCGCCGATTCCTCCTAGTCTAATATGCATTTCGTTTATGGCCTTGCAGATGGCAATGCGCGCGAAGCAAGATATATTTACCAGACGCGATTTCCTAATCGAGTACTGCCTTCGCTACAACATTTACCAGTCTGCACCATCGTTTGGCAGAAGCAGGTAGCTTCAAGAGGGCAGCTGATATTATTGAAAGACCACGAGCAGTCCGAACCCCAGATTCGAAAGAAGCTGTTTTGAACGCTCTCGAGGAGAATCCAGAAACAAGTACAAGAATAATTGCTGAAGCTCTCAATTCTACTGAGTCCACAGTTTGGAGAATTATCCACGATCAATAATTTCATCTAAAACATATTCAAAGGGAACAAGTTTTTTTGCCACGAGACTTTCTCCAACGCATTACTATGTGTCAGTGGTTTTGGAGAAAATTGGCTGAAAATCCTCAATTTTTAAGATATGTACTCTTCACGGACGAGGCAAACTTCTCCCGAAATGCTATCACAAACTTTCATAACAACCTTGTTTGGGCTCTGGAAAATTCGCACGCAGTTAGTGTGAATGTATGGGCGGCAATAATTGATAATTACTTGATAGGTCCTTTCTTTCTTCCGTTCCGACTGAATGGCGCAACTTACAGAGACTTTTTAGAAAATGAATTGCCGGGACTAGTTCAGAATGTACCATCAGAAATTCGTATCCGCATGTGGTTTATGCATGATGGGGCTCCAGCCCATTTTAGCGTTGTAGCCAGGTAATTTCTCAACACTGTCTATCCAAATCGATGGATCGGTAGGGGTGTAGAAGAACCTAACCAGGCGTGGGCACCAAGGTCCCCAGAACCAGCTGAACCAGCTAGATTTTCATTTTTGGGGACATTTGAAGTCACTAGTTCATAAAACTCCAGTAGCGAACGAGGAAGATCTAAGAAACCGAATAGAAGACGCCTGTGAAACAATAAGGAACACACCAATAATTTTTGAGCGGGTACGAGATTCAATGACTAGATCACTGAATGCCTGTATCTTCGCTGAAGGTGAACACTTTGAACAATTTATTTCAATACAATTCAGTTTCCTTTATTTTATTTCATTCTATTTATTCAAAATTTCTTGAAATAAAATGATGATATTCCTTGCAAATTTTATTCAAAACAAATACAGATTTTGCACCCTTGATACAAAACTAACTATTTCAAACGAGTAAAAATAAATAGAATAGGTGGCGCCGCCTACAAAAAACCAAAACTACTTACTTGAACGTCAAATTCATTTCCTGAGCATTCTTGTGAAAAATGCAAAATAATGGTAATAACTTCAACACGCATCGATTGTCAAATAACCGACTTGAAATTTTCAAGTCCAAATATCTTGAAAACGGTTGCTTATAGCGACTTATAACGCGGGTAGCTTTTTCACGTAGATATGATAGAGAAATAGATTTTTTACTGAAAAATGTGCTAGAAGATCGGACAAAAAAGTTATGGATCTTCAAAAAGAAAAAGACGTGTAGGTAGCGCCCCCTACGAGTAAGAGCAATAATAACATCAGGTTCGAATTCGACACCCCAAAAAACCTCTTGATCCTTATTTTCGTTAAATTGAGCTCAGTATTTCGAAAGTTATTTAAAAAAAACAATAATAAAAATAAAACTTTAACACCCTGTATCTTGGAAACGAAGCGTTTTCGGACATATATTTATTTAGACAATTCATATAAGAATATTGTGAAGAATCACCTCCTGAAGTTTGTCAAAGTACTTCTGACTCACCCTGTATATTCACTTTCAACCGTCTCCTCATCAGCATGTTCCAAATCTTCTAGATTATCATCATATTTTTCGTTATTTCCCTCCACAATGTCAGCTGCATTGAAACAAGTCTCCCCTAGACAATTTCTGCATCTTCTTAAACATCGTAATTTTTGAAAAATCTATAAAAAATTGGAAAAAAAATTGTTTAAGAATTTTTTTAAATCATTATATTTTCTAAACAACGAAATGACTTGATTTTTTTTCATATTGAACTAATCAATTTGTATATAAACAATTTATAAACAAATGTCATAATTGTTTTTTCGAATGTTATTAAATGCCTTCGTTTGATGCAAAAACAGCAATAGCAAAACATGAATAAAAATTTTTTTCAACATAATTTCTTCAATTTTTAACTTTTTGTTGTCTTTAAAAAATTATAAAAAACAACTTCTTTAAACTTTTATAACCTGATCTTGAGTATATATACAGGGTGTCCCTGGACTTCCTCTTTTCCTCTCAGGAATGTATAGATGGGATCAAAATATCACCAGTACTCCATATAACTTTTGTTCCTGAAAGCCTTCGTTGCCAAGTTACGGGCCCTCAAAGTTACAAAATGAAAAATGTTTTTCTTTGATAACTTTCAAAGTGAATATTCAAAATCATCTAAATTTCGGTGATTGACTAAACAAATGAATTCCTTCGATGAGCTTTCATGCAGGAGTAAGTTGTTTTGCTACGAAGTCAGGAACGGACTACCCCCGATGGTCCACACCCCAAAACTTTGAAATGACTGAGATTTGTCAATATGTTTTAACAAAACAAGATTACCTGGACAATTTCCTGAATAAAAGTACTCGTGTAGAAAATCGATCGGAGCAACGATTTTTGATAAAAATACATTTTTGTTCGACGACATCCAACCTGAGATGTCAACCATTATTCGAAAAGATCAATTTGTTATGAAAATAGAAATGATAGGTACAATGTTCATAACGAATTTTTATCATGCGAACACGTTCACCTTACAAAACTCATGGTGTAAATAATCAATCGCAAGCCTCAAGAGCAAACAGAAATGCAAAACTCGCTACAAAAACTGCTCGATATGACCCCCGTCTCTCTCAATACATTTTATTAGTCGGCGCAAACACCCTCGCTGCACATGAAATAGCATGCCAGGGTCGTTTCGTATGTCTTCACAATGTAATGTAATTCAATTCAACAAGGCATCTCTGGTGTGAATAGGTGTAACAATTCTCGAGTGGGGATCTAATAACTTGGTAGAATTCAATGCAAACAAAACACAAGCATGTCTTTTCTCTAGAAAAGCCTATCTCACTGTGCCTAACATAACTTTGTCAGGAGTAACCATACCACTGAAGTCATCCATATCGATGCTTGGTATTACTATCAGCAATAACCTTTCCTGGGAAAATCACGTGAGGTCCATTGCCAAAAGTGCATCCCGAAAACTTGGTTTTTTGTTTCGTGCCAAGAGCTATTTCAACCCCCACTCAGCTGCTTATGATCTATAAGGCACAGATCCGACCTGTCCTGGAATACTGTTCCCATATTTGGAGCGCGGCACCTAAACATATCCTGAGGCTCTTGGATTCTGTCCAAAAAAGGGCAATTCGTCTCGTCGGTGATGCCTCGCTTACAAACTCGCTCACTTGTCTGGAACACCGTAGAAAAGTTGGCGATTTGTCTCTATTTTATAGATATTTTCATGGGCGATGCTCTTCTGAAATATCAACAATCGTTCCTGCTTTGGCAGTTTCTTCGAAACTAACCCGTCAAGTTCAGTCATCACACCCCTTCGTGGTCACTTTGGAGACCTGCAGAACATCACTTTCCAAAGACTCGTTCATCCAACGAACAGCGAGGCTTTGGAACTCATTGCCTAGGGAAGGTGTTCCCCGAGGCATACAACCTCCAGAAATTTAAGAAGAACACCAACTCCTACCTTCTTTCCCTTGGTTCCCACGATGTTCTCTGAACATTACAGGATATCCTTTTTCGTTTGAACCAGAACATTAAAAAAAATGTAAACGAGGCTTTCTAGATGCCCCCACAGAAAGAAATCCTATGGATTTAAATCCGGAGACCGCGGTGGCCATGAATATGGCCCACCTCTACCAATCCATCTATTGGGGAAAATCTGGTTCAGATGGTCCCGCACAATCAATCTAAAAGGAGGACGAGCGCCATCATGCCTAAGCCACATATCTCTTCGGGTTTGCAATGGAACATGTTCCAAAAGTCCATTCAAATCGTTCTGAATGAACTCCGAATAACGTTCTCCATTCAATCGGTCATGTAGAACGATTGATCCTATAAGATGGTTCCCTATTTCATAGTGGAGTAGCTTGTTAAATCAAAAACACCACGAATCTACATAACTTGATATTTCATTTGAAAAAATATCTACATTGTGAATGAAACTTTCAACTAGGTACTGTACTTTTTGTTCACGACTTTATTCTAGCATATTTTGTATTATCCCTGTTATAAATGTTGTTGAATTAACGTTAACATTAGTATTTCTAATGTGAAATTTTTCATTTCAAATAAAGGTGGACGATCGGGTTTGATGTCGTCGAGTAAAACTGCATTTTTATCAAGAATCGTTGCTCCGATCGACTTTCAACACGAGTACTTTTATTCAGAAAATTGTCTACGTAACCTTATTTTGCTGAAAATTATTGAAAAAGTATCTGTCATTTCAAAGTTTTGGGGTGTGGACCATCGGGGGTAGTCCGTTCCGAGGGCCCGTAACTTGGTAACGAAGGCTTTTAGGAACAAAAGTTATATGAAGTACTGGTGATATTTTGACCCCATCTATACATTCCCGAGAGTAAAAGAGGGACACCCTGTATAAGAAGGGCTCCAAGGCGCGAACAACTTTTATCTATTATTTGAATATTTATGCCGTTTTTATGAAAACCGAGGTCCGAATAATAAGGACTAATCAACAAATGCCTAACTTGTTGAAAAATATACTTAATTTTTTTCCAACGGGACCTTGTTCTTTCAAGTGTTAGAAACACACCATGATTCGTTCAAATTTTCAAATCGATATTTAATACTATAAAAAAATTATTTTATGTGGTGTACTCTCTTTAGAGAAGGCGCGCGCATGCCGCAGCGGTCCCGCGGAACCCTATTTTCAGCGTTAAACTAAAATTATAAATAATGGAGATAAAGTTCCAGGAGTGGTTATTCCCCAAAAACGAAACCCCTTTTATTTGTTTTTGTTTTTTATTAATAACAATTGCAATTTTCGTCAGCAGAGAAAAACAAAAAATTACTCTCTCAGAATTGCATCCCAAATCGAATGAGTTATTGCTCATATTTTTTGGAGACTATTTTTCGCAGGAAACTCACTTCTCGACTGGACTATAACCGGAAGGAGACCTTGCATATGGCAGAACGAGAATGGATTGAATCCTTTATCCGGGCAACACTCCATACATCAAACAAACAAGACAATATGTCATCATCCTTTTGACAGAACTCCTTTGAAATCTTATTGAAATCAAAATTACGAAATGTCTGCATCAAAAAGTGTACTTGATAATCCTCAACTTAACGGAAGATTCATCATGAAATGCAGATAGATGCAATACTACATATGAAACTAACACATACAATTGAAAATGTCGAAAATGCAGCTAACGAAGTAGGGTTAAGAGGTGATAGTAGATGATGAATGGGAAAGCAGAGAGAGAACGTGAAAATAGAAATTGAACGAAAAAGAGTATTTCCTAAAAAAAATTATTCTAGTTCAAGTTGTTTCTTCTCCAAACGAGGGAGATATTGTATGTTTTTCTCTCATAGTATTATTGCTATCTACCTTTATATTCACTTTGACTAACCGTATCGATTTGGAAAAATAAATATGGGACTGCAAGTTTGAATAGTTTTTTCCATCCATTTTCCTTCCGAAGTTTTCTTCATTTCTATACTCATAATGAGAATATATTTGTCTGAATTATTTTTATTTTAAATCATACCATATACAGAGTGTCAGTGAATAAGTGCGACAAACTCCAAGGGGTGATTCTACATGAAAAAATAATGACAGTTTGCTATATAACTTCTGTCCGCAAGTGCTTCGTTTGCCGAGATACGGAGTGTTAAAGTTTTCCTTAAAAACTGACTATTTATTTATTGCTCTGAAACCGGTCGAGATATGCAAATTAAATTTGGTGAGTTTCAAGAGGTAGTTATTGCGCATTTTTTGACATACAATTAGAAATTGTATGTTCATCATTGGCGCGCATACACTTAATGATCTCAATTTTTTTGAAGAAAAAATTAAATATTTCAAATTTTTTAATTCCTCGTTTAATTTAAGACAAAAAATCTCTTCTGCTTTTTTTCGTATGGGGCGCCGTTTTTATGCAAAAAAACAAAACATTTTAACGCGTATTTGTCATTACTTCGAAACATTATCTAGTACCACTGTCAACATTCTGTTAAAAACGAATATTTCAACGAAATGTCAAATTACTTTCTTCATTTTAGAGCTTTTAGTTTGGTTTAACATTAATGAAATAAATAATTAATTTTTCTTTTATCGAAAAGAATGGAAAATTATACAAATTCGAAATTGTCAGACATGCATTTTGTCTATGGTCGAAGTAATGGAAATGGTCGGCAAGCTCGACGATTGTATGGTGAGTTGTGTCCAGGACGTAAAGATTTTTTAGCCCCAAATCGAACGAAAAATCCAAAAATGATTTTTTATTTGAGATATCCCAGTGGCGAACCATTTTTTTCTTCAAAAAAATTGAGATCATTACCCGTATTTTTTTTTCTGCGGACTATCTCATAATTATTGTATAATTGACAACTTTAACTTTATTCTATTTGCGGGACGGTAAGCCTATGTAATCTGTCACAATGTTTGCAATGTAAACCATATCTCTCTGTCTCCTCAGCTTTAAACTTGCGGAACCCTTTTCCCCTTTGCATTATCATAAGTCAGTATGATCCTAATTGGTTTTATCATTTGCTACAGGCAGCCCTCTTTCTTTGTTGTCGAATGTTTTCGTTCCGAATTTCATAAACCCCTTCTATTTTTTCACAGTATTTAAAAATGAACATTCACCGATTCAACCCAACCGCCTCACATCAGCCAGTGCAGTGATCACGCATAAGCCAAAAATTCATAGGAATGCCAAACTGGAGACGAGGGCCGTCAGAAGAAGTAAGTAGTATTTTATGTAGCTTTGAGAATTGTTTTGACTCTCTATTTTTCCGAAAAATTTGAATTTGAAAATTAAAAAGTGGTAATCACGGTGCAATCAATCCAAGCCAACATGTTCGAGGAAACAGAGCATTGTAATTTCAGAGGTACCCCTCAGGGGGACAATACTCTCCCCCTTCTGTGGGACATGGTTGTAGATGAACTGCTAATTTCTCTGAATAACTAAGGATATTACTCTCAAGGGTATGCAGATGACTTGGTCATCCTCATCGAAGGAAAGAATACTCGAACAACCTCGGAGCTAATAAAAAATGCACTGAGGACAGTAGAGGAATGGTGTAACAGAGAGACAAATCCGAACAAAACAACACTAATTCCCTTCACCCGGAGAAGAAACATGAGAGATCTCATACCTCCCAGACTATTCGGTGGAACATTACAAGTAGTAGAGCAGGTGAAATATCTAGGGCTGATTCTTGACAAGAAACTAACCTGGAACCCGCATCTTCAACATGTAACCGATAAAAGCAGGATAACCTCCATGATGTTTAGGAGAGCTTTTGGAAAAACCTGGGGGCTCAAGCCGAAAGCCATACACTGGCTTTACACAGCGGTAATAAGACCAAGAGTAACTTATGGCTCACTCTTATGGTGGCCAAAAACAAATCAAAGACAGGCAAAAACCAACCTTGGGAAAATCCAGAGGCTTGTCTGTCTCTGCATCACGGGTGCAATGAATAGCACTCCAACAGCTGCAATGGAAATCATCCTAAACTTCGAATCCCTTGACTTACATGTCATTGGAGAGGCCAGGATGAGTGCATATAGACTGAAACAAACAAAAAACTGGAGAATCCGAACAACTGATTCTGGTATGTCCAGAATCACTCATGTAATCAATATCGACGAACTCGAAATGATTTCAGACTACATGCAACCCCTATACTCATTCGAAAAACCATTCGAAACACGAATTGACGAATCTGGATGGGCCCCGAGTATAGAATCACCATCAACTGCGGTCATAGTCTGGTATACAGACGGTTCAAAGACAGTTGAAGGAACGGGAGCAGGAATACATGGGGTAAGGCCAAGAAGGGACTACATAATACCACTTGGCAAATGCTCCACTATATTCCATGCTATTATGGCATGCATTCAGAAGAATCTAGGAAGTTGTTATAGAAAAAAACACATCTACATTCTATCTGACAGTCAAAGTGCTATCAAAGCACTCAATTTCATACAGATAAAGTCTGAACTGGTCTTGGACTGCCTCCAGAACCTCATCGAGCTGGCAAAACACAACAAGGTCACCTTGATGTGTGTGCCAGGTCATAGAGGCATTGAGGGCAACGTAAAAGTGGACCAACTATCTAGACAAGCATCTGAAACGCTATTCACAGGGCCAGAACCTGTGCATGGGATTAGCAAAAACCGACGCAGGACCCTGATCGACGAGTGGATAAAAAGAAGACATCAACAATATTGGGATCAAACTGTCGGGCAAATACACAGCAAAGTCATGGTAGGGCACCCAAACTGGACCCTGGCGGCTGACCTTCTGAACCTGAACAGAACGAAGGCACGTATAATAGAAGGTCTGTTGACTGAACACTGCGGCCTAAGAAAACACCATGGGCGTACGCAGGGAAACCGTGGAGTGTAGGCTATGTGATGAAGAGGAAGAAACAGCCTCCCATATTATCTTCGACTGTGACGCCCTAAGTAGAAGGCGACACATAACCTTTGGAGAGATCAGCCCGGAAACAGGCATGAATCCGAAGAACCTTATTAACAGGCTACTAAACCTAATTAAAGGCACAAACCTGTTTGAATGAGGAACCACTGACGACAAAGTGACACAATGGACCCTAGCTGGTCGCAGTGTCAAGGGAAGCTATGTGCCAACCCTGTCTCTGGTTCGTCAGTTTTCAACCAACCAACCAACGGTGCAATCATGCAGTTACTGAAGTTTTAATCAATCACCTTTCGCTTATGATCGCACGCAGATATCTTTCGAAGTCAACAAGGCTTTGCCTAATGGAAAAAGTCGCGGCCAGTCGGAAAGGTAGATTTCATAATTTATTTATTGATTCCAAAGTTATCAATAATCGAGTTGACATACCATAGTACGTATTTTTCATTGGAAAACACAAACCACATTTATATTTATATGTGAATCGAAAACATTAAAAGTTGATGGTCTTATGATAAAATATATGTTTCAGAAAAAGGTCCATTTCTCAAAGTGGAGTAGATGATGAAAGAAATGAGTGTGCTCAAAGTCGTGTCCACAGTTTATTTGTAGATATTAATTAGCTTAGACATGTTTCGGGACTAATTAGTCTCATCTTCAGTAACATACAAAGGAGTTATCTGAAAAATTATATAGTTCATAAATTTTGTTTTGAGTGACAAACATTTTCAGTTATGGCCGGTGAGAAGGGTTATACTCAAATGTGGAACACGAAAATAAATCAAGACAAATTTTTATATAGAAACCTTCCTCACTAGCTGGAAAGTGTGTAGCTCTGCAGGCAGAAGTCAGTCCCAGGGCTGAAAGCAGGGGCAGGCGTTCAAAGATTCTTCCAGAGCGCAGCCTGGCGCTCACATAATCCGAACACCTAATCATTTATCAAGGCCTAGTATCGGCGTTGAATAAACGCTCGCGTTCAGAGTGAAAGGACCGGAGTCCGACCCCGAGCTGGGTCACGCATTTTTAACCGACGAAACCAAAAAGGAGGAGGTTCTCTATTCGACCCGTATATTTTATGTTTTTCCATCATATTTTTCTATGTATGATCACGCATAACTTTTTACTGAGGCGTCCGATTCCGATAATTCTTCTCTCAGTAGATAGGGTGTACTTCGAGTTTGGTCCCATTTGAATTTGAAAGATGAAATCCACCCCTTAGGGTAGCGAAATGAAGGATCACTCACCCTCTGAATTCTGGTCCGTTAACCGATTCTATCAGGCATAACTTTGTACTGGGTTCTTCGATTTGGATGATTCTTTTTTTAATAGATAGGGTATACCTTATATTTGGATTTCGAAAGGAATTAGCCACCCTTACTGGTGGAAAAATAGGGGATAATTGATTTTTCACTAGTGAACATTAGCACACACATATGAAGTTGACAATGACAGATCGCTACTGACATTATTCTTGTTCCGTCAAAATCAGTATATTTTATGAGAGGATGGAATGATATACGAAGTAATGAAATAAACTAACCAGAAAAATGAAAATAATTTATATTACAACAAATAGTAAAAATAGATAATAATATTATTTAACTGGTAATAGTTGAAGTAAGGTGGGTAAGTAAGTATTTTGGAAGTAATCAAAAAACAAGTAGGTAGTAATTAGCCACAAAAAATTGAAAAAAAAATCAACTGAAAAGCTAAAAATTAAATAAACCTTCTTAGTCTAAATGATAATTGAGCTCCTAAACTAATGTAAGTAACTGATTTTGAGTCGGCGCCAAACAAACTAGCAATTGAATTAGGAGAAGTGTAAAATGATGGCAGCGAGATGCACGGCTGCGTTTTGATGACTTCTTTCATAGATAATGATCTTCGATAATTGTTTGTTTAGCGCCGACTCAAAATCAGTTACTTACATTAGTTAAGGAGCTCAATTATCATTTAGACTGAAAGGTTTATTTTATTTTTTGCTTTTCAGTTGATTTTTTCGTCGGTTTAATTTTTTGTTAAAAAGTTTTTATTTTTTACTTTTCAGTTCCGTATTTCGTCGGTTTGATTTTTTGTTAAAAAGTTTTTATTCATTTTATTTACTATTACACTCAAATCAACCACAAAACTTCTACAAGTCAACAAAATATATTACCTCAGAACTTCCACCCTCACAACCCCTCAAACAGAAACAGCATTTCCACAGAGCATTGTTACTCCACTGGTCTATTATGGAAGGGTTACTCCTTCATAGAAGACCAACAAGGAATAAGGATTTCACAAATATTATGAATTTATCACTTTACTTGTTAGGTTGTTAGGTATTAAGAGCATCGACTGTCTGAGGATGGTCGAGCCGAGATTATCTCACTGGAGCGGCCTACAGGGAAAATATCTCTTCCACTTAATACAGGGGAGTATGGAGCGTTTATCTAGGAAGCACGTACCGTTTCTCAGGGAAATTCGAAAAAAATAATGCACTTGAAAAGTATCAGAAATATACATATATATATATATATATATATATATATATATATATTTTATAAAAGTTACAAAGCCTTCCATCCGTTCTATATACGGATCAAATGATGCAGTAGTCACAAAATAGTAGAGTTTACTTTAAGTTAGTTTTTGTCAGTCTCAAAGTCAAGTAGACTGAGTATGAGTAAGAATGACATCAAACGTTAAAAACGACTATTGATAATTATTATTTGAAAACTATGGGGACACCAAATATGGAGATACATTTAAAAACACCTAAAAATCATAAATGGTTCAATTTGCCCAAGCATAAGATACAGAAAAATATTTGAACTTACTCCATACCACCAAGTTTCAACACTCATTCACTTGTTATTGGTTTGACACGATAATGGTTCAATTGGATTGTTATTTTAATTATTACCGAGCAAGTTGTTTATTCACTTTTGAATTTTAAGGTATATTCGACTATAGTTGGATGGATACTGTTTTTCTATCAAGTCGTGAACTGTCGACTGGAGGTTGTCGTTGACTTATCTCGTTCTTGAAGCGTTGATAAATAATAGGTAATTTTGGAAAATACTGTTTACTTGTGAATTCACTTTGTGCGGTCATTACTCGGTTTAACTCGATTTCAATATACCCTTTCTTATTAGCTTCGCAAGTTCACTGCAAAGCGACAATATTCGTACTCTTCTCATCTTTTTTTCACTATATGGTAATCGAATGAAAAATAACTTCATTCCGAGAGGACATGTTACTTGCTCGACGTCTGTACACCGATTAAGATGTAGAAGGCTCGGGACGTCTCCTTTTATATCCGCTGACCCTTCACGTAATGGCTTTGATCGGCCGCGGCTCAAATTACTAAAATCATAGTTATCTTCTCCCTGTCATAAGGAATCGGCAGCTTAACAATTAATGGCTTGTTGCTGTCTCCGGAAGAATATAAAAAACAGATTTATTGTATTTCGTAGTCGGGTGCACTTAGCGAGCTGTCACCACCTATTAATTTATAGCGTATTTGTTTACATAATGAATTCCTTAGATATGACTAACACGAGAAAGTGGTAAATTGTGTATGAATCATTTGAAAAAGGGTGATTTTTTTTATCTGCATTCCGGCTGGCGGTATTTAATCTATTCATAACGGGCCGTTGTTTATTAGTTCGGTCGCGTATTTGACTTTAGAATTTATTTTCATTCCTAGTTAATTTGTTTTATGGCTATAAAGTTCATATTTAGTAATATCGTGTTGTTTCTTATGCTTGAAAGTTTTTCTGTACTTATGGGGGCATGACAGCATGACTTGCTCCACAACGGCCGAAGGCTGCTGAAAATTTCTCTGAACCTAGTTTTTCGACGTACCTTTTCCAGGAAGTAGCTCCAATTTGTTCAACGGCAGTATTATCCGTGAATTCCAATTGTTCTTTCATGATCAAATTACAGATCTTTCTCATAAGCGAATAGCAGGAAGAGATATAAAGCTTTATTTGACTTGAAATAATTTATTATTACATAGGGTATCGCGAAACATAACATCACGAGACGACCTCTCACTGCCTCTTGAACAACGGAAATTTACGGATAATACTTTCGTTGAACAAATTAGAGCTATTTTCTGGAAAAGTTACGACGAAAAACCAAGTTCAGGAAAATTTTCAGCAGCCTTCGGCCGCTGTGGGGCAAGTCATGCTCTGTGAAAATGCTATTTCTGTCTGGATTTCAGAATATGTTATGATTATTTTGAACCTGTGATGTTAGTTCCGGAGGAAGATCTGGCCCCTTATGTTCCACCGGACTTTTTGATTATTTGAATAAATTAGAAAAATACAGTTTATAAAATTTTAATTACTCTTTGATCACATAGGGGTTGCGAAATTATATTGAACTCTATGAAATTCATAATTTTCGTGACTTCGAAATGCAGACAGAATATTTCACCATAGAATCACCAACATATACTTACCAGAGTCTACCAACTTTGAAGTCTCTGGACTATCTCTAGACTGCAGAACTCTGCATTCTGGTTGGGGGGCTGTGAGGGTGAATGTTCTGAGGTAATACATTTCGTTGACTTGTAGAAGTTTTGTGGTTGATTTGAGTGTAACAGTAAAAAAAAATGCGTAACCCAGCTCGGGATCGAACCCCGGTCCTTTCATTGTGAATGCGAGCGTTCATTCAACGCGGCTACCAGGCCTTGATGAATGATTGAGTGTTCGGAGTTTTGTGAGCGCCAGGCTGCACTCTGGAAGAATATTTGATCGCCCGCCCCCGCTGTTAGCCCCGGAACTGACTTCTGCCTGCAGAGCTACACACTTGACACCTTATCATTTTTATTCCGAGTAGCCAGCTCTTAGACCATTAAAAATTAACGAAATGTTGGGTTGCGATCCCAACCAGGGAAAGTTGTCAACATCCTTCAAAAGAATGGAAACACAACATAATCATGATATTCGTTACAATGGTAAAAATGAACATCATCTTGGGATGAATAAAAGCTGAAACGTTTGAAGAATGACATAAAACAATGGCTGGGTGAAAGATTGAGATTCAGAAAGTAACCTCTAGTGGTAGGATATAACGAATATGTAGTGGTTAAAGAACAATATTAATGCAAAAGCTTGAAGAGACATCTATGAAAGTAGTTCTCAACTATTTTGATTTGAAGGTAACGAAATGACACTATGTTCAGTCTGTTGAGTTGAAAGTACATTGGAGAACAAACGTCAGATGATATTTACTTGGGAAATATATATTAGAATATAATACAATTTTATAATATTTACTGAGTTCATTCTAAGGATAACGAGTCAAAAAATTGTAGGCAATCAAAGTTGATTTGTTCATTCAAAAAAAAAATGTTAGGATATTTTTTGCTGCTGTTAATTTCGAAAATTCAAATTTTATTCACAAGGGAACCTTTATTTGCAAGTTGGAGAATTTTCAAGTCTTTATCTATGTCAAAAGAGTGATTAGCATTAATCACATGGTTTGCAAATGAACTGTTGGAATTAATTTCATAAAATGATGAAGGGAGAAATTTTGAATTGTTTCGATTTCTCAATTGTTCCCTAACTCTTGTATTAATTTTTCGACCACTCTGGCTTATATATTTGGCATTACAATTAGGTTCTGAACAAGAAATCTCATAAATGCCTGATTTTTCAAGGGGGTTAACTTTATCTTGTTGTTAACAATTTTTTTATGTAAGTTGTTATTAGTGTAAAAACCAATGTTTACATCATCACTTAAACGTTGAAAAATGTTTTTATGTCTTGTGAGACTTTGCCGAAATGAGGAATAGAGCAATATTTAACGGGGATTCTGGAATTATATAAAAATCTATTAGTGAATTTAGATAAGTGTCTATAATAAATTCTATTGGCTATATAATAAATTCTGTTGGCTAGTAATAAATTATCTGGCATTACAATTGGTTCTGAACAAGAAATCTCTGAATGCCTGATTTTTCAAGGGGCTTAAGTCTCTCCTTGTTGTTAGTTGTAATCAGTGTAAAAACAAATGTTTACATCATCACTAAAAACGTAATAGTAATTTGTGGAACCAGTTGGAAAAAGCACTACTTTCCGTAATGAGCGAATTTCTGCGGAACGAGCAAAGCGAGTTCCGCAAAAGAAAGCAAGTTACGAAAAATAGGGTTTTCCAACGTGTTTCACACAATATTTTTTCTAATATTGATGTGATCCTTTTTAGTTCAAGTTAAAAATATTAAAAATATATATTTAAAAAAACTGAAGAACGCTTTCAACGCACTAAAAATTAAAACATCATTTTAATATTCAAGGACTATGCCAAAAGCATAGGGTGCTTTTTGGTTACGTATCTTTGAGAAATATAATACTTTTAGAGTAAGATCCCAGAGCCGGCAAACCTACCTCATTTTAGCAAAGCTGAAATTTTAAGTATGAATAGTGTGATGTAGTTGAGAACGTATGCGTATTTGCTAGTTCGAAAGGGGGCCATTTTACAGGTATCAGGTACAAAAGTACATAAATAAATTTCCTACTTATGTTGAAGTATGGTAATGCGTTTGGCAATTAATATCGTCCAGTTAGTCGAGCGGTCTAAGGCGCGAGATCTAAGCTCTGGATCTCAAAAGTTTGCGAGGGTTCGAATCCCCACGCCTGACGATTTTTTTTAGTTTTCACTTTGAAATGGAGAAGTGATTCAGTTTTGGGATGAATATTCAAATAAAAAAAAATATTGTCTCAATTTCGATAGGAAAAATTTTTTAAAAATCGTCAGGCGTGGGGATTTGAACTCTCGCCAGTTTTTGATATCAGAGCTTAGATCCAGCGCCTTAGACCGCTTGGCCAACTGGACGATATTAATTATCGAACGCATTACGATACTTCAACGTAAGTGAGAAACTTTTTAATATACTTCTATACCTGCTACCCGTAAAAGAGGCCCTCTTTCAAGCTAGCAAGTATGCATACGTTCTTAACTACATATCACACTACTCATACTCAAAATTTCAGCTTTGCTAAAATGACGTAGGTTTGCCGGTTCTGGGATCTTGGACTATTTTAATTGATTACGACAAAGCACCCCACGCGTTTTGGCATAGTCATTGAATATTGAAATTATTTTTCACTTTTTAGTGCGTTAAAAGCGTGTTCCCATCCTTGGAGAGACTTCCATGGAAAAAACCGAAATTAATGCTACATAAAAAACTACGTTGTCAGCTGAGGTCAATATCACCAATTGTTCAAATTATGTTATTATTATTTATAATTAGTTTTTACCATACACATTATGTATTGAATTGAAATAAAATGTAATCTTCAATATGTACACAGAATATAATAACAATGAAGAGGTAATTTTGCCTCAAAAATATAACAAATTTCATTCCTGTATTTTTGCAACTGGTCGTGAAATTTACTTTTTATCACCAGTTACGAAAAATTTAACTTTTCTCGACTGGTGATGAAAAGTAAAACATTTGATAACGTCAACGAGTTTTGAAAAGTGTCACTTTGAATATCAAAAATAGAAAAAATGTTTCTTATGTCTTGTGAGAGAAATAAGGAATAGAGCAATATTCAACGGGGATTCTAGGATTATATAAAAATATATTAGTGAATTTAGGTAAGTGTCTATAATAAATTATCTTGATTAGATCCAAAGAAAAACCATTCTTGAGGCCAATTTGTTGAAATTTTGTTGGTTCATTGGTATAGAAAATAATATGTGGAACAAAGCGTTGAAAGAACTCAGTTTGTGGGAGACAGGGTGATCTGATGTAAACAGTTATGTTATCAGGTGTGTCGGCTCCCTATTTATGGAAAAATCAAATTTGCTTCGATTTAGTGATCAAAACATCTAAGGAAGGTGAACAATTGTTAGATTCCCTCTCCCTAGTAAAAGGAATAGATGTGAATTGATTTCATCAAGATTATCATTGAACAAAACAATGCAGTAATCGACATACCTGTAGTAAAAAATGATTGTTATGTCCTACCACTAGAGATCACTTTTTGAATTTCAATCTTTCACCCAGCCATTGTTTGCTGTTATTCTTCAAACGCTTTCATTCATCCCAAGATGATGTTCATTCTCATTAACCATTCCATCCCTTTGAAGAATGTTGACAACTTTCCCCTGGTTGGAATCGCAACCCAACATTTTGTTAATTTTCAGGTACTGTTGTGTTCCACATGTGAATATAACCTCCTCGCCGGCCATTACTGAAAATGGGTGTCACTCAAAACAAAATCTATAAATTATAAAATTGTTCACATTATTCCTTTGTATGTTACTAAAGATGGGACTAATTAGTCCCAAAACATGTCCAAGCTAACTAATATCTACCAATAAACTGTGAAGACGACTTTGAGCCACTCATTTCTTTCGATAATATTAATGTAATCTCACCCAATGAAAAAAATATAACCAAACTCGTTTTCTTCCAGTTTGTTTCAACTCTAAAATTACATAGAGATGAATACTCATTGTCACTGAACTACACACAAAATTGTTTTTGGATTACTATCGTTTCGGACGTCCATCGTCTTGATGTATTTAAAAGGTTTTCACGACGTTTCGAATGCTTGTATCTGTAATCGTCTTCAGGTGGATACTGACAAGTTTAGGTGCTACTTACCAATTTATATGACTGTCGGCGCAATGATGCGTGCAATTCCGCCATGTGCAGCGGTGCGTGTAATTTCGCGCGGTGTGGTGGTGCGTGAAGTTTCGCGCCTCTGCAGCCCGCCAGAAAGAGCAATCAGGGGTTTCCATACGTTCTTGATCTCAACGCTTGGTTGACTAAAGGCGTTATTGGCTTCGATGTAGGCGGCCTCTTTGAACTTTCGTTTGAACCAATGCCTCTCTCTATGTAGAACACTTGCGTCGTCCCATAGAACTCGATGGTGCTCAGTCCAGGCGTGGTCAGCGTTTCCCGATTTTGATGTTTCTCCACGTTGAGTCCATTTCTTGTGCTCATCCAATCTTACCGATAACGGTCTCTTTGTCTCTCCAATGTAGGAATCTCCGCATTCACATGAAACTTCATAAATGCAATTCTTACTTATTTCATTTTTGTTGTCAGGTTTGGTCTTGGTCAGGAAACTCCGTAAAGTACTGCCGGATTGGAAGCAGCTCTTGATGTTGAACTTGTTTCCGATCCTTCTGATCTTCTCGGAGACACCTATGATGTACGGAAGGCAGATCACTGTGCTTTGTTGTTGCTCTTCAGATGTCTTCGTTTTCCGGAGTTGTTTCAATACTTCTTCTAGGAGTTTCTTGGGATATCCATTTCGCTGGAGGTCCTCTCTGATGTGGTATGATAGTAATCAAGTTACCACATCGTCTACAAACTTCAAACAAAATTGTTTTTCATTGCACTGCAACACTTCTGATAATAATATTAAAGTAACCCTGCGACTTGAATTGTATAAATTCACGAAATTTGTTTATGAACAATACAATCCACACCGAATACGCGGACGAAATGTAGTTATACACACTCTAACTGCATTCGCGTTAGAACTCGTATTATGGAGATTTTCGTGCAGAAAAATCAATAAATTACCTAGGATTGTTCTAAAAATTTTCATATGAATTCCCTTTGGAAGACGAGTACTCCATTTCATTTTCCGCATGTCTTGATGAATCAGGCTGTAGATATATATATATATATATATATATATATATATATATATATATAAAGATGAAGAGTAGTCTCTTGACTGGACTAGTTGAAAAAAACTGAAGTTCAGAAAACACCAAAAATTATGTTTTCTTTGAGGTTGCAGTCAATAGGAAACGGCCAAAGTAAAGAAGACTCTTTGTTAAATTGTCGAGCTTTCGAAAATCTGCATTTAATTATCAACTGGACGTTGCTAACAGAAAAATATCAGTGCACTTCATACTTCAAATTTCCCATACCAAATTGTACGAAATATATTAAAACTATTGTAAAATCCCATATTTTCTAAGATAATTTCAGTCGGTCTTATTGTAGTTGAGCACGTGGCTCTGCCTGCCTGCCTGCCTGCCACAGAGAAAAGAACGTAAGATGGTCAAACTAAGGAAACAAATTGTTCAATCAATGGAGGGAGACGACATGCTTAATTTCACTATTCGACAATAGATTCATGGCGGGCGATTTGAAAGTTGTACAAAAAATTTCTTAGAAACTAAGTATGTAGTGCACTGATATTTTCCTGTTAGCAACCTCCAATTAGTGAGTTTTTTTTAAAATTATATACATTTTTCGCAATGTGACTTCGTTGATTTGTTGAAAATATGAACAGGATGTTCATAAAATCAGATGTGCGACTGAAAGATAAACTTTAGTCACTATCTTCCATCGTCAAGATAACCTCTTGTGGGGTATTCATGTTGAAAAGGGAAACTTTCTCAATTGAATATTGAATGGAAAGATTTTTCTGTGAATTGAAAAATATTTCTATTTAATATTTAATTGAGAATGTTTCCCTTTTCAACGTGACTTCGTTCTTTTCAGATGTTTCGATGATGAAACAGAGTTTTTCGAAAGCTCAACAATTAAACAAATAGTCTTCTTTACTTTGACCATTTGCTATTGACTGCAACCTCAAAGAAACTTTTTTGTTCAAACGGTTTGGTTGTGGGTAGGATCAATGTTATTGAAGAACAACTATTGCTTTCTCGCAAACGTTCCGAACTCTAATATATTCATCATCAGGGCTCAAAAATAAGTTTTTCCGAGTATATACCGCAAACAATCAAAACTAATTTTTGAGTCCTGATGATGAATTTATTGAAGTTTGAAACGTTGGCGGGAAAACAATAGTTTTTCTCCAATAACATTTATTCTCATCCCAACTAAACCGTTTGAAGAACATATCTGTGGATCACCAAATTTAATTTTTTGTGTTTTCCAACCTTCAGTTTATATATATATATATATATATATATATATATATATACATATGTATATGAATATGTATATATATATATATATATATATGACATATATATATATATATATATATATATATATATATATATATATATATATATATATATATATATATATATATATATATATATATATATATATATATATATATATATATATATATTCAGAATCAGAGTCATGGGAGGAATCCAAACATTTTATAAAATACAGGGATTCCTGTTGAAAATAACGAAGATGACATCACTCCCGGAGAAACTGGAAGTGTCACAATAACGAAAATATCTTCGTTAGATTCTCAATGTTTCTTTTGCCGTGTCTACAAATTTTCAGAATCATGCTACTTTCAGTTCTCTATATAAAGATCGAGAACTCAAGAAGATATACCCTGTATATTATTATTTTCATTCAGAAGAATATTATCCCCTTCTTTCTCTTCATCCTCTTCAACCTCCATGACTTCATTACTATTTTCTCGGATGATAATTCTCCGGCAAGGAGGTCTGTGATGAGGTAGGTCCAAATGGCTTCCTTTAGAGGTATTTGGAGTTGGTTCCACTTTTTTTCCTCGTCTTTCTCAAGCCCATGTACTGGTATTTTCCCAAAACCATAGTGGATAGTGTTCCCAGTCTTTCTGATGATCTGACCTGATAGATCGTCCATACCTGCCTTCAGAATTCAGTGTGGGTCCTCTTCCTTCAGGCTGGCCTTCCATTAGGTTGTTTTGAACCCAAGTTCTGAGCTTCTATAAAAGCTTTTTTGTCGCCATTTCTTGGCCTCTGAGGAGAAAGACAATAATTGTCTCAGGTAGTCAGTTCCGCTCCCTGCTCCAGTTTTTCGGCTGTGAGCCATTCAGTTTGAGCCATTGTGGTGTTCCACAGTCGTCGAGGATCAGACCTGGCCACTAGTGAATGCCCCGATCAGATCCTATATACCCATCCAAAAAACATCTCATCTGCTAATACCTCCTCCACCTGGGTTTGCTCGCTCACACCGATGATAGTATCAGGGAACGTCTTAGGTAAGTTGGCAATCTTTTACATTTCTATTATATCTGCGAGCTGCATTTCGTAGTGGTGATGATACTTGTGCCCATATTCCTTTTTCGGTTTTGAGTTCGGGTGGGATCTTTTGCACCGTATCCTCTGTGGCCTTCTCCCGAGCTTTCTCTGATGCTAGCCATCTTCTGAGGTAGCATAGGTACCACCTGCATCCTGGTCCACTGAGGCGTGGACTCAGCGGAACAGGATCATCCCTACCTCCTAATTGTCCTTAATCAGGTGATTTTATTATTTGCTCTCTCTCTCCTTGGGAGCCTCCCACCTTTCTGAAGCGGAAGAAGATGAGGTTTGCTTCCCTGCTCTTCCCATTTTTGGTACCATTCTTTCTTCCTTGTGAGGATGTCACACTTGAGAGGATGAAGGTCCTGTTGTTGTTGAGCGAATGGTGTGCTCCACTTTTTGTTGATCAGCGGTGTTGTCCAGCGATTCATTTTTTCATATTTTTTCCTTTATGATTGTTCCAACGAGCAACAAGAGGAGTGAAGGTTGACTCTTGCAGAGCTCCGCATGCGATAGCAAGGCAGAGGATAATTCGATAGGTCTCTCAGAGGCTCCGTTTGAGGATGTGCTCCTCACGGCCATGCATCCATCGGCACGGGTCGCGTGACCCCTTGGGTATTGGTTATTTGGTGGTAACCTGCAGTGTGACTGTGGGCTACACACCCCTCACCACAGGTCTCCCAGCCAACGCTCCCAGTAGCTACCCAATCCTTGCGAATATATGCAAATGAGAAACGCAAAAAAAATTAATGAACAAGAAACTAAAAATAGAACAAGATAGTGGAAAACTTCAAGCTTCAACTTAGAGGCATTTTTGACTTATTTGGTCATCTTAGGGGCATATTTGAAGGAGAAAAGTTGCAGGCAGTGAAAAAAAACTGGAAGCAAATATAGAATCATCCTTTCCTCCTTATTGTCCCAAATCAGGTAAGACAATAGGTCTCATTCGCTCCTTCTCTCGGGGAGCCTCCTATTATTCTTGAGGAAAAGAAGATGAGGTTTGCTTCCCTCCTCTTCCCATTATTGCTGCCGTTGTGAAGTTGTCCCTCTTGAGAGGATGAAGGTCCTGACATTTTCCAAATATTTTATAGAAAAACCAATTTTTGAACATCCTTTGAAATAAATGTAATGGTGGACCGATTTCGATGACATAATTAATACTTCTTTAGGTTATGGTCAAGCTATCTATGTAGGAGACATTTATAATGAAGAATATATCGAGGTAAGATGATATGAAATGAACGTGGGGAGATTTGAAGAAAACAGTTTCAATTCCAGGTGATGGTGAGGATTGTTAGTGCAAAAGAGATGGAGACAGTTCTACCCGCAAATTTTTTGGAAAAATACAACCCAGATCGAAAAATTCGGTCATTAGTTGTCAACTGGATGTTGGGGACACAGGTGGATGAACAATAATAACATCGATATATAATCCTGAAAATACTGAATAATATGATTTCAGGGTAACATTCGACTCACTGATGAGGAATTCTATTTGTCTGTGAATTTACTGGACCAAATTCTTGCCAGAATTCTGGTTCCAATAAATATGTATCAGCTGCTTGCAACATGCACCATGTGGATTTCCAGAAAACTTATCGGATCTGATAATCTGACGGTAGGTTATAACTTTCCTCTATTCTTGCGAAAATTTATGAAGGAGATATTGCGGATTAATTACTGTTATTGTGAATTTTTTTTCAGGCTTCATCTTTGATCGATTTGTGTGGTAACTCATATTCGATTCGTCAATTGCTGAAATTGGAACAGAAAGTATTGAAGTTGTTGAATTTCGAAATCCACTCGATCGAACCTTATATTTTTGTAAACTATCATTTGAGGAAACTGGAAATCGATCAATTTCAAGTGAGTACATTAACGAATAAAATCATTGAAATAGTCGGAAACAATTCTTTATTCAAAAGTGTAACGGTCAACGGCCATACAACTTTCTATGGAGTGTTTAGGTATTTGTTCTGATTTTCAGTTCAGTAAGGCTTTGAAAAGCAACTGAATTCCATGCTTGGTTAAAAAATCCCTCATAATGCCTGAAATAGTAACGTAACGAAAAAGAGATTGAAACCAGCAATGAACTCGATCAGGTTTTTCATATAAAGCATTGCCGGTTTGTTAAAACTATTTCATATCCGTATGATATATCTCTCTTTTCAGGTATATTTCCACTGCAGACGCAATTATCGAAATTTTAAATCATAAAACATGCCCAAAGAATCATTATACATCAACTCACTCTGATCATGAAGCCTGGGAATTTCGGTGAAAAAATTACATGTATTTATAATTCGCCGTCAAAAATTTTAACTTTACTGGATTATTTGTGAATTCCCACAAGGAGGAACATACAGGGTGACCCAGGGGTGCATGCAAGCTCCATAACTTCTGTCTGTCCGAGTTATCGACTTGTGTTTTTTTAACGATAGGTCCGACATTGGGACACATTCTAAAATATTTCTTTTTATATACATGATGTCCCAAAATGAGATACACAACTAAGTTCTGTTTTTTTACATGGGAACCCCTCATTTTTGTTACATTTTTGGCTTCGCCACTGAATTGTCAATATCAAGCACCAGGATTTCTTAGACTTATCTGCGAATGTTTCTGATTTATGTCATTCATAACTTCAGAACCATTCAAGATAACTCAACAAACTTTTTCCAGTCGTTTCCCTAGGGTTTAGCGCATCTTTTGAGATGCAGGCAAACTGAGAATCGATATTCTGTCGCCAACTACGTTTTCTTGAAAATGACAAATCACAAATGGCAATAACACGACTTTTTCAAAAGCAATACCCTATGTTTTATTACATCATTGCATGACATTTTTGAAGAGCTTTTTGTCTATATAGGGTGTGCGGGGTCCCCTTTGAAGAGTTTGCGAGATTTATTGCGAAATAAATATAAGGGTAATTCATAAGTGCAGTAAAGACACAAGAGCTTTTTTTTTGCCGGATAAATTTCTTTTTGTAACGAAATAATTATACCAATCAGTAATTTTACGAGAAAAACTGACATGAATGTCAGTTTTTCGAGCAAAATTACTGATGGAAAAATTTTGAGTTAAAAAGAAATTTATCCTTAAAAGAAAAGCTCGAGTGTTTTTAGCAAGATAAATTAACGACCGAATATATGAATGAACAACAACAATAATTATCTTTATTGATACAATTAAATTATTTAAATGAACAGTTATTAAATACACAATTGTTATAAATTGTTTGGTTTGGTGTACTGATTTCAAAATTTTCTTCTGTGGTATTCACACATGTAGAATATTCATTTTGATTTTTCTCACTCGAGGTTCGTAAGGAACTAACAAGATTTTCGTGATGTTCAGAATCAATTTGGAGGTAGGGTTTAATAGAAGATGATGATGAGTGTCCCGTTATCTTTATAAGTTGTTGGTCACTTACTCCTGCTTTGGCTAACTGGGAAACTGTACTAGCACGGTTCGAATGATTGGTAATTTTATTATTTGTAATGTCGAGTCCAATTTTAGTTGCAGAATATTTGGCCCAAGTAGAAATCGTATTAATACCCAGTGGAACATTTTTGTACCAACCTTTAGAATTTTCGTTTTTCCAAAAAGGATTTGGAGTTAAAAAAAGTCGTTCAGATGTTATGTTTTCATTTCTTTTTTGTAACAGTAATTTTAACAATGCAACGGGACAAATACCTTCATCCATTTCATTTTTTGTTATCCATTTGCTGTCTGCCAATTTTTCGACCCACCCTGTGTCGTCTTTGAAAATATTGTATTGTATTCAAATCTTCTTGTTGAAGTTCCATCTTGACTTTTTTTTCTTTAAAATGGTAAATTTTACAGTTTGCAGCTTCTCTCCCCTCCAAGCTAATTCATAAGAAGCTATATGAAAGAATCTTTTTTGTAATCCCTCTGGGTTGTCTATATTCTACAATTTTTTCATTTTTACTATATCTTTCTTGTTCAATGCTACAGAACTCACTTTTCTTTCCTCTGGAATAACTTGTAATTATTTCCGTTTACTATTTCTTGCATCACGAGCTTCTTTAAAAGTTATGACGGCAAAAGGATCAAATTTAATATTGTATTCATTGAAATATTTTTCTTGAATCATCTTCGCAGTTGAATTCCAAATTGATTTAATTGCATATTCTTTATAATCTTCTCCATTCTTCTTTTTCATATTATAGGCCCAATCCTTCAATATATCTGCTACTTTTTGTAACGGAGTTATTTTCGACAGTTCGTAATTTCGTACTTGACAAAACTCCATAAATAGTCTCCATATTGACGCTTCGGTATTTTTTGTGGATTGCGGGATTGCTTTTTCTATATATTTTGTTATTTGTAGAGTCGAAACTTCCCCAAAACGACTCATGTTGTAATGTTTCAGTATCAATTATCAACAATACTTGAATAACTGACAGGGCAGACATTAAAGTGACGTAAGCATACTAGATGTAGACGCTTAGGAGGAACAGGCGTTTTTATCGGTGATAAAAAACGATGCACCTTTTTTATCGCTGTCAAAATGACAAAACAGTCATCTTTAAATGACACATTTTATATAGGAGTTAATTTATCGAAGGTACTAGTGGTTTTATCGCTCAAAAAATTTAGAAATTTTCGAAAAGGCCTTTTGCCTGGAAACTTTACTGAGTGTGATTTGCGGTCTTATTATCTGATTAATTCACGAAAGCAAAGCTTGAGTGGTTTATTCATTGATAATGAGGCCGCAAATTGCATTTAAATTTTCTAGAGGCAAAATGCTCCAGGGAAAATTTAAAAAATTTGGCTATCAAATCCTCTAGCACGATTGATATTTGATGAGAATATTTCCCGAATAACATTTGAAACGGGGAAAATTACAACAATTCTTCTCGTTCCAAAATTGAAAGAATCGTGTGTCCGTTTCTAAATGCTTTGTTTTCCAGATTAATTCATTTACAATGGTCATTCACTGCTCGTGATCTTGCTCAAAAACCTAAAATATAAATGAATCCTTCACTATCAAATATGTATCTCAAAATGGCCCTAACCCGAGGGCCAACTGCCAACTTGAAATAATAATTAAATATGATGGTGATTTTTTGTTAGTTTTTGGGGTGTAATAAATATATATATATATTTATATATATATATATATATACACAGTGAGGACGTAAAAAGTCCTCCCCCTCCCCCTTAACTTTTGAGCGGAACAAGCTGTCGAGGTCGGGTAAAATTCAGGTAAAAAGGTACCACTTTTACCACTTTTTGGCAAAAAAATAATTGTGGTCTAGTGTCAAGAGGGCACCATCAACTTTTTTTTTGTAAAGGGGGGTCACGTGGCTCCTGGTTTTGAAGGCCTTCCGATTCTCTATCCAACACCGCTTTGTTTGTGGAAATCGGCCGAACCGTTTCAAACTGACAAGCGTTTGAAATTTGCTTCAAATATTTTACAAATAAATTAGTGTAACTATTAATTGCAGCAGAATTTCAACTCCGTTACTGATTCTGGTCGAAAAGTAAAAAAGGTTCGCATATTATTTGTACTTTAAAATGTGCTTTTTGTTTGATTTTTTTATACCTTAGTTATTTTGATGGAGACTCCAAATAGCATTTCATTTCAATCTCAGTCTAATAGTGACGTTAATCATATCGATAATTTTGACAGTTGTCATAGGTTTCAGCATTTCTTTATATATTTTAAATGCCCCGTTCTCGTCCTTTAGAAGGAAAAACCGAAGCAATTTTAATTTACGCTGAAGCTAGGCGTAATTACCATGAAGCAGAAATAATATTTAATGAGCGCTTCCCAAATAATCCAATATCTCGTACCTACTTAAGGGAATTGGTTAGTAAATTTCTAAGGACTGGTTGCGTAATGAGGGAAAGAGGATCTGAAAGAAAATCTATTTCAGAAGAACAGCAAATCGACGTTCTGGCAGCTGTTGTTCATAATCCGCAACAAACAACGAAAACGGTAGCCACGGCTTGTGACGTATCTTCGACCACTGTGAAAAAATATCTGAAAAAACACAAATTTCACCCATATAAATTAAAAATTTTGCATCAATTAACAGAAGACGACCCGGATAGAAGACTCTAGTTTTGTGAGGTCATGACTGACCGCATAACCCAAAATCCCGGTTACATTAACTCTATTTGTTTTAGTGATGAAAGTACGTTTTATCTAAATGGAACAGTAAATAGACAGAATGTGCGTTATTGGTCAGACGTAAATCCGCACGTTTTTCGAGAGGGTCATACTCAAACTCCAGGGAAGATCAACGTATGGGCTGGTATTTGGGTGACCATATCATAGGTCCAATATTTATGGCAGAAAATTTAACTGGGCATCTATATTTAAATATGCTCCAAAATCAGATCCATCACAGTATTCAAGGAGTAGTTGTGGCAAACCCAAATGAATTGACCATGGATGTTACTTTTCAACAAGATGGTGCACCCCCTCACCACTACAGACCTGTCCGAGAATGGCTTAACGAGAATTTTCCGGGACGGTGGATAGGCCGACGTGGCCCCATTGAATGGCCAGCTAGGTCACCTGATATGACACTTATGGACTTTTTTCTGTGGGGGGTACATAAAATCTAAGGTGTACGTCACGCAGCCACAGTCACTCCAGGAACTTATGGACCGGATAACAGATGTGTGTTACAGTATTACCCCCGAAACATTTAATAACGTTCGGAATGAATTTTACAACCGACTTTTTTTCTGTCAAGACATGAACGGTGAACATTTCGAGCACTTGTTAAAATAGATGCAAGTGTTACTTAAAATTATGTTGCAATTAAAAATTATTTAAGTTTTTAATTTATTTGTAAAATATTTGAAGCAAATTTCAAACGCTTGTCAGTTTGAAATGGCTTGGTCGATTTCCACAAACGAGGCGGTGTTGAATAGAGAATCGGAAGGCCTTTAAAACCAGGAGCCACGTGACCCCCCTCTACATTGAAAAAAAAAGTTGATGGTGCCCTCTTGACACTAGACCACGTGACCACAATCATTTTTATGCCAAAAAGTGGTAAAAGTGGTACCTTTTCACCTGAATTTTACCCGACCTCGACAGCTTGTTCCGTTCAAAAGTAAAGGGGAAGAGAGGACTTTCTACGTCCTCACTGTATAAATATATATATATATATATATATATATATATATATATATATATATATATATATATATATATATATATATATATATATACAGTGTGACCCATTTAAAATGGAACCACCCCTGTGGAATACGCATTTATGCATCAGTCTCAAAAAAACTTTTATTTAATAATCAACGCTACCTCCTCTACTATAATGTTGGAAGTGTATTTGTATTTCTATGTTTTGGAGTGGAAGTAAAAATGAAAAAAGATTATTTATGAGCGGCTTGCCTAGGGGTTGAATCCAAGTCCTTTGTAGTTATGAAGAAATGGCCCTATCCCGAAGGCCTTCTGCCAACTTGAAATAATGAAAGAATGTAATGGTGATGTTGATGTGAGTGTATTTTGTCTTAGTTTTTGGGGTGTAATAAATTGAGAGTGGGAGATAAAGTGTATGAAAAATGTTTTTGGGGGTCGAATTTCTGTGGTGATATTTTGTGAAAAAACAAAAAAGTGAAAATTGAAAAAGGAATCTTTGAAGTCGCCGAAGCTCGAACTGTCGACCCTTGGCTTCGCAGCCAGACGCCTAAGCACAGTTTAATTCTAGTATAGCACTCAACTGTTGTTCAAGCTATTCGGCCGCTAGACTTTTGATATTGGAGTCCTAACCACTACTCCACAACATTTATTGATTTTCTGAGAATATGGGAGTTGAATGATACACTGCCCATTAACAGGGTGAAAAAGGTATATATTTGAATTCCAATATCAAATCACTATATGTAGTGAGCTCAAAATCCCTTATTCAATCAATTTTGCATTACCTGTTTCCTTATAGGAATTGAATTATATATAATATATGAATTGAATGCGTTGACATATGATGGCAGGACAGTGTGGTTTTATCGCAAAACAATCTCGAATCTACTGGTTGTTTTATCAGTATAAAATAACGAGAAGGCGTTTTATCACTATAAAACTGATCTGATTGGTTCTCTGTTTGCAATTTCGGGCATTCAATTTGCTCAAAAATAATGAGGAAATAGTCGAAAAACAGAGAATCGGGTAAGCCGCTGTCGTAAAATTTTACACATCCATATACTTTTAAACACACTTCGAATTCTCCCTAATTCATTAAAAAATTCTGAATATGCATATAATGTGTATTTACAGGCCTCCCTCATCCGATTTCAAACTTTTCATAGAACGACTAGAAAATTTATTATCTCAATTGCTTCCGCTAACATCAATTATATTAACTGGGGATCTCAATATTAACTTTGCAAACAAGGCAAGCATTGGAGCCCAAATGTTGTGGAGTCTATAAGATTGTTTTAATCTAGTAATGCATGTTGATAGGCCCACCCGACTATCTGAATTCTCTTCTTCCTTCATAGACTATGTTAGCACGAACATCGATGATGTAGCAAGTTCGGTTATCAATCCGGGGTTATCAGATCACGAAGCTGTTCTCTGTATTATTCCTAACATTCTCAGACATAAAATACCAAAAAATGAGACATTTGGAAGAATATACTGCAAAAGAAACTATGCTCACTTCAGGCATCTTTGTCAGAACACAGATTGGAATTTCATACATGGAGCAGAAGAACCAGTAAATAAATTTCATGAACTTGTGGAAACATTCAACCAAGCATTTCCACTACGGCTTATGAAGAAGAAGAAGAAATCAAAACCCTGGATCACAAAAGGCCTGAGAAAATCGTCATGTGATTTACGTTGCCTGAATAATGTTAAAAAATTCCATAGTGATAATAATTTGTTCATGACATATTTCAATAAATATCGTAATATCTACAAACAGACCATAAAATTAGCCAAAGACTCGTATTATAGTGAGAGGTTAAATCAAGCAGAAAACATATCGAGAGAGATGTGGACAATAACTAATGAGTTGAGAGGTAAATACAACAAAGTACAACCAGAATTTGATCTAGATCTCAATGTATTGAACGAATTTCATTGCTCAATAGCCGATCAATTAACGCAGAATATCCTTCCAACGATTGATCTACTTGATAATTTACAGAAATTGATTTCTCCGAGCAATTCTCTGTACTTGTACGAGACAGATTTAACTGAGCTGAAGTCGGTAATCAACGATATAAAAAAAAAATCCTCTGGTGAAGACCACTTGTCAGCAAAATTGATATTACAATTACCTGACGAAGCCCTTAATGCCTTGGTAACGGCTATAAATACTTCTTCTCCAACAGGTATCTTCCCTTCAAGCTTAAAATCTGAAAAACTGATATCTCTTCACAAAAGAGGAGCTATTGATGACCCCTACAACTTCAGACCAATATCTATTTTATCAACATTATCTAAAATCATTGAGAAGCTTGTTAAATGTAGAATAATGGGTTTTTCAGAGAGACACAAGATATTGGCTGGAGAACAGTTCGGATTCCGTAATAAAAAAAGCACAGAAGACGCCATTTTCGACTTTCTTGAAAGAATCTACACGAACCTAAATGAAATGAAGGCAGCTGCAGCAGTTTTTCTTGACCTTTCGGAAGCGTTTGACTGTGTAAGTCATGAAGTTCTGTTGCGGAAACTTACCCATTATGGTTTCCGAGGTACAGCTCTTGATTGGCTCAGATCATACCTTATTGGTTGAAATCAAAGAGTAATAATGGGAGAAAATAGTTCCGAGAAAAAATCAATTGTGAGTGGAGTCCCCCAAGGGTCAGTATTAGGCCCTATTCTCTTTTTACTTTATATCAACGATATGGCTAGCCTTGATATTTCTGGAAACTTTACGTTGTTTGCAGACGATACTACAGTTTCTTGGCACAATGAGGATCGTGATGCTCTAGTCCAATCCATCCCCGAAAATATAAAGAAAATCAAAAATTGGTGTAATGCAAATTTGCTGACTCTGAATATTTCGAAAACCAACCTTATAACATTCAAGTGGGACTTAGAACAAGTAACAGTAGAGTCACAAACGATTACCTGTAAACCTGTTACAAAATTTCTTGGCTTGCATATTGACAGCAGCTTAAAGTTTGAAACTCGCATAACATCTCTCAGAAAAAAGTTATCTTCAGGTTGTTATATTATTAATGTTATCTCCCGCGAACTTGGACTTCCAGCCTCACTCACTGCCTACTACGTATTTCTTGATTCCCACTTACGGTATGAAATTCCATTCTGGGGTACTTGTAGCCAGGGTCTCTTCGTATTACAGAAAAGTTAAGATGCGAGAATCATGTAGGCCTATTTTTTCCGGATCCAAAATATTAATTGAACCCCATTTGAATTATTTATTCTAGAGACAGTCTGTTTGTTACATAAATACAGAGATAGGTTCGTGAATGCCCATGTAGAAAGGCACACTCGTCAGGAGAAGAAACTTGTTCTTCCGTTTCCCACTTCCACCCTGATGAAACAATATTTGATTTACAGAAGCAAAAAAATTTATAATCATTTACCCAAGGTACTAACAGACATAAATAACATAAAGCAATTTAGAAAATATGTTAAGAAACTTCTCATAGGAAAATGCTTCTACTCTCTAGAGGAATACTTAGCATGTGAGTTTTAGTCTTTCTGTGAACTGTGAGATGCGGACAGCGGTTTATTCATACTTTTAATGTGTGTTGTTCGTCATTACTTTTTATATTTCACCGTGTGACTGTTTAAAAAAAATATTCTTTTTTATTATAAGCAACAAATGACTTTTAATTTTTGATATTTAATATGTACATACTACGAAAGTATTTGTTATATTCTTACCCTGTGACCTTTTATACAAAAATGTAAATGTCTTAAGTATAAGATGATGTAAATAACTTTTAATACACATACCACAAATGTATGAACTTTGCGACAAAATATAAAGAAATTTAGACAATAAAGCTTATCTATCTAATAATTATACACGTCTAATTGTTAATAATCAATTTCACTCGCGAAGAATTAGTTAATATGATCTACGGTATTGGCGAAGCTGAAAATATATTTTATTAGCATGCAGAATCTACCATTAAAAGTCCACGGAATTTTTTTTCTCGGTAGTCGGATCAATGAGGAAAATACCAGACATTGGACTAGGTCAAGAATATGAGATTACCCGGTATTGTCACGAAATGTTCCCAGGCGCTTCAAAACACGATAAAAATAGTATAGCAACTGAAAATGTTGCTCGGAAAAGATGAGTTTAGGAAATATGGGTCTCCGAAGGTCCATAAAGAGAGGTTATGGGATGTAACTTTTGGAATTGTAAACTGATTAAACAATACCTTTCTACACTAAAATAGTAACTGCACACTCATTTATCGTTTTAGTAATATCAAAATCACTGAATTTCCGATTCAACTCATGAAAAAACTCCGACTACTTTTCATATAATTTTACACAATAAATGTCAAAAATTAAACGATAGTGATTATGTTATGCTATCCGAATCTCTTGGATCTTGTAAGTTTATTGATATGCGACGTTACCTAAGTCTCCAGAGGGAAAGAAAAAGTACTCAAATTCAATGCGACATATACATATTGAGCATATAAAGGATAACAGTTAAGGCAAGGTTCATCTTCTTCGTTCAAACGAAACGTCTAATCGTCTCACTTGCTTAAATCAAGGTACGTATTATTGGTCCATCTAATTCCATTTGTCGTTGCGAGTCGCAACAAGTCGAAGCGTCTAAAAATCGATTTGCTCCAGAGGCAAATTAATCGCGCGCGTTGGGGATTCTAGTCGATTAAAAAATGTCAGAAATAATTATTAAAAAAACCTTCTTAAAGACAAGCTTTTATTCAAATGCCCTAAGAAGTTAAAAATAATAGCTTTGAATGTGTGAGGTAGATTATTCCGTAGATGGACCGTGCCTTTACAGCATATGAAAAGACGATCTGATAGTCCTGAAGGATATATGTGTTACTAGAAGTTTCAAATACAAATAATGTTTCACCACGGTTTGTGGGAGTGTGAATAGTTTTTCAAAATTAGTCATGAAGTGTCGCATTTAGACACTCATAAAAATAATGTGACGTCAGAAGATCATTTTGTTTTAAGTCATTATAGACCGGACCAAGACACGTCTTTCACTTGAATGTTATCACTTTCTTACGTAAAAAAGTAACACAGCACAACCTAATTGAATGCAAGCCAATTGACCTTACAAAGCTACGCTTCGCTCCTCTCGCGAACATTTCGATCCACCACTTTCTCACGTAAAAAGAAGGAACACAACCTAACCTAACCTTGCTATTCAAGTTCGATGAAGCCAATTAACCTTACAAAGCGACGCTTCGCTCCCTCGCGAACATTTCGATGCCACCACTTTCTTACGTAGAAAGAAGGAACACAACCTAACCTAACCTTTCTTGGCTAACTTCCTTACGTAGAAACGAACGAACAGAAGGACAAGTTGAAACACTTCTAGACATCCTGATGTTGAAGATGCGAAGCCGCACTTTTTTTTGAACTTCTCAATGTTTTTTTTTTTCGCGTCAAAATTTCGGTTGCTGAAGTGTTCTTATCGTGTTTTGAAGCCCCAGTGAAAATTTTGTGAATATTTTGTGAAAATTTCATGAAAATCCGGATTGGCCCAATTTACTTGACTATTTGACAACATGGCATGTCCATAAATCGCCGAGATCAATGCAACCACTAATGTTTGATTTTTGACATTTCATATAAAAAATTCAATGAAAAGTGATCGAAGTTTTTTCATGACTTTATCGAAAATTAAGTGATTTAAATATTACTAAAACGTTAACGTTTCCAAAAGTTACATTCCATAACCTCTCTTTGAGGTCCTTCGGGGGCCCTTATCTCTTAAAATTATCCTTTCCGCGCAAATGTTTCGATTGCTATACTTTTTTTATCGTGTTTTGAAGCACCCGTGGAAATACTGGGTGATCTCATATACTTCACCTTTACCCCAAACATTTGATAAATAATGCTGCGAAAGAGAAGTCGAAAATTTTTGCGAAGAGCATTGCTTGTGTTTTTCACTGAGGAATTCCGGACTTTTTCTGCTTCAACACTTTGGGCCCATTATTCCATGCTCAAAATCAGAAATGATATCGATATCAGCAAATTTCACAAATTAACTGCGCTACTGAGAAGAAAAAACTAAGGATGTAAACCGAAAAAGGCGCAGATACTAACAGGAGACCAGGATGACAAATTTCTATTGGAAGCTCCAGCCAATATTTTTTTTATCACAAATGTTAGTGACTGCAGTACAGATTTTATAAGTTTTGCAATAAACATTAACACAATTATTTTTAGGTAGCATTTATTTTTGGTGTCGCAGGAACCTGTAGAAGTACTGAGTTAGTTCAGTCGACGGTGCACTGATCAATATTGAAAATACCAAATCAAGGTACAAAGGAATTTCATCCTTTAAAATTCAGATAAAAACGCCAAAAAGTAGCATCATTCATAAATCTGCCCGATTCATACTGGTCACTGCTTTAGTCGAATATCCACCTCTTCATTAGCTGATTCAGTTGTTTTCTGGCGTTAAAATGTATTCAATTTTGCATTTGAATATGATTCTACGTGACGTCATTATTATCAACGAGTGCATAATTTAAAACGATTCAATAATCAAATCTAAGAAAAAATTTTCTGTTAGAAAGTATGTACACAATATTCTGATAACCTAACCTTGTAATTCATCGTAAGGTTTCCAACTCATTTGTTAATATACTAATATACAGGGTGAGTCAGAATAAGACTGACAAACTCCGACTACAGATTCCTCACCTCATTTCGAGGTGAAAAGTTGCTATGAAGGTATTTATTTTATTTATTCGTGTCAGAAGCATCGTAAGTTAATATATATATATATATATATATATATATATATAAAGCAAAAAAAACTATGCTAGAGCTAAACATTTTTTGCCCAGAAGCGGGCGACGTCAATTGCGTTCGGCTTCGCTGTTATAAGGTCCTCTATGGACATCTAGCGGGGCACAGCGGGCAAGTGTACATATATTGCGTGGTTTGCAGTTCTCCACAGTCGCAGAGATTGGAGTCCACAGGGTAGCCCCACTTATTTAGGGTATCTCTCAATCTCGCCGTGTACGTCCGCAGTCTGTTTAGCGCCTTTCAGATTTCCCAGTTTTCGCCGCCTCCTGGTGCCAGTTCTTCATTCGGCTTCATCCAATGTTGGTTTGAGGTTTGCCCCAAAGGTCCAGTCTGGTTTAAGGTTCCTCGTAATCTTCTGTCGATCTCAGAAAGCTTCGCCTTGATTTGAGTCGCTGATGTGCTGGTTGGAGACCGTAGAGAAGGTGGCGTTCAGATACTGCTGCTTTGGATCGTTCTTTGAGTGCAGCTGCTTCCCTACGGATGGCAGGAGGAGCTATGCCAGCTAGGTGGTGGATCTTATTCAGGGGTGTGGGCTTCAAGCATCCGGTGATGATTCTGCTTGTCTCGTTGAGGGCGACATCAACTTGTTTTGCGTGCGCTGAGCTATACCAAACCGGGCATCCATACTCGCCGGCGGAGTGACAAAGGGCGAGTGCTGAGGTTTTGAGAACCCTGGGTTGGGCTCCCCAATTAGAGCTTGTCAGCTTGCGGACTATATTGTTTACTCCGCTAACTTTAAGTTTGGTGTTAAGGCAGTGGCGCTTGAATGTTAAGGCCCTGTCCAGTGTTACTCCCAGGTATTTAGGGTTAGGGCAGTGCTCCAATGGTACTCCCTTCCATTCAATCTGTAGTTTTCTGTCGGCCTGTTTGTTCTTAAGGTGGAAGGCACATACCTGCGTTTTTGTTGGATTTGGCTTCAGCTGGTTATTTCTGTAGTACGAATCCAACTCTACTAGGGCCGCGCTCAGTCGTTATTCCACCTCTTCGAATGTTTTCCCTTGTGATGTGATTGCTCTATCGTCTGCATATATATATATATATATATATATATATATATATATATATATATATTGTTCCTTCAGGGAGGGGTTGGTCGTTGGTATATATGTAGTGGTGCCAGCACGCTTCCATGTGGCAGGCCGTTTCTCTGGTTCCTCCACCTACTTCGCTTTCCCTGGAACTCCACCAGGAACCTCCGGTTTTGGAGCAGGTTTCCGATAATGTTTGTAGGGTTGATGTCTTTGGTTGTATGATATATCTTCTGCGTCAGGAGTCGGAGGTTGATGGTGTCATATGCCGTGAGATCGATAAAAATGGCACCCGTTATATATTCCCCTTGGAAACCGTCCTCAATGTGCTGAGTTAGGTTGAGCACCTGTGCCGTACAGCTTTTTTCGGGGCGAAATCCAGCCTGTTGAGGTATAAGGATTGGATCTACGGTCGGTGAAAGTCGGTTGTATATTAATCTTTTGAAGATTTTATACGTGTGGCATAACAGCGAGATCGGGCGGTAGCTTTTTGGGCTATTAGCTTCTTTGCCTGGTTTGAGGATAGCTATGATCTTGGCTTTTCGCCAGATGTTAGGAAGCTTGCATTGTTGTAGGCAGGCATTGTACATGTGCAGTAGCCACCGTTTTGCTTTCGGTCCGAAATGCTTGATCTGCTCAGTCGGGATGTCATCTGGTCCAGCGGCCTTCCGTGGTTTGCATTTCTTCATGGCGGAGTTCAGCTCTTCCATGGTAAAGGGGGTGGACAGTTTGGTCGTTTCGTCACCTCCTATTCGGTTAATATTGGTTGTTTTCTTGGGGGACATTTGGTCTGGTTTGCCATTTTTCACGAGCTGAGCGGCTATTCGATCTGCGGATACGTTGGCATGGGCTCTTGGTGGGTTGGGTCGCTGTTTAAGCGCTTTAATAGTCTCCACGCTTTGTGTCGCTTATGCTCATGTCAAGCTCCTCCATCAGTTTGGTCCAGTTCTCCCTCTTGGCCTCGGCTATAGAGGTGATTAGTTGTTTGCCCGCCTCTATTGTATCTTCTCCCAGGGGGTTGGCTTCGAAAAGGGTTAAGTAGTTTTGTAATTGGGCTTTCGGCGCTCTTGTTAGGCCTTGAATATAATTAGTATTGCAGCCTCTAGGGATGGATAGTCGTGAACATTTTTTACGGTATCCACAAAGCTATCATAGGAGCTCGGGATGGGCGCAAGTGTATCCACTGCACAATCCAACAGTTTCTGAAATTTGGTCCAGTTGGCTTTTTGGAAGTTATATCTGCGTCTAAATGGGATGTCGAGATACGGCCATGACTTGACACATTATTGGCCGGTGTAGTGTGTTTGGTATGGGTGGGCAAACTCCCTTGACGCATTGAAGGTTTATCCGATCGCTCACAAACATCAGATCTGGGTTAAATCCTCTCCGCCATCTGGCACTATTGAAGGAGGCCGGCAGCTTATCATCGTGCAGGAGGGTTAGTTTGCTTGCATCTGCCCACTGGATCACTGCTTCCCCATTTCTGTCGTCGTCATAGTATCCCCATAGGCTGCTGTGGCTGTTGAAATCTCTGACCAAGTCGACTGGGCAGAAGTTGTTGGCCCTCATTTCAATGTGTGGTGGCTTGTACACAGAGGTGATGGTGCAGTTGTTCAGTTCTACTGTTAATATCTCGATTTCATTTTCCTCCGCTACATTAGTGGACTGTACGAGCATGTCGGGCTTAATGAAGATTGCGCTTCCGTATTGTCTATGAGGCCTTTCGGCAGCAAGCCGCATTTCTTGGATTTTGGGTCTCTTTTGGTTACTGTCTCTGTGGGTTTCGTGGATGCATAGGACATCACAGTTGTATTGTTGGCATAGGTCTTGCAGTAGCTCTTCCTTACATGCGGATATACCCTCGATGTCTTTGGGCCTGAGAAGGTCCTTTGTGGTAAGTGCATTTTCCAATGTAAAGCGGAAGGAGACTAATCGTCTCGAGTGAAAGGATCAGCCAGCCGAAGCTGTTGCCCAGGGGACGCCCGAATGTATATTCAACACATTCTACGGGCAGGCTCCTTTCATGTTCTCCGCTATGAACGTATGTCCTAAAATGCATCCCCTCTGAGATACAGGGTGACGAAAGTACGAAAAAAATTAAGATTTAATTTTTTTCCAAAATTCCTGTAGGAAAAAAAATGAAACTTGGTACACTAATCAAGGTACTAATTTGAAGTTATAATTCTCCATTTTCGTTAACCAGTGGCGTAGTTACGATGGTATGTGGTCATATGTTCCTTCATATTTTATTGGGACAAGTGAATGGACAAATGAGCGTTTGACATCAGTTCGGCTCATCGATACTCAACCTAAAACTCATAACATTCCATGTGCCTAAAAGTGGAGGTTTCTGAGGTAATTGAGAAAAACTGAAGATACGTCCTTAGTACAGACATAATTTCCTATGTGCAGTAATCGCATAATGCTAATTTCTTACAACATATCGGATTATGTGTCAACCTCCTGAACATTGTCTAATGTTGGGAGAATAGTACGGGTGAGTCAGAATGAGACCGATAACTCAATTTTTTCATTCATCATATTATTTGATCGAATCGATATCGCGGATTCACTGATATGTTACCATACTTTCTTGCATATGATTGTTTCAACAGATCAACTGACAAAGAAATCCAACCTCAAATTCATGATACTCCACTTAGATAAGAGTTGAGGTCTGAAATATTTTTTGCGAAAAACTGAAGATAAGTACTCTTAATTTGTTGAAGTTTATGTTGGAGTATCATTATCAAAGCCATTTCTGTTTTTGATGAAAAACAATTATTGTATATATAATATCTACTTAAATGATTGAAACGGTTTAGTGGGTACAATACATAGAAACAAACAAGATATTAAAGCAAATGTTCAACTGGACCACTGTCGCACACTTTGGAATATTCCTGGTGTATCTGTATTAACGTACATGCTGCTAAAATTCTTGCCGTTGAATCTTCCACTGATTCTAGTAGTGAAGTTAAATCCGGATAACGTGAAGGCCAATGTATGGGACCACGTCTACCTATCCACCGATCATGGAATGTTTGATCAAGAAATTGACGAAAGATTCGTTGGAAATGGGCCGGTGCTATCATATTGATACCATATTCTTTGACGAACCAATAGAGGTACGTCTTCAAGTAGCCCAGGTAAAACATGTTCAAGAAACACTCGGTGATTCTGCCCATTCAAACGGGGAGGAAGAAGATATGGTCCAACGATACGATTTTCGATAATTCCTACCCAAATATTCACTGATAGCTTTTTTTCGAAACATTCCATGCGGATTTTGTTTATACCATAAATGGCTGTTCCTACTATTGAAATGTCCATCTCTTGTGGAACATGCCTCATCCGTGAATAGAACATATCTAGGAAAGTCGTTTGCTCCTTCATACATTCTCAGAAACCATTCACAAAGAATCTACGAGGGCCATAATCACCAGCATCTAGGGCCATCTACCTTCTGTAGGCGAAATGGATACAATAGTGGTGTGCTGGTAGAAGGATCTGATGCTAATCGTTCAAGAATTTGTTCTTCCGTAACATTATATCTGCTTCTTGTTCTATTCGCACCAATATGGTTTTTACTGAATTTAAAGGACCCCGTTTCCCTCAATTGTCGATGCACAGCTGTTTGGATATCTATGTTGATATAATTCAGCAGCGACTCTGGCATTTCCCCCTGTTTCACCATAAACGAAATGCATATCTGTATATTCTTCAAATGAATAATCCATTTTGAAACGATGTTCACTGACTGAAATGATGACAGATGACTTGACAATAATACAAACTGTTTTGGGTTACTGTCAATTATGTCTAATGTAAGTATCGATATATCAGTGTTTCTACCGAAAACAATGAAAAAAGGGTACGTTTCCTTTTAGTCTAAATTTCGGGTATTTTTATGCGTTTATCAATGGTGTACTGACAGCCTACCACAAACTAGCAAAAGAGGCTCGACTTTGCAACTAGTTAACACGAATCGAAAAACATAATTTAAGTGGATATGAATACACAATAATTGTTTTTCTTCATTAAAAACTTGTTGATTGGATAATATTTTCCTAGATAACACAATCAGAAATGGCTTTGATAATGATACTCCAACATAAACTTCAAGAAATTAGTAGTACTTATCTTCAGTTTTTCGCAAAAATTATTTCAGACCTTAACTCTCAGTTAAGTGGAGTATTATGAATTTGAGGTTGGGTTTGTTTGTCAGTTGATCTGTCAGAACAAGAAAGTATGGTTACATATCAGTGAATCCACGACATCGATTCGATCAAATAATATGATTAATGAAAAAATTGAGTTATCGGTCTCATTCTGACTCACCCGTACTATGTTTCCGATTCTCTCAACATTAAAAAATGTTCAGGAGGTTGACACATATTCCGATATGTTGTAAGAAATCAGCATTATGCGATTATTGCAATATAGGAAATTATGTCTCTACTAAGGACATATCTTCAGTTTTTCTCAATTATCTCGAAACCTCCACTTGTAGGAACATGGAATGTTAGACTTTTAGGTTGAGTATCAACGAGTCGAACTGATGTCAAAAACTCATTTGTCCATTCACTTGTCCCAAGAAAATATGAAAGAACATATGACCTCATACCATCGTAACTACGCCACTGGTTTACGAAAATAAAAAAATAAAACTTCAAATTAGGACGTTGATGAACCTTGATCAGTGATTTCAAATTGTTTCCTTCAGGAATTTTGGAAAAAACAAATTAAATCTGATTTTTTTTTCGTATTTTTTGACACCCTATATCTCAGAAAGCATGCATTTTAGGACATATCTTGATTGCAACTTTTCACCTGGAAATTAGGTGAGGAATCTGTGGTCGAAATTTGTCGGTATTATTCTGACTCACCCTGTATAATTTCCTAGTTCAATCTCTCAATCTCTCACGATTATTAGTGGAAAGTGGAATGTTCCACTACCAAGATTTATTTGGGGTATTATTATGAATAATGACAATCACAAAACAATGAATTATGTTTTAAAACTGAATTCGACTTGGTTTCAAAACTCTATGAATACGTTTTGAATCGTTTTATATATGACGTCATCGTTTCAACGCCAGAATGGATGTATTTGAATCACAGGACGAATACCTTTTGAATACATGGGCGCCAAAAAACAGCTCTGGTGCATCTGTGGCTATTTTAAAAAGTCAGGGAGGATGGAAATCGGCAGCCGTCGCCGAGGGCTTCGTTGAAAATTATATCAATAATAAAAAGATTATAGCCGACAACATTTTTGGACTTTGGGAAGCATCCCAAATTCCCGGATATTCTTGGAAACACTTTTAGTATAGTCCGTAAAATAAAGGCGTGGAGTAATAAACCCTCATTTAGTATGCAAAATGAAAGATTTGGTTTTTTCCAGCAGTTCTGTACTTATACCTACCTGATTTAATACGCAAAGCGTTTTATTACTACATGCCTTTAGTTTACGGAGTATAGTTTCTGAAGCTGTTGCATGTACTTCTATAGCGTCGCACAGCACACTGAAACAAATCGATTATTCAATATTGTAAATTGTACTAATGTAAACATCCATTTGAATGTAAATAATCAAATATAACTTTCTCAAAATTTTACGTTTTTTAATCATTGATCACGAAATTCATGACACTGACGTCTCTTACTTGTCGAATAGAAATGTTACATTAATGGTGTTTCGAATGTTTCAATATTAGGCTACGATATTCACTTTAGTCCCTAGGGGATAAATGAACCCTTTTAGTCCCTGTTTGGGAAAAGTACTCACTTTAGTCCCGAAAGGGCAAAAAATTTATCTCAACACTTATTTCATTTTTTGAAAAAGTGTTATGCCACTTCCTGAGACGATATCAAACCAGTACAAGGTGTTGTTGATATTGAGTATAGTAACTTATTTGTTTTTCAGGTGGCTAGGTCTTCGGTATCTTACATTTTGGACTGTGTCTCCCTCCTCCCGGAATTTTCCTCAGCACGCCTGTCTGTTTTGGCTGCGGCAACTGTCAATGTGGCTATTAAAATATACTGCAGAGATTTAGAAGAACAATCTAACGCATACTTCAACTGCAATCTGTCTGTGGATGACATTGATAAAAGACAATCTTTGGAATCTATGATGTTTTCTCAAGTCCTGAATATGAGTAACGAAAGTTATATGTTTAGGGAGCCATTTTATAAATATAGTTTTCTATCAAATCATGTATCGTCTTCTTAGTAATTTTATATATTTCTCAATTTTAGAGCGCTGGCGCTCGAATTTCAATTGTTTTAATCATGTGACCTTGAGTGATAATAAATTAATGATGAATATAATTACTTGTTTCTTTTGTTGAAAACTATATGGTTAAGAGTGGAAAAGGAAACATCCTTACCGTATTTACTATATAATTATTAAGAAAACATCAAATTTATTACACATAACTGTTTTTGGGGGGGGATGAAGTCGTCTCCACAAAACGTATTATTCTTCAATAATTGGACTAACTATCCAAAATATTAAGACATGTTTCGAACGTATATACTTTCATCTTCAGTTAGACAGTACGAAGGTAGAAGAAACTGAAATTAAGTTGATGTTATATAATAGAATAGTAAAATAAAGATTACTCGAACAATACACTCTGGCGAGATCTATGCAAAATCTTATGGCGAGTACTTTTGGAAATTCTCATTTACATTTCGTGTCGAGGTCTCTGTGAGCTCGCATGAAAGCTAGCTGTGTGATACTCGCAGGCAGTGCCTCTGGCGAGTTCTGTGGGAACCTCGCATAAACAGCCTTTTGGCGAGTTCTTTAGGAAATTCACGTCAACTGCTTTTGTTGAGATCTATGTGAGGTCGCTTGCTGTGCTTCTGGCGTGATCTTCAAGAGTTCGCATTGCGAGTTGTACAGGATATTGCGAGTTGAAATTGATATTCAACTTAGAATGGTTGATTTGTTTGAAAATATGAACAGGGTGTTCATAAAGGCAAATGTGGAATCATCTGCGACACAAACAAAAACTTCATTCACTATCTTCCATCGTTCAAGATAACCTCTTGGAGGTATTCATGTTGAAATGGGAAACATTCTCAATTGAATAATTGAATGATTTTATTTTCTGTGAATTGAAAAATCCACGATGAAAATTAAGTTAGTTTCGTGAATATCCAACAGAAAACAACTACTTCCCCGGCTAAAGCCACGCTGGAGATTGAGCTACATCTGATAGATATTTTGAAAGGACCCTAACTCATAAGAAAATTTTTTTTTTCTATTCCAGTCTTAATTAAGAACTCATATAGATGAATGAGACAAAGAAAAATGTTTTTCAATAAGGAGCACTCACCAGAAATAAAGGTTCAAAGACAATGTGAATAATAAAAGTGATGACGTCAAGAAAAAAACTTTACAAATCGCAAGAAGGGGAACTAGGAATCAATTAATTACAACCAGGTAGGAATAAATAACATTATCAGCCAAGCCGGATAGGAAACAGATAAAAAATCCCAAGATAGCCGAGATATAGGTAGCCAAACAATAATTCCTGACCCAAGCCCAGCGAATGAAAATGTGAACATACCGGGGAGATTCGAAAAGAGCATCACCGAAAATAATTATAGCGACGTATTTGCGCCCAAAACATCTATTGTACGAACTCCACCCTCAGGTAAAAGACCAAGATCAGAAGCAAAACGAAAAAACTGAAGATACCCAAAAAAATTAAGATCCCAAATGTGAAGAAACAAACATTGGACATGATAGAAACGAAAAAACTGACACGATAATTAAAAAGAAAAAAACAAAAACGAAATTAAAACAAGTATCAAGATCAGCCAAAAACGTACAGCTCAATTGTGGAAACAAAGAACCATAGAAATGAAAGTGACAAACAAGAAAAAAAAATGGATGACACCTCCTAAACAAAGATCGAATAAAATGCTAAATGCTACCAAGGAATCCTGAAAAAACCGACAGCGTTCTGAAGGAAATAAAAAAACATATCAGGCACCAATGAAACATTCAAAAGTATCAGAAATCTGATTAATGGCTCATTAATAGTGCAATGTAACGATGAGGAACTACAAAACTTATAAACGATAACCCTATGATAATGATCAACAGGGATAGATTCTGGTTACGAAAGTGATAACTCCATAACGGAGTTTATTGATGATAATCAAGACATAAAAATATCTTTTGCGGAAATTGTAAGAGAGAAAATAACGTTGGTGGCAAAAAAGAAGTGCAGAAATAATAACAAGGAAAACTGGATCCTACAAGCACCTCCGGAAATCTTCAAATGGCTTATCAGGAAAGACAATCTTACTTTTGACCTCACAAAAGCATATGTACAGGAATATATCAATCTTGCTATGTGCTACAAATGTTGTTATTTCGGCCCCGTTTCAAAATACTGTAAAAGTGACCTATGCTGTTTTAAATGTGGAGGAAATCATAACTCTAATGAATGTTCAACAGAAAAATTGGATTGTATCAATTGTAATCGGATAGGACTACAGGAAAGTATGCAAACTGATAAAGACCGAAAATAACCAGAGGCTATCTGAAAAAGGTTCATAGACAGAGAGAATACACTAACTTTAGTGCGCCCATGTCCAGTTCCCAAAAAAACTGAGAAAAACATTTTTCATAAGAAAAACCAGCAACAAAAAGATAACACAGTGTCAGAATTTAGTATTATACATCAAAATGTACAATATCTAAAACACTCCATCACTATAATAAACTACCTGACAGAACAACACACAGAGTGTAAAATACTGTGCATTTCAGAACACTGGCAAAAGAAAAATCAAATAGGTTCACTAGGGCTGAACAACTTTTGACTAGGATCAAGCTTCTGCAGAGAGCAGCAATCTACTTACAAAAGGACATACAATTTATGCAAAGGAAAAAATATGTGATATGTCGGATGGAGGACATTTTTGAATGTGCCAGTGTAGAGTGCAAAATTGAAGGTATATCATTTAAAATAATATCACTGTACACACAACCAAAGAAGACATGGATAGTTTTATCAACAAATTAGAAGCGTTCTTGATTAAATTATCACTTATAATTGCACAAGAAGTTTGTATTTTATCGGGTAAATTTGGGTTGTTTGAGAAACTGTTGCCTAGCAATTAGACGATAAAAACTGTCAACCATTGAAAACGCGACACCGAAGGTAGAGCGTTTTAAGGTTGACAGTTTTTTGAGTCAAATTGCCGAAGGAAACAGTTTAGAATTTGAACAACACAAATTTACCCGATATCAATACAAACATCGAGTGTAATTCGGCAGGACAATTTGATGAATAAGAAATTTAGAAACATATCAATGCAAACTTTATGTATTTTGGCAACCAACAACGCGATAATTGATAAACAAATGAATAAGTGAAAATACCACTAGTGCATTTGTCGCTGTAGAAGTTGCAGCTGACTTTTGGCGCTGTCAAACTGACAATTGCACTGTGGCATATGCGATTTTTCATACATGAGTTGAATTGTCAATGAAAATAAAAACTTTTAACAATTAAACCGACGAAATACGGAACTGAAAAGTAAAAAATGAAATATACCTTCTTAGTCCCAATAACTAAGCTCCTAAACTAATGTACGTAACTAATTTTGATTTGGCGCCAAACGAACAATCAACGAAGATCATTAAATTACCGGTGACTTTGACATTGAGTTGTTGGGAAATTGCAGACATAAATCGCAATCCTTATCTGTTATGACCTCGTTTAATATATCTCAAACTATCTTTTCACCTACGAGAAAAACAGATACAACTAAACACGGTATAGATAATATTTTCACTAGTGACAACAATCAACATTCAGAAAGTCTAATTTTAGATACGGCCCAAAACATTATACTTAAAACTAATATCGCAGAAACAAAAGAAAGTTATTTCAAGAGTATTTTTGATGAAAACAGTACAATTGATTTGGTAGATATGCTGAAGGAACAACAATGGTTGGAGGTCTATGAGATTAATCAATCAGATGTAAATAAGCAATGGTCTACATTTATGAATATTTTTATGCCCCTATTTAATAAGTCCTTTCCTAAAAAGTTAGTTAACCCTACACCCAAATCAAATAATATGTATGTGAAGAACGAAAATGTACCTAAATAGTGTAAAGAATAGGTTAGACATTTGTTTAATGTTATAACGTCAAAATAATGCATATAATGAAATGTATTCAAACGTTAAAAAAGAGTATGATAATCTATCACCAAAAATCAGAGCGCAAAATTAGGCTAATTGTATGATGCAGATAATAAAAAAAAAGCATGTGGTCAATATATAGAGAAATTCCGATGTGGGTAATAATATGATGGAGGGAGATCCTAATGAGATTTCTTGTCAGTAATAACGAGTTTATATTAAAATCAGTACCAAATATAGTTACAAACAAACCGCATGTCGAATGGACACATGTCATTAGCAAAAATGATTGATCAATTTTTCTTTCTCCAGACATATTAAAGATAATAAAAAACAAACACAGCAGTGGAGATGATGAAATACCCACAAGTCTCATTCGATAGGTGGTTCCTGTCATCATAGAGGTAATTTGTTATACCTATAATCAATAACTCACATCCTTAAAATTGTCAGCAATAAAACCGTGTTATAAAAATAAAGGAAACAGCAATCTGATGGATAATTACAGACCAATTAGCCCACTACCAAGTTTCTCAAAGTTGTTTGAAGCTGTGATGTGTAAGAATTATGAAATTTCTTAAAGATTGGGATATTCTATCAGAAAATCAACTCACATGGCAATATTTCACTTTACTCGGGCAATTTTGGGAGACTTGGAGGAGTGCAATCTGGCCCTGGGTATCTTTCTGGATCTGTCAAAAGTTTTTGATAGTCCTTACCGAGATCTTTTGCTAAAAAAAAATGGAGATGTATGGCATAAGGGGGCGTGCTCTCGAGTGGCTTGTTTCGTATTCAAATAACAGAACACAAAGAGTAGTTATTCATAAAAACGGAATTTCATACAAATCGAAAATAATGCAAAACACACTGGGGGGAAGGCTCCCAAGGCAACAGTCTTATTCATCATTTCTATGAACGACATCAACCCAGAATGTTGAGATATAGATTATAAATTAACAGAATATGCTGACGACACACATTTACTAGTTAGTGGTCAAAATTTTCGCAAACTGGTTGAAAAGACGTCTGATTTACTCCCAGAAACTGAAAATTGGTTCAAGAAAAATAAATTGTGCTTAAACACGGCAAAGACAAGTGCCATTCTATTTAGAACGAAATTAAATAAAACAGAAAAACCTGGTATGGTACAATCAACGAACACCAACGTACATTAAAAAACTATACCAAATTCCTAGGTGTACATATAGAAGAACATTTAGACTGGTCTTTCCATTTACTGTATTTTTCAAATTTAATTTACTGCTAGGTATGATATGATTTTTTCGGCATCCAACTCAAAGGCACAAAATATATTTGTTATTCAAAAGCGAACAATAAGAATAATGTATGAAATAAGGAATATTCAAGGCAAAAGGGATACTGACCATTTATGCTCTATACCGAGTGATTCTCCAAGGTGGCTCGCCCCTATAATTTTTTATTATTGAAAATAGAAAAACGAAATTTGGGGGTTGTGTATTAAAGTTCAATTTACATATTTTGACATATTTACTTGCTTTGTCGTACTTCCGGTTTTCCGGAAATGACCCCAACTTTCGATTTTTAAATGGGACATCCTATATATTTTTACTCATTTCGATCGAGAATGACATTCTAAATCCAACAACACCTCACTTGTCAATATTAGACAAACAAAGTCATTTTCATTCCAATTTTTATTTTTCGATCTAGAATGCCATGGATCGTGTAAATCGCTTCATTCTTGATCAAGTAACATGGGAAAAATACGACTTTGAGTCTTATGACTTCACAGTCGTTTCAAAAATAATTTAAAAGTCGCGAATTAGTGCATTGAAGTTCTAAATTTTCAAAATGACCTCCTCCTTGATCACGTCAATACATTATAAAAAATACATTATAAAAAATATGTTGACTTAAGAATGTACCTCGCAGGCCACTGAATAGGTCCTTAAGTGTCAATCCACTTTTCTGGGAAGGTGACATTCAGATGTTCTCTTACGACTTGAGAATGGCGCTCCATTTTGTTGAAAATAGATATCAACTTGGTTAGCCAGTGGCAAATCTTCAATGGAATCATTAATTTGATTTCTAAGGAACTGTAGATATCTTTCCGCAGTATGTTATCCGCCGAAAATTATTGGCACCAAAAGTTTTTCTCCGATAATACCCATCCAGCAATTGAAACCAAATCGCTCTTGAAAATGTCCTTCTTGCATCAGATGAACATTCGTTTGAGACCAGTACCTTTTATTATTCCGATTGAACAGATCCAAGTTGGTCTGAATGAATAATTTTAAATGGAAAACGTGCATCTTCTCTGTATTTAGTCAAAAACCAGTTGCAATAAGTTAATCTTCGGTTGTGGTCGTTATCGTTGAGATGTTGGTGTAGTTGGTACTTGAATGATCGATAATTATATTTGTGAAGAATTCTCCAACATAGGCCAACACGTCTACTTCTTTTTCCTCACTGACGAAGAAGTTATTGGCATTTTCTTCTAGTTTATTTCGCATTTTCCTTTCCAGTTTTGGAAAATAATGCCGAGTGGGATGGCTACGATTAGGGAATCTCTGAGCATAAATTCGAACTGCATCAGTTGCATTGTTTTTTGCTTCTCCGTAAATTAGCAACATGTCAATTTTCTCGTTTCTAGTATAATTTCTTATATCAAATTGTAGACTATGCAACAAATACATTTTTAAAAGTGACAGCATATTCATTAGTCTATTTGTTTAGGTAGTCCTAGCAACAGCTTCAATTGTTTGTCACGGATAACTAGAATAACAGGACTCAGTGCATAAGTATACCGAATACGTACTATTTGTTATCAGGTATGATCGCTTCTTGCAATTATTCAGCAAAATAGTTTAAATGAAGTGAAAGTGTGTGGTATCAAATTATTCGTAAAAAAATTATCTTTCACGAAAAGCCTACGAGCCACCCTTTTTCCATTTGAAAAAATCAAGTTAACTGGATAAATTCATATTTGCGACTTTCAAATAATTCTTAAGGTAGTTCCGCCACGAGACAGTTGAATTAGGAAATTATTTTCGACGGAATCGAAAAATTCCAAAGGACTTTTCGATTTGAAACGCGAAATTTTTTTTTTTAAGCGGGGCACTTGCCTCCAATTGACTCTAGAAAATTTCTTCGTTATAGAAAGTCAGCGGCTCAAAAAATTGATGTTCCAGAAAAGCACAGCAAAAAAACAATTTTCAGACCGGCCCCCCCCTCCCCCCTCACTAGATTTCATACGTCATGGGAAAAAATTATCGTTTTTCGATAAAACTTCAATGGACTTTTTTGTAGTACTCTTTTTGAACTTATGGTCCCCCGTCCTTCTTTAAAAAGTCCCCTGGCACAATCCGCATTTCTCTAGGACCCCCCCTCCCTTTAGGCTGTGTGCTTCCCCGTGGACTATTTGAATAACGAGAGTAGTTTTGATTATATCTGTCAAACTAGATGGTCAATCACTTTGATTTTTTTTCACAATATCTGTGATATCCTGCTCTAGCTCCCCCTCGTTTTTCATAAACTTCTTAATTTTACTACTGACGGTAAAATTAATAATGTGCGCTTCCCCGTGGACTATTTTGAATAACGAGAGTAGTTTTGATTATATCTGTCAAACTAGATGGTCAATCACTTTGATTTTTTTCACAATATCTGTGATATCCTGCTCTAGCTCCCTCGTTTTTCATAAACTTCTTAATTTTACTACTGACGGTAAAATTAATAATGTGCGCTTCCCCGTGGACTATTTTGAATAACGAGAGTAGTTTTGATTATATCTGTCAAACTAGATGGTCAATCACTTTGATTTTTTTTCACAATATCTGTGATATCCTGCTCTAGCTCCTTCCCGTTTTTCATATACTTCTTAAATTTTAGTACTAACGGTAGAATTAATAATGTGCTGTTTGCCTATGCATGGTCCATATGTTAAGTGTAGTTTTGATTATATCTGTCAAACTAGATGGTCAATCACTTTGATTTTTATTCACAATATCTGTGATGTCCTGCTCTGGCTCCTTCCCGTTTTTCATATACTTCTTAAATTTAGTACTAACGGTAGAATTAATAATGTGCTGTTTGCCTATGCATGGTCCATATGTTAAGTGTTAATTGAGTCAACTTCAATTATATATATATATATATATCTCGAGTTCGGGATGGTGAAACTTGTTAAAATTTCATAGAGGTGTTGTTCACATATTGAACAATACTGCCAAATTTTAATGATTTCCTAATTCAACTGTCTCGTGGCGGAACTACCTTAAAACGACTGTGAAGTCATAAGCCTCAAATTCGTATTTTTCCCATCTCACTTGATCAGCGATTTACACGATCCATGGCATTCTAGATCAAAAAATAAAAATTGGAATAGAAATGACTTTATTTGTCAAATATTGACAAGTGAAGTGTTGTTGGATTTAGAATGTCATTCTCGATCGAAATAAGTAAAAATATATAGGATATCATATTTAAAAATCGAAACTTGGGGTCATTTCCGGTCAAACCGGAAGTACAGCAAAGCAAGTAAATATTTAAAAAAATGGAAATTTAACTATAATACACAACCCCCAAATTTCGTTTTTCTATCTTCAATAATAAAAAAGTTATAGGGGTGAGCCACCTTAGAGAATCACCCGGTATATGTATGAGACAATTTTATTTACTTTTAAGAATAGACACTTGTTTGTTGATAATGTTAATTTCAATCATAATTATAACACTAGAACAAATAATATCTGTTTCCCAAGGCACAGGTTAACATTGTTAGAAAAAAAGTTACATGGGAATTGAACTTCTCAATAAAATAAATAATAACCTAAAAACATTGACCCAAGGAAAAATTTTTGAAAAGAGAACTAAAAAAGATGCTTATTGAGTTGGAACCATATAGCATACAATAATATTTGGATTATATCGGGACATAAAAATAATACAATTGTTTGTGAAGCATTAATCTTTTTTGTGACGCTATTTCATAACATGTTTTATATGTATGTATATATTTTATGTATGTATTGATACATTGAAATAAAGTAATAAATAAATAAATAATTTCTCTTTTGCTCCAAATCTTCCGGGCAGCTATCGCTTTGGAAGAAGAAGCACTGTTGTTAGCCTAGAGATGTTCAATATTAGTTTTCAGATACATTTTTTACATTTCATGGTTTTTTCTTCACCCCATTGTGAGTAACATTTGTTCCACTATTACATTGTGTAACATCAACTTTATTTCAGTTTCTTCTGTCTGTGTATTGTCTAACTAAAGAAGAACGTATATACGTTCGAAACATGTCTTAGTATTTTGGATATTCAGTCCAATAATTGAAGAATTATTCGTTTTGTGGAGACGACTTTGTGTCAATCATCCCCAAAAAAACTTGATCTTTCACTTTGTGTGGGGACTACTATTTTCTTATGTTTTTTTTGTTTTGGTTTCGGGTTGGTGAACCCATTTAGCCAGTATCATGTGTAAATAATACACACTTCCATGAAAACTGTAGTATCCAAGGACATTTATATCTGCTCATTCATATTATTGACTTGACCCAACTCCGAGAACAAATCAACTGCTAGGGCAGGAAGAAGGAAAGACACTTCACACCCAGGGGTCGATCAGGGTGACCCACGAGAACAGCAAAAGGTAGACCACGAAATGGGCGAGAATAAATATTATTTTGGGTGTTATGACTAAAGTGACGAAGATAATCCAAATATAATGTTTTAGACCCCTTTGTTTTACAATTGAAAGGAGTTTAACAAATTTTGGTTTGGGATTTGTCGATAGTGGTAAGATTTTGTTTTATACCAAATTATCGTATAATTGCTTTCTTTGTACCTGGTATTCATTGCATCCGAAGAATATATGATCATATACAATATCGCAGGCGTCGCATAAATTGCTGTCTTGGATTCCAATTTTTTTCAAGTTTTAAGTCCCTAGCTCATCGGGAAGTTAGTTTTCAATCGATTGCTCCTTACTATTATTATCATTATTACAGACAAACAGACAGACCAGAAAGCGAGTTAATATTGCATTGTCATCCAGTTCTGATCCATGTTTCATCGAGCAGACAAACAAACAGACAAGAAAGCGATGACGTCGTATATTAGAACGGCACAGGGTTTCCAAATTGAAGATTTTTAAAATTTTTGAATGAATTAGAGGCTTTAGGGGTTCTCCCGAAATGAGATGAAATAGAGAGCACCTGATTATGCTACGTTTATAACTATTTAAAGTGTATATTTCATGAAACGTTTGTTATTTTTTGTGAACTGGGTTATCCTGTAATGAGATAAATAAATACTTCTTTGTTCTTTCCTAATGTACACATACTACATAGCTTAGAGGGAAATCAAATATGATAACTACTTCAACGCAACAATGTTTATTAACAGAAAATCTCTTATAACGCTCTGATTTTTTTCTAAGGGCTAATCAAACAATATTTCTCAGGACAGGTTAGGTTATTACATATGACTTGAATATTCAATCGCGAGGGATTAATCAATCAATCAATCATATAATTCATCATTTTTTATACACAAGGTATGTATGGTATATCAGGTACATAGTATGAGAGGTACAGAATATGGGTAGATATAAAATATTAGAATATACAGGTGAAAGGAAAAAAGACAAGAATTAAAACATTCATATTTACAAGCACACATGTGTTTAGAAGAGGTACACAAAATATTGAACATTGCGAAACAATGCAATATTTAACTCTGAATAAAATTATGAGTTAAATATAAGGTATGTTTGCAAGGTTGTCAGTTAGGAATTCTTGGTGACTATAATAGCATCCATATATGAGGAAGGTTTTAATTTTATCACTTCTTACTCGTTTGACTCCATTTGGTAACGAAACCAAACCAAAAAGGAGGAGGTTCTCTAGTCGACGCGTATATTTAATTTTTTATTTTTTTTTCATGTATGATCACTCATAACTTTTCACTGAGACGTCAGATTCCGATTTTTTTCAGTGGATAGGGTGTACTTCGAAGTTGGTCCCATTTGAATTTAAAAGATGAAATCCACCCCTAAGGGTAGCAAAATGAAGGATATTGATCACTCACCCTCTGAATTCTGGTCCGTTAACCGATTCTATCAGCTATAACATTGTACTGGGATCTTCGATTTGGATGATTTTTCTCTTATCAGATAGGTATACCCCATAGTTGACCATATTTGATTTCGAATGGAATTATCCACCCTTACGGGTAGAAAAATAGGGGATAATTGATTTTTCACATGTGAACATTGGCACACATATGTAGTTGACAATGACAGATCGCTAGTGTCATTATCACAATGAATATATTCTATGAGAGGATGGAATGATATACAAAGTAATGAAATAAACTAACCAGAACAACAAAAATAATTTCTATGACAACAAATAGTGAAAGTAGATATTCATATTATTTAACTGGTAATAGTTGAAGTAAAGTGGGTAAGTGAGTATTTTGGAAGTAATAAAAAAACAAGCAGTTAGTAATTAGTAGATTTCAGCCACAAAAAATTGAAAAATAAAAACTTTTTAACAAAAAATTAAACCGACGAAATACGGAACTGAAAAGTAAAAAATAAAATAAACCTCAATAACTAAGCTCCTAAACTAATGTAAGTAACTAATTTTGAGTCGGCGCCAAACAAACAATCAACGAAGATCATCAAATTACTTCAAAAAAATTATCAGAATGTCACCGCCCAACTCGATGCTATCATTTTACGCCTTACCTAATTCATTTGCTTGTTTGTTTGGCGCCGACTCAGAATTAGTTACTTACATTAGTTTAGGGGCTTAGTTATTGAGACTTAAGAAGGTTTATTTTATTTTTCACTCTTCAGTTCCGTATTTCGTCGGTTTATTTTTTTGTTGAAACGTTTTTATTATGAATGAATTCCATTATTTGAATTCAACATACAAGGAATAGTTTTCATGCCACTCACAGTTTTTTCTCTTTTGATCTGCCGAAAATTCTTGAGCGTCTGAGTTAGTTGTCTGATGAATATCACACTTTATTATAGTGGATCAATGATGGAAATGATTGTAAGTTTGAGTGATTTATGCCAATTTTATGAGAGTTACAGTTTTATCTCTGGATCAAAATGTCAGTAGTTGATGTTTATAGTATTTTGTTGTGTTGCCAAACTGAGACGTATCTAGTGGCCAAACTGAGACGTATCTGTGCTACAGGGGGTTGTAATTTTGAAGTTTGCACATACTCTAGTAAATTATAAATATTTATTTATCTAATTTGAATCGTTTTTTTTCCAAAAGAGGGTTTGAGAAGAGGAGAATGCGGATTTCGAATCGTAGGATTTGAATATCTTGAACGCCAGAAACTGTTTTTAAAAAGTTTTATTTTTAAAATTTGGAAAAAATGAGGAAATACTTATGAACGATCCAAATGAACATGGGTGGCTCAGGTGTATACCTTACGCCAGGAATACTAGGAGAATGGCTGAATAGGCTGAATATTGTAATTTGTATATGATAAAATCTAGTTTTGAATGTCTTCTCCACATTTTTGTCAGAATTTAAAAACGATAATGAGCAATTCGAAAATACTTATTTATAATCATTTATTTCAATAAAAAAATAAGAATTATAAATTATTTGTGAGTTCTACATAAAAGCATAACATAAATAGGTAACTTTGGTCCCATCTTCAGAGATATAAACGGAATACTTAGTATCGCCATTTGAGTAACTAATGCAAAACATCACATATTTCAACTATTTTCCTATATTATTTCAAAGAAGTGGAATAATTTATCTAATACAATGTGTCTTGAATTTTCAATGAATATTTATGATAATGATGATACGAAAAATTATTCATTTCTTATTTCAGGTACTCTCTTGAAGAATACAAAACTCACATTGGAATTTGCCTTAACCTAGATCTAAATATTTTCAGTCGTATACGGAGAAGATACATGAATATGTTATTCCCCACATTGTTGTCGAAATAAAAGTGAATAAAAATGACATACTAGATAGCATAAAAATATTAAAAGAATAACATTTCCAATTGGAAATTAAGAAAATTCCACTTATAATAACGTTCAATATTTTGGAAAAATTGAAATGAAAACAACAATATAATGTTGGAAATACTGATCAAACATTGTAATAATTATTGACTGATTATTATTGACGAGGTTAAAACCAAAATTTCCCATTTTGATTTTCACCTTATGGAGTCAATAATTATTACAATGTTTAATTATTATTTCCAACCTTATATTATCATCAACCAGAATTTTCCATTTTGGTTTTCACCTCATAAAGTCAATAATTATTACAATGTTCAGTTAGTATTTCGAGCATTATGTTTAAATACCTTTAACAGGAACTTTAGTATGTTTACGTCTATAATGATTTGAATCTTTTTACACATTGTTGTTTTTGTGTTATGATACTGAAGATGGGAGTATATACTCCGAAACATATATATCGAATTTTGATTAATAAACCAAATCTTGGGGACAAGTTTGAGCTCCTTTTTTGCTAAATAATAATTATTTAAATTAATCTAAGCAATCATTCTGACTTTTTGTTTAAAATTGATCTCCAAACTTTCTAGAAGGTCGAGTTTACAAGCTTTCTTTTTTATACATAATATTTCAACTGATTAACAAAATCTACCTGCTATTTTGAACCTATGTGGCCCATTGAATAATAAATTATTAGTATTAAATACTTTCATTGGTTGTTGTACAAATTTAAAGCAGATTTGCTTGAGCCAGAAATTTTATGTGGGTGGTACTATCGACTACTGCACAAATTTTGTATTGCAGTTGTTCACCATACATGGCTGCCTAGACATATACCACACCAATGTTTTACTAATAGATTCTATTATCTATACCACAAACCCGATAGAGTATAATCTGTAGTGGTTTACGTTAATTTATACTATAAGCGTTTAGCGAAGTTATCGACTGGTTTTTACGCGGGAATAGTTTCCACTCAATTTAGTCTACTATATATTTTATACGGGGAATGATATTCATGTATTTTCCCGGTTTCCTTCATAATTCAACATTATAATATGTGCGATTTGGAAGGAACCCTATATTTTTAGTTGAAGATGAATTATTCAACTCAGAATGGATATACCATATCTTCCAATATATTACATTTTTCCGATAAAGAAAATAAAGTTACTGCCTAATGAAATATGTTCACCATTTATGAAAGAACTAGTAACTTTTTGTGACAGAATTATTGTTCTGCTTTCTTCTCTTGAAAGTTCTTCGATTATTCTTGACACTTTTTTGGGATTATAACCTTCCACAAAGTGGGAAACAAAATCAAATGGAAAACGGAATCTATTCAAGTGTAGAAGGGCAAATAAATAACACCAATTCTTTTTCACGAATGGAAAAATATTCAATTAATTAGTAACTTATTCGAAGTTTTGCCTATTATTAATATTGTGGAAGGTTATAATGCCCAAAACAGTGCCAAGAATGAGTATTCTTTAACAAAAAATAAGCTTAATATAATTCTTTGATTCATTCTCATTCTAAGAATGTTTAAGGTACTATACTAAAAAACATGTCAAGAATGATTTCAATCAATAATCACTTTTCATTTCTTGATGACACAAAAGTGCATGAAACATGTTTTCATCAATTTGCTGATCTCTAATAAATATAAAATGGGTTCATCGGTAACAATAAATGAAAAAAATAGACTAGGATCGGTAGATAAATGAAGTTGTTTGATCTTCCTTTATCTGATGAATTTTGAATCACCGAACCAACAACTGGTTCTGGAACTTCTACGGACTGAATGTTATTTTTCTGAATCAAAAATCTAGAAGATAACTGAATAGGAACAAAACTAATAGGAGGAATCAGTTTCTCTGTACTGGTAGTTTTCTCTGTAGTGGTAGTTTTCTGTGTTGTAGTTGTGGAATATACCGTTGAATTGTATAGAAAAACAGTTAGAGACGTCAACACGGGATATTCTGAGTTTTTCTTGGGAACGGTAAAAGGTTCAATTTGGGGATAGTATCCATCAGCTTCTACCTAAAAAAAATAATACTCTTTATAGATGATACAATAGTATATGTGTTATCCAAATATTTCAGCCCAAGAAAATTTCCAAATGGAAATATGTTTATTTAAAAAAAATTATGTGGAAATTTTCAGGCGTATTTTTTCTTGAGACACTAAGATACAACACAAAAGAAAGAGAGATTTGTTACGATTCCATGAAAGCCACCATCCGCCTACAGCTGTTTCATGGTTTCCCAATCATCAGGACGGCTTAAGGTCTTTCTCAAAATCGTATCAAATCTCTCAGAGTGCTAATACCTACCGGCAAGTATGGAAATGTGAAAAGCACAAAATTATAGAGGTGACACCTATAATTTGTGGGGGCTTAGACCTAATGACGTGGAATTCAATGACATGAAATTTCGTGCACATTAATAGGTCACCAACAGATGTCAGTATAGGCCAATCCACGACACCAAAAGTCGCACTCCTAGTGTTACTAAGAGTGAAAAAAACACAAAAAAATAAAAATTATTAATTTTCAAATTCATAATAATTTGCCTAAAAATTATTCTTAAAAAAATTGTATATAATAATTTTATATATTTCATATATTCAGAACCTTCCTGGCGAAAAAAACTCCATCATTTGATGAATCGCTGAATTTCGAGCCAGCTAGTTATTCAATGTTAGAACCAATCAGGACTCAGCGCCAAGGGAGCGGAGCCTGAGAGAGCGTTTATGACACCTATTTAAACGGTGCATTTTTTACTATTGACTATTGACCTACGACAACGCCGCAGCGGCTGCTTCCCAAAAGGAAGTAGCTGAGGCCATCGCCACCCTCGGCAACAAGGAGGCAGAAAAGCCAGCCCAGGCTGCACCAGCACAACACGAGGACGTCATGGAGACGGAAGAAGAAACCGTCTCCAAATCCGAAAAGAAAAACGAGAGCAATGACGACTCGGAGTTCACCTCCGTCATGAACAGGCGGAAAGAACTGCGAAAAATGCGACCCCAGAACCCCCAACAACAGGAACAGCCCTACAAACCAAAACGGCCCCAGATGTCAGAAAGGTCCCCGTCGCAGCTAACGGAGACCAAACCATCCTCGAGGACCCTCTTCCCCCAGGAAGTGACCCGAAAAGACCACCACCAGTAGTCCTTAGAAGTAAGGACAAGTGACAGACCCTCTCCGCCGAAATGGCTAGAAGGAAGATCAACTTCCTGAAGGCCAGGCTAACGTCCGATGGAATAACCATCCATACGGAAAACGAGGCAAGCCGGAGGGCAACCACGGCGTTCCTAGAAGCTGGTGGCTACAGCTTCTACACCTACTCTCTCAAGTCAGAGATACCACTCCACGCAGTGATCCGGGGGATTCCGGAGAACACCAAGCCGGAGGACGTGAAGGAAAGCATCCAGGACTCAGGGTTCACAGTCCTGGAATGCCACAGAATGACGTCCAGGCGCACCAGAAAGGTACTTCCACTATTCCTAGTGAAAGCACCCCTGCCAGCCACCTGCGTCAACTGTGGGGGCCCACACACGGCAAGCTTCAGAGGCTGCCTCAAATTCCCCTAACCCAAACCAGCAACAAGGCCCATCCCACAACATACATACCAACCACCACGACAAACTTACCAACCACCACGGAGGAGGCAGGGACCCAGGAACGCTGTGCCCCAACCCCAAGCACCACAGGCACCACCAAAATGGGGTCCACCGAGGACAACGACGACGGCAACCACAACAGTCAACCAAGAACTGTTGGCCCTACCTGAAGCGTTCAAGAAGCAACTTCTTGAGTTCTCCAAACAAAGCCAGGCCCCCGGAAACCTTAAATGCTTACACAACCTCCGGAAAAACTCACAATCTGCTCCTGGAACATCAACAGCGCACTCACCCGCAAGGACGAGCTGCACGAACTGATATCCAGAACACGAGTGGACATCAGAAGAACTCTATCTTCCGGGATTCACCGCTACCGAACAGAGACCTGGGGCCGGCCAAAGGCTGAGAAACCAGAACTATCTCGAGGCGAAGCAGTCGCAGTAAAAGTGAAGGTCAGACGCATGCGAATGCTAAGAATCATCTCAACGTATATCCCGCCAGGGGGAAATATACAAAGAGAAGACCTAGCAGAACTATTTCCAGACCATCATCCTACTGTAGCCATCGGAGACTTCAACGCAAAGTCACAGACATGGCACTGCAGAAACAACAATCCACGAGGCCGAAATCTGGAGAACTTACTGGCCGACTACAACGACATCGAAGTAATAGCCCCCTTCGAACCCACCCACCACGGACTAGCAAACCATACACCCGACATCCTAGACATAGCACTGATACAGTCCATCCCTGCCAACACTGAGATGGAAGTATTAGACGAAGGCTCCTCAGACCACAATCCAATCCTACTAACAATGATGGAGGGAGACGCGGAACCTGAGGAACCAGCTACCAGGAAGACCACCGACTGGAACAAATTCCAAAGAATCATGCACGACTCCATAGGACACATCCCACAAATACACACAAAGACAGACCTCGAAAGAGCAACAACGCAGTTGCAACAAAACATCCAGGAAGCCATAGAACGCAACTCCAAGACCACCCAAGCAACCAGCTTCAACTTCCAACTAGCACTAACCCCAGAGGTTAGGAAGTTAGTTAGGAACAGGCGCCGCTTGAAAAAGAGATACCAGAGAACACTGGCCCCCGAAGATAAGAGAAGAATGAACCAGGCAGGCAGGCAACTGCGGCTGGAACTCAAAGCTCACCAAACACAGCAATGGACAAACAGGATGACAGAAATGAGCACAGAATACAACTCTGTATGGAGAATGCAGAAGGCAGAAGGAAACCGTGCCCGCCACTCCACGGAGAGGGAGGCCTGGTCTACACTGATAACGAAAAGGCAGAAGCATTTGCGGACGCCTTCGAACGCCAGTGTAGAGGCAACCAGGTCAACCTAACCGACGGGGTGGAAGACATGGAAACCCGAGCCAGTCAGACTGTCAGGAGAATAAGACGGATCAATGATGCCGAGCACGTCCTTGAACCGCCAGAAGAAATCAAGGACATCATCCGAAACCTTGCTACCCGCAAGGCACCCGGACCAGACCAAATTTCGAATAGAGCCTTAAAGGCTCTACCGAGAAAAGGAATTGCTGCCTTGACCAACATCGTCAATGCAGTGCTCAGGCTCAGACACTTTCCACGACCATGGAAAGAAGCCACGGTTATCATGATCCCCAAACCCAATATGAACCATGTGATACCCCAAAACCACCGACCCATCAGCCTCACACCCTCGATGAGCAAGGTGGCAGAGCGAGTCATCCAGGGACATTTGGAACCACTCATGGAAGAACTCAACGTCCTACCAGACGAGCAGTACGGAAATGCAGGCCTTGAGGATAGTGGACTTTGCTGTAACAGGCTTCAACCTGCGCAGAGGACACCACACAGGAGCCTTATTCCTAGACGTTTCCAAGGCCTTCGACAGGGTCTGGCACGATGGCTTGATCACCAAAATGGCAGACCTCGGATACCCCACTCCCATAGAGAAGCTGATAGACTCCTTCCTGCGGGGACGGCGGTGCCAATGTAAAGTTGGCAGCGACCTCTCAGCAGTGAGGACCCTAGAAGCAGGAGTACCGCAAGGCGCAGTCTTATCTCCACACCTGTTCTCCATCTACACGGCGGACATCCCGAAGCCTGCTGACAACTTCAACAAGCTAGCGCTGTATGCGGACGACACAGCATTAGTGGCCAGATCGGTGAACGCAACGCAAGTAACCCGATACCTGCAAGATTAAGCAGACAAGCTTGAGGACTGGTTCAACCTATGGAAGATCGAGATCAACGCGGAAAAGAGCCAAGCAATACTTTTCACCAGAAGGCGAACAACACCGTCAGGACATGTCATCATGAATGACCAACGAATCCCATGGGCAAACGAGGCCAAATACCTTGGAGTCACCTTGGACAAAAGATTGACATTCAGTCAACACGTAGACCGGAGGCTCGGACTAGCGGAAGCAGCCTGAAACAACCTCTACCCCCTCATAGGACGCAGTAGCAACATGGACCTCCAGTTAAAACTGCTCCTCATCAGGACCATCCTCCTCCCCATCATCCTGTATGCATCCGCCGCATGGGTTCAATGCGCACAAACATACAGGACCAAGATCCAGCTATTCTTAAACGTGAGCCTGAGAATGGCAGTGAACGCTCCCAGATACGTCCCGAATAGATTTATCTACAGGGACCTGAATGTCAATCCGAACTTCATTGACGACCATCTTCGGAACCACGCCACCGCGACGTTCCTAAAGACGGACACCCACACGAACCCGGTGATTCAAGACATCCACGCGAACCTGGACCTGGACGATCCCAGGTTTAGAGAAAGGGAAAAGTATTTGCGACCAGTCTACCAAAACGACCGTCCACCACCGAGAGTAGCACTCCGGCGCGTCAGGTGAGTAACAACTCAATACAAAACACGTAAGATCAACACACCCACATCACACCATACACTTACACACCCATCAGGTACATCACCACCATGCACACACAGCACAAGTCAGGCAAACATACAACGATCAGATAACAAGGGGTTTATAGCACTCAGAGGCTGACTTCATACCGCAGGACGTACGATTTCAATTTCGCAAACGTGCCATTTGCGAGTTGAGGACCGCTCCAAGGAGGAGCGGGGGAGGATGGAAGTGGACAGTAAATCTCGTTCACACACATATATTGAAATCATTAGCCATACTATCTCTGTGGATGCAAGAGTTATTATTTATTTGTGAGTTTTTACCACAAAGGGAATCTTCAGCCCACGAATATTTGGAATCTATATCTTATTTCTACCAAGAGGGCAACAAGCCCAATATGAAAGAATTCTTAGTCCAAATTGAGGCAAATCCGCGCTTTTCAGTACGACTACGAGTTCCAGAACCATTACGGTGGCAACGTTTGCAGTTATTCCTCCTTGAATAGCCTATGCCCGTTTTCCAAGTCTATACCTACATCACCTCGCCTAAGACTGGGTTGAGGCGGGATTAGGCTCGGCGGACAGGCGAAGGATCGTTATAATAAATGATACGAGCCCCTCCGACGCCCACCTACCTTCTGGGGTGATCCTTTTGATTCTGAGGGTGGCGGCTTTAAACGAATTTTCTGACTTCGCGTAAGCCAGACTCGTCTAAAATGAATCGGTCGTAGCGAAATTTGCCTAAACTGAGTTCGTGTTTGCTAATTTTTATTTTTGTAGGAACACTTGGTGCACTAGGTCTGTTACCGACTTCTTCTGCAGCTACACTAGTCCAACGTAGTGCCCTTAAGAAGTACGCGCACTTTAAGATATTCCAGTCGCGGGCGAACTTGTTCCTCTTAGCTATCTCGTCAAGTGAATTAAAATATGAAATTTCTCGTTTAAAAGAAAAGAACAATACTTGATAGGAAATTCAAAGTATACGGTTTCAAGCTTGAAAACGAATCTCTCAGAATAATAGTAAAAACTATCTTTTCGGCTGGTCTTTTCAGAAATTTGCGAAAAAGGCTGGCTAAGTCCGTTGAATAATCATTGAATGGGTTTTTGGCCGCAGGTACGGATCCGCATATGAAAATTCTCCAAAATTGAGCTAGCGAGGGAATTCGATTTTTTTTTATAATGGAATCTAAGAATCCTAGCCAGCCAACTAACTTATACTAGTGCGTAGTGGATTCGCCTATACCGACATCTGTTGGTAACCTATAAATATGCAGTGCGTAATTGCTTTACAAAACGCATTACGTACTAAACTTCATCTATGGCCATATACAGTGTGCCAGAAAAATCTGGACTACTTTTAATATTTTCATTATTATTAGGTATTGTAAATGATGCTTAAACACGTCGATTTTTTATTTTAGTTGTCGTTTTTTGTTGTTGGTTTCATGTATACAGAGATATCTAAAAACTAGTTATGACAGGTTACTTCATTCCTTCAAATGGGATGCCCTGTACATTATTGCATCTTTAGATTTTTTTAACAATTTTATTTCGAACTATTTTACAAAATTATAGAGAATATATGTTTTACAACTTTGATGATCATATAGGATATAATTCGTTCTATTTACTACTACGTTTGTTTAATTAACATTAGGAACATTATAATTATGTATGGTTACTGTACAATTATGAAATATATTAGAAGTATTTCGATGTGTCGAATCATTTGACATTGTAATATTTTCATTTGTTGAGGTTGTATTACTATTATGTAAAATATCGGAGGATATTCTCGATGAGGTGAGTTCTTTGTTTTTTAAAGAATTGTCAACATAACCTTCTGCTACTGAAGACGATTGCCAGCTACCATGTCTCTTCAAATCCAGTAGATCTCCGCCAGCATCGACTAAAATAGTTGCCGAAGATCTGCGAAAACAGTGTCCTGTGTAGCGCTTAGGATTTTCCATTTTAGGAAATTCTGCAATATCTTTTGGTATACTGCCTAATTTGTTTATCCCAACGGGTTGTTTGGTTCATTTTCCATTTATATATTTTAAAAACAAGGTGAATTTTGATTCAATATTGTCTTGCGTATGGTGCAATATTTTTTATTCTTGAATAAAAATGGTCAGAGATCACAAAAGAACGTTGAATTTTGGTTTTTGTATTTGGAATTTTAATAATGAAGGATTTTCCTGTGTCCTCAACATCTTCAATTCTCATATCTCTCAGTTCCTGTTTACGGCATGCACCACTTACGCCAATTATAAGAACAGTCTAAAAATAAAAATTACTGTAAGTACTGATTGTCAGGAGCCGTTTTGAGGAAATCTTGAATATTTTTGGCCGACAAAATTTTAGATTTTGTGCTTCTAAAGCCATCCGATTTCCTTCTTTATGGCGCTATTAACTTGGAATAGGCTTCTATATTTATGTTGTTTTTTATGTTTGAGTCGATCTAAGCATTGAGTAAAAGGCTCATAGAGAGCTAGGTTTCATTTTTTCCGAAAGGTGTTGAAAATATGCTACTAAAACATTTTCGGAGAAATAATTCACCTCATTTTTTAGTCTCCAGTCTACTATAACAATTTCCGTAGCGTTCGCGGGATCTACTTGGCAGTAAATCATTCGTTGCCAATTTTGCCATGACGTTAGGAGTTCAATTTTTGTTCTCACTATCACTTGACATATTGAAAATGTAGGTATTCTTTTTTAAACAGTATATATCTTATAATTATTAACTAGAACTCATTTGTCTTTCAAAAAAGTTTGTTTGTATTATTTTGATTTTGACAGTGGCTATGACTACGCTGTTGGTGGGCGATTACGCGATCATGGCCTACTTGCGGAATTATTAAATGTTCCGCTTAGTTTTACGTATAAATTTCAATATATTCAAAGTGTGCGTTTTGTTTACGGAGACTGTGCGATTTGTTTACCGTATGTAACGAGCTATTTACTGAGGCTGTGTGTCGTGTGTTTTTGCCTATTTTCTACAGTGGTCGTAGGTAAAGATATTCTCCTGACACAAACCTGCAGCTGACAGATCATGGGTGGTGCAAAGATGCAAATGGTGTGCTGAAGCATGATCTGTGCCTTAACGAAATGCCTTTTGAACTATGAATTCAGTGCAGTTGTACATCATGTGCTACTAGTAGGTGTAAATGTAAATTGCAATATTTTACATGAACAGAGTATGGCAAATGTGGTGAACAATGTAAAAGACACTCAGTTTTCCATAACAGAGTTTACTTGGGTGTGTATAAAAATGTGCAAATATAATTATATTTTGTAGTAGTAAATATCACTTTCCAAATAAAATATCGTATTCCACTTTTATTCATATTTTCATTTAAAATGCAAAATAACCTGTTTCCCACAATAAATATCATTCAGGCAACTTCAAAAACCATCTTAATTGATTCCTTACACTCAAAATCAAATATTTAGACACCTATGACTGGTAAGTGGAAGGGCAAAACTACAGTACTTGTGCTGCAGATTTGAACTTCGCCTTTTGGTAAAACTGTACTATTCCGTTTTCCAATAGAGACTATTATTATTATTAATACTGTAAACAATCTCAAGCAGGCGGAGGCATCTTCTTTAATTTAACAATGGAGATATATTATTGCCTCCGACTGCGTGAGATTGTTTGTAGTATCAAGTTTAATAGTTACCCTCTTCAAACATAATATCCTGACAATATTTTCTGTTCATCTTGTTTCCATCTTTTTTAAAGATCAGTTTTTACGCAGTCGTTTTTTGTTATTTTTTAATTTATTTTTTTATTTCACACGGTAATAATTTATAGTCATTCGTTCATTATAGCTGAGTTTGACTGTATCTAATTAAGTTTTTATACAAAATATTCACGTGATAGTGTATTAAAAATGTAACGAAAACGAAATAGTAACTGAAACCGAAATAAACCAACTAACGAGCAAATTAACCAATTACTGATGTACCAAGCTATTCGCTGTTATATTTTTTTCACAATATGGTGTCTGGTTGTCGCCATATTGAATTTTGATCACTGTCATGTGTCTTTAGTGACACTCGCAAGATTGAGATAATTCTATTCACGTAAGAATCATGAGAATCGGACAATCGGTCTCTAGAGCGCCACAAAGGAACAAACACACAACATGATAAACACATGACTCTCCTTTGCGTCGCGCAGTCGGGTAATGAAATATGTGTCGACCATTTTGAAAAATGGCGTCTAAAACACCCGGTCCTTGTAATTGAATCGGGCAACTACCCTGGAGTGGAAGATTTTAGCTTCTAGTTCCTTAGCTCAGTTGGTGCTAGGTCTTCCACAACCCCTTTGAAAACTGCTCTTATCTCTCTGTTATTTGCCTTACTGTAGGTGTGGTATGGAATTTGATTGTGATCAAATAACGATAAGAGCTGGTCTTATTTTTTCATGGTTGGTAAAAACATTTGTATACCATCCCTAGTATTTATGTTTTTATCTGATTTTATTCCATTATTTTGAAGCAGTTGACAGATGTTTGGCCACTGCTTTTTATTACGTGCTACCACTGGTCGAGCGCGGGTGTCTTTGGATATGTTGGTTTCATCATTGTCTGAAGATTTGACAATGGTTTTATTCACTCTCTCATTTGTAGGAGTATTTACTTTTGGTTCTTCTTCCATTTTGAAGAGGGCATCAAAACTGTTGTTGATTGGGACTTCCGAAGTTTGGACTAACTTCTTTGTCTCAATTTTGGACTTTTTCGGGAATACGAAACCATCGGTAGACTTTCCGGGAAGTATATCATCTAAATTTAGGTCATCAGTCCAACTTTCAACTGAAGGAGACGTCGATTTTTTGGTATTTTTTGGTTCTGAAACCATTCGTCTTACTTTCGTTTGGATGATCGGATCGAAATCGTCCCATCCTGGGACATATACATATTTCTTCACGTTATTAGACATAATTTATGCGCTTTGCATCCAACAACTGAACTCTTCACGCTTCACTTTTTCCGATTCTCCTATATGTTCTTCGATTCTGTTGGTGAGACAGACATTTCTATAGCACTCCAGTACAGGGGCAGGAGTAATTGCCTTGGCGCCATTACTATCCCTCGAATGGATTATTCACGATCTTTATACAGGGTGATTCGAAAGTACTTTGACAAACTTCCTCACAATATTCTAATATGAATGGTCCAAATAAATATATGTCCGAAAACGCTTCGTTCCCAAGATACAGGGTGTTGAAGTTTTATTTTTATTTTCGTTTTTTTTTTAATAACTTTCGAAATACTAACCTTAATTAAACGAAAATTGGTATTGAGAGGTTTTTTGAGGAGTCAATCTCGAACCTGATGTTATTATTGCTCTTACTCGTAGGGGGCGCCACCTACACGTCTTTCTCTTTATTGAAGATTCATAACTTCTATCATTGCTACGTAAAAAAAGCTACCCCTGTTACAAGTCGCTATAAGCAACCGTTTTCTAGATATTTGGACTTGAAAATTTCAAGTTGATTATTTGATAATCGATGCGTGTTGAAGTTATTACCATTATTTTGCATTTTTCACAAGAATGCTTGAAAAATGAATTTGACGTTCAAGTAAGTAGTTTTGGTTTTTTGTAGGGGGCGCCTCCTATTCTATTCATTTTTACTCGTTTGAAATAGTTATTTTTGTATCGAGAGTGCACAATCTGTATTCATTTTAATAAAATTTGCAAGAAATATCAACATTTTATTTCAAGGAGTTTTGAATATGTAGAATAAAATAAAATGAAGGAAACTAAATTGTATTCAAATATATTGTGCAAAGTGTCCACCTTCAGCGAAGATACAGGCATTCAGTCTTCTAGTCATTGAATCTCGTACCCGCTCAAAAATTATTGGTGTATTTATTATTGTTTCACAGGCGTATACTATTCGGTTTCTTAGATCTTCCTCGTTCGGTACTGGAGTTTTATAAACTAGTGTATTCAAATGTCCCCAGAAATAAAAATCTAGCGGGTTTAGATCTGGGGACCTTGGTGCCCACGCCTGGTTAGGTTCTTCTACACTCCCACCGATCCATCGATTTGGATAGACAGTGTTGAGGAATTCCCTGGCTAAAACGCTAAAATTGGCCGGAGCCCCATCATGCATAAACCACATGCGGATACGAATTTCTAATGGTACATTCTGAAGTAGTCACGGCAATTCATTTTCTAAAAAGTCTCTGAAAGTAAATAAGACCTCGCAAGTAATTATCAATTATTGCCGCCCATACATTTACAGAAAATGGATTCTGATAATGTCTTTCACTAACTGCGTGGGGATTTTCCAGAGCCCAAACATGGTTGTTATGAAAGTTTGTGATAGCATTTCGGGAGAAGTTTGCCTCGTCCGTGAAGAGTACATATCTTAAAAATTGAGGATTTCCAGCCAATTTTCTCAAAAACTACTGACACATAGTAATGCGTTGGGGAAAGTCTTGTGGCAAAAGAGCTTGTACCCTTTGAATATGGTATGGATAAATCTGTTGATCGTGGATAATTCTCCAAACTGTGGACTGAGTAGAATTGAGAGTTTCAGCAATTATTCTTGTACTTATTTCTGGATTCTCCTCGAGAGTGTTCAAAACAGCTTCTTCCAATTCTGGGGTTCGGACTGCTCGTGGTCTTCCAATGATATCAGCTGCCCTCTTAAAGCTACCTGTTTCTACCAAACGACGGTGGATACTGGTATATGTTGGAGCTGAAGGCATTACTCGATTAGGAAATCGCTCCTGGTAAATACATCTTGCTTCGCGCGCATTGCATCCGCAAAGTCATAAACGAGATGCATATCGGCTAAATGAGCATTATTGTTTAAATAATCCATTTTTTCAAAATTAGTGTTTTAAAACTGACAGAAACTTCAACAAAACGTTTAACTGTCACATAATATGTAATTACCAAAACTACTTACTTAAACGTCAAATTCATTTCCTAAGCATTCTTGTGAAAAATGCAAAATAATGGTAATAATCGAGATCAGATAATCGACTTGAAATTTTTCAATTCCAAATATCTAGAAAACAGTTGCTTACAGCGACTTGTAACGAAGGTAGCTTTTTTACGTAGATATGATCTAGAAATTGATTTTTTACTGAAAAATGTGCTAGAAGTACGCTCAAAAGAGTTATAAATCTTCAAAAAAGATAAAGACGTGTATATGGCGCCCCCTACGAGTAAGAGCAGTATTTCAAAAGTTATTTAAAAAAAACGAAAATAAAAATAAAACTTCAACACTCTGTATCTTGGAAACGAAGCGTTTCCGGACATATATTTATTTGGACAATTCATATCGGAATATTATGGTGAACCACCTCCTGAAGTTTGTCAAAGTACTTTTGAATACCCTGTTTATGCAATAAAGCTTTGTGCAGAAATCTGTACTTCACTCCGGTGTGAACATATTCAATTTCCACGCAAACTGAAAATCAAAATCAATATTCACCAAAAAACAATTGAAAAAATATTGAATAAATTGTAATACAAATTTACCGATTTTACTTTAGAAATCAACCATTTACATAAAAACATCTTCATAGTATTTTATGTAAACATGTTGCCTACAGTGTATCGATCTTTGTATATCCCTTTCATGAACTGTAAATTTCTTGAGATGATAGTAATTAATGAATAAATAACACCCTTTCGAAACATTTGAATAGGATAAATACCTTCAGCTGGTATTGACCAGGTAACAGAATCCTCCAAAACTCCCCAGTCTTGTAAGAACTCCAAAACTTCATGTCCTTGCCAACAATTGTCAAATTGGCCCTTTCGATTGGTTTACGAGTGGCGAAGTCCAAAATTTGTCCTGTCACGCCCATATTAGCTTGCAAGCAATATTTTATCAGCGACTGAAATCAATGAATAAAGTTTTGATAATATTATTTGTCGATTCTTCTGAGAACAGAAAACATTATTCAATGGGTCAAGTGGTTCATTTGCAATAAATATTTTTATATATATATATATATATATATATATATATATATATATATATATATATATATTCAAACTGTCTTGGGGTTGCAGTCAGATGTATCTTTCATCAGGCCTCACTGATAAAAAAAAAACCTTTCTTACTTATCAAGCTTTGGGAATGTTTTTATTCCTTTCTCAAGACATCTATAAAATGATACAAAAATTAAAAATATGTTGGTAGTCAAAAGATGTATAATACCTACTAACTTGAGGTTTAAAAGTATAAAATCGCAAAATTCTATAGGACAGCATAAATGTGTTATCCGCCAGATTCATATATCAATATAACTGGACTTGCATCAAGTAAAATTATAAGTTATTCTTGATAAACGGCAGCAATATTTCTACAACTTCAAGAGGATGTCATCCATAATTCAAGTCCGGAAATTATGAAAATGTAATATTGTATTGTAAATGGGACTGTGAAGGAAGCTCCGGTCAAAAGTGTGTATAAGTAGAAATTTGCTGAAGATGGAAAAGTCCTATGAAACTGTTTTCTTCACTTCATTTGTCCACAGCTCATAAGCACAAACGAAAACATATAATAGTTATTTATGTAATAAGGATCCCTAAAGACGATCATTATGGGACAAGTCCGGATGTTATTAGGCGAGGCGAAGCCGAGGGCCGATAACCGAGTGCCATAATTATTGTTTTTGATTCGTATTACATACAAAATTTCATCTGATGGCATTTATATTAAATACAATTTGAAAATCAAAACTGCATTTGTGACATGTCACAATGACAACTATATTCAAAGGGTAAGTATATTTTGTAGTTTCAAATATTAGTAGGTTAGTGGCTGTGCTTGCCATTTCCTTGACAATGTCAGGTTGTAACGGCAATATTTATTTATCCGCCGTCAAACACAATTGTCACGTAGAATTGAATATAATTTAAATAATAATGAGTGATTCTGAAACTGGTAGTTTAACTTCTGATTTGGAAAAATGACGCGGAAAAATCACGGAGTGTATATGAAATAGCGTTTAATCAATTTTGAAGAATGGTGTTCTACTAAGAAAATCAAGAATATCACTCATGAAAAGTATTGTTGGCTTACTTTGAAT